>BMAU01004205.1:0-600000 GCA_019973935.1 Trichonephila clavipes | reverse complement strand
CTTATAAATAATATTAATGAATATTGTGTTACCAAATACATTCTAAACAATAAGAACATTTCAAATGCGAGTTTAATTTAAAAGAAAATGTTTATAAAATACATTAGCATATTCTCTGGCCTTATTACTATGCCATATCACGCCCACTATTAGTTCTGGTATATGCTAAAGTAAGTGAAGAATAAGCAAAAAATTTTCGAAAAACATGCTGCTTACTTCAAATCATATGAAAAAGTACACTTAAATATCTGAAGCATATCAAGTGTACTTTTGTCCTGTTCATCAGAATGTACTTTCATTCTTTTTGTCCTGTTTATCAAAATATACTTGCATTCTTTTAGCCCTGTTCCTCAAAATATACTTGGATACTTTTTGTCCTGTTCATCAAAATATGCTTACATTTTTTTGTCCCGTTCATCAAAATATATATCCCAAAATTCTGCTGGTATAAAATGCTTGTTTGCTTGATTGTTTATTTACGTCACGCTCAGAAGCAACAAGAAGTCAGGCCGACAAATGAGCTAGCATATCACTCCCTACAACACACCAACTTGGGGACTTTGAGCCTTGACATGTAACATGTATCAGCTACCCCCTCCCCCTCAAACAATAAAAATTCCAAAACACATCATGTATTTAGAATTTGAAAAATACTTTCACATACAACTAAATTTTAGGGGAAAAAATGAACCAAAGCTTGAAAAAAGCATTGTGTAAAAGGATCTTTTTTAAAAAGTCATTGATATCTTTTTTCCCCTTAAAAAATTGAGATTGTTTTTTTTTATATTAATGGTTTTATGAACATAATAGAATTATTTTTTTATATATCAATGATTTTATGAACATAATAGAATTGCTTTTTTTATATATCAATGATTTTATGAACATAATAGAATTGGTTTTTTTTATATATCAATGATATCTGGTGGAGCTGCGAGGGTGGATCAGAAATGAATTTGCTGCCGTTGACATGCTGGTGCGAGTATGGACGAAAATGGGATATCGCCTAGATATCTGCCGTGTCACGAAGAGCACCCATATTAAATCTTTGTAAGGTACAACTTTGGTACAAAAGAAACTTTGATATATTACCTAATTTCTGGTATAATAAAACATTCCAATAGTACCTTACAGAAACTAGAGAAATTTTTTTTTAAAAGTACAATCATTTCCGGACATGCTGTATATACATATGCGTGTATTTCATCTTTTACCATACATCAAACAACAAAGTTTACGTTAATTGTACAATCACAACATTAAAAAAATTTTGATTTCTTGAAAGAATATTCAATTAGAGATTTTTATTGTATTTTTTATATGATTTTAAAATAAATGAAGATTCTTTTTAATCGGAAGTGATAGATGTAAAAAGTAAATAACACAGAGAGTGCATTAAATTGATCTTATGAATTCATTCGGGGTATATGAAAAGCATTATGTCACACAACATTTCTTATAACTTAAAAAAAAATCCTGATAGATAATTTCAATAATGTTTTTTTTCCTTTTATCAATTATTTTGTTAATTTTATTTTTAAAAAAATCGAATCATTTACTCATTGAGCTGAATATAAAATGATTTACAACAGTTTTCTGTATTTATGTAACTATTAATTATATTCTACAACGAGTTGCGTAATTGCTGTAGCCTAGTCATGACGGTCCCCTACTCGTGGCCGGTGTGTCATGAGTTCGATCCTAGTACCACTGAAGCCCCGCCGTATAGATCGACTGTCGACGCTCAATGTCCTGCCTTTGGAGTGGAGTGGAAGTTTGGAGATGGAAAGCCAGTTCAGGTGTTGACCTTCAGATATAAAATTTTGTGGTTCGTCGCCAATAACCCTCGTGTTGTTTTATAGTACCGCGTTAATAAACAGTAAAATATGTTTTACGCGAAAACGATTAAGACGAAATATCGGTTAGCATGAAATAATGCAACGGTCTCGACAGTATACCATGTATTTTTATTCATTTTTTCTCTTAACACGAAACAAAAATCGCTTAACACGAAAAGATTTCCCTTCTGGGAATGAACAAAATACGGAAAATACCAGACACTTAAGGTATCCGACTACGTTTGGAACCATGATTTTGCAAAAGCGTATAAATGGATAATATTTTTTGATATATAGTATCACTTAGATTAGAAAATGTATATAAAATTGTTTTAAGAATAGTATTACAATAAAAAATTATTTAAGTACAATATTTTGACAAAAAATGAACATAGAAGGACCCATTTTCAAAATATTCTCTTTTTGTGAAAAATGCTTCTATTATAATCATATTTTGCCTGTATGTAGCTCAGACCTCTTTATAGAGGTTCAACTAGAATTTTTGAAATATATAACTTAGAAGTGGCTTTATCCATGTTTTACGACAACAGAGGGGAGAAATTTTTTAAGAAAAAAATGCCGATCATTATTTCAATTGGTGGTAACTCTGAAAACAATGTGAATTTTTCAAAACTCATAGTTGAGCCTCTGTACAGAGGTCTGAGCTATATACAGGCAAAATAATATTATAATAGAAGCATTTTTCACAAAAGGAGAACGTTTTGAAAAAAAAGTTATTCTAAGTTAATTTTTAGCCGAAATATTGTATTTAAATAATTTTTTTTGTCATAATGTCCTTAAAACAAGTTTATACATGCATTCTAATCTAAGTGACACTAATTATCATAAAAATTATCCATTTATACGCTTTTTTAAAATCACGGTTCCGAACGTAATCGGATACCTTAATGAAATGTTCGAGAAAGTTTCTGTATTATTGAACTGTACTATTGCATCATCGGACGAATTCGTTGCAGTAAATGATGATGTGTGTAAAGCCCCAATTATGGCAGACAAAGATATTTGGGGTTTGTTCTAAGCTAAAAAAATATCATTGATGCAGATTCTGACGACGAAAATGAAATGAATAATGCAGCTCCTATTCCCACGTCATCCGAAATGAAGAACATCATGAAAAGTATGTGCAGTTGTTAGAAACATAATTCAAATAGAGAAATGAATAAAAAAATGGATGACATCGAACAATTTGGTGCTAAATAGGCAAATGCATAAAAAAGTATCAGATTATTTTTCAAAATCTTAAAAAAAATGTTTTGTTTTTGAAAAAAAACTTAAAATATTTTGTACTAAATTTCATTAAGTTTTCGTGAATATAAAATAAATACATACATATTACAAAATTATTTTTTAATACATTCATATATACACATCTATGTAAATAAAATGTACTCTAATTAATTTAATTTTGTTAAATATAAGGGTTTTTTTTCTTCCTTTTTTGCAATATCCTAAAGCACGAAAAAATCTTTCAGTCCCCTCAGTTTCGAGTTAAACGATTTCCACTGTAAGTTATATGTTTATTTTAAAATAAAGATCGTGAAAAATTCAACTTAAGAAGAATCCAACTGTGCATATGCTTTCTAAAATACGTTTTATACCACATACCCATTTATCAAAGGAATATAATTTCTGTTTTTTGTTTCTCAATTTATGCTCAGCACTGTGAAAAACTTTATCTGAATTGATAAGAAAAAGTTGAATACAGCAATATTTTCATTCACCCTTTATGTAATACATTCAGTAACTTTGAAATGATAAAAACACAATGGTTAAAATCTTGTCTTTTGAAAAAGAAGAATAGAAAGATTTGATAAGAAATATTCGCCTTGACCATTTTTTTTTCGTAAGATAGCAATTATATTTAATACAATTCATTGATTCTCTGGGAACCGTCTATTAATCTTTTTGAGCAAAAGAAAATAATTGCAGTACAAATGACTTTAATTTGTGATTTTCTGGAGAAGAAATTTACAACGAGGTTTAATTTTTCAAAGGCATTAGCTTGGAGTTTTTATGTCAGACAAAGAAGGTATTTGCGAATGTAGTTCTGTTCGTCTTATTTATTTGATGCAGAAAACTTGTTTTTTTCCCTCAGTATAATAGCAATTACAAATGGAATTGTGAGATTCACTTGTATATCAATAAATTCATTCAATTATTTGTAATTGGATTTATTTTGCTATAAATACACGAAAATACATACAAAATAATTTTATTATTAATGAAAATATGAATTTGGAAGAAGTTAGAACTTTTAAAAAGTTTGTAATGTGCATTTTACATCGGTAGCGCATGAAGCATTAACAAGCAGTATATAAAAAAATTTTTAAGTCAATTCCTACTTAGGTCAACAAAGAAAAATTTTATTTTAGTTACTTTTTATTAAATAATTACAATTGATATAAATATGTATATACACATGACAGAATCACACTATTAAGTGGCAAAATAGAAAACGATTTTCCTTGCAATATTCCATTTTCCTTTCTATATAGGGTGTTGGACTATTTTTTTTGTTACTATTTATTCATTCATTAAGTTTAATTATTCTAACAAAATAGTATTGTAAAGAAAAATCACATTCTCAGAAATTAGGCCATCCCAGGTGGGATTCGAATCTACGACCTTTGGATTAGAAGTCCAACGCACTATCCGTTGTGCTACAGGGACACAACGAGCGATCTTCCTTTCTATATATGGTGTTGGACTATTATTTTTGTTTCTCACTATTTATTCATTAATTAAAAAATTGATGAATTAATATTCGAAAAAACTGTATAAACATCAAGTGCCATCCACTACAAGTTTAAAAAAATGTATTTGAGCTTGAGTGGATGAATAAAAAGTATTTTAATAACGATTGATAATTTGAACAATATATATATATATATATATATATATATATATATATATATATATGTAGGGAAAGTGTCAAATAATAGTAAGAATTGAAAAAGCTATTCATTTTTATTGAAATTTTCTTTTAATGGTGGTTTTTGAAATCGTGCGATTATATAATTAGTATTTACAAGGAAAAGTGTTGCAGTGCAGACTAAATTTCTTTAAAAAAGAATTTTGATTGATTTTAGAACTGATTCAGAATGCATTACATTATATGTGTGTGTGTGTTTCATGTTTCTTACATCCAAACTTTATTTTCCTTTCACCGACAAGTTTAAATGCAAAAAGGGTAGGTATTAAAGATGAGAAATGTTCAGAAAACTCAATCAAATGCATGGTTGAGTAAAATATTCTTCTATCTAATACTATTCAGTATTACACTGAAATCACTTTGCTCATTGTATCCCTTAACTTTTTTTTTGGGGGCAAACGGTTATAAAAAAAACACAAAATCTTCTTTTTCCTATCTATATTGAAATAAGGGGGATTGCCATCTTTGAAATTCTTTAATTACATTAAAACCAGTGAAAAAACACAATTAATCAAGAAATTTTATTTCACTCAATTTGAAATACTCTTGGAGAAATCACATTTTATTTCTTTAATTTAAACATTTTAATATTACCTCCCATTGTAATTGATTTAAATTACTGAAATGGTCTGGTATTTTGTCCCATTTTTCCTGACTTAACGAAATTTCAACAAATGTAGTGAACAATATAGTGAAGGTCATGGTCAATTAGAATATATTTCACTTGGAATACTTATAGAGTTAAAATGTATAAAAATTTGTATTTATTATAGAAAATGTCAACAAAATTTTGTAAATAAGATCATCCCATTTTGTTGTTGTTTCCAATCTCCTTGGACCAGGAAAGCCTACACTAAGTCCATTTGACCTTCCGGCATAAGAGTGTTACAAACCAGGTCTTGGTCTCCAAACAACTGTTCCAGGGAAATGCCCCAGCAGTCCAGAAGATGAGCAGGAGTAGCAGGGACAAGTAAAGAAAGACTTTACCCTCTGCGCAAAGGTCATTTCACGCAGGTGACCGCTTCTAAAGCGTGCCAAATAGGGATGGCGATCTGAGATCGATTAATCAAAAAATCGATTTTAAAATTAGTACGTAGCACTAAATCGATTCCGTGAATCGATATTTCATCCTAGAAAATCGACATTCGATTTTTTTCTGTTTTGGAAAAAAACTATAAAATATATTATTTACAATTATAGTTGAATGTACTATATCTTTAAAACCCGTAATATTACGGTGTTGGCGGTTAAAGGGTTAATTACTCTAAAACTCGCGAGATGCCTGTGTGTTTAGTTTCCTTCGCCTCTCTTTAATAAATAAAAAAAAGTTATGTTTGTAATCTTTGACTTTTTGTATTTCTTGATATTGTGTCATTTGTTTATGCCCTGATTGACTGACTGTCGTAATGTACTGTGATTAGCGAAATAAATATTTATTTTATGTAGTGTTTGTTACGGAATAATAAGTAATTGACGGTAAGTAAATTGCTGTAAGTATGGTGGGATCACTCGTTCCTTGAAAGCGCCTTTTTTCGATTGCCGACCACATCGCAAGTGAATGAGTGGAGCCACTTAGATACCAGTAGACTTGACAGACTATTGTTTTTAAAAAGCTTTGATATTAAGTATTGAGAACTATAAGCTCTCTCTCTATATTATCCATTTTCTAAACTTTTTAATGTAACAAATACATTTAGAAAATGAATGTCTTCTTTTATTACCTGATACTTTGATATGGTACTAAAAATAATTGTAATTGTCGAATTCCCTGAACTAAGATTCCCTGGTTTTACTGATAAGAGATCATTTTTATATATATATATATATATATATATATATATATTATTCATCATTTATTCCTGTTTTTCATAAAATGGATTTATACTTACATTGTAAATGCAAACTTTAAAAAATCGATTTTTTAGAAATCGATCCTTTAAACCTCGATTTTTTGTGTGGATTCATCAGGTTACGATTCGAATTGATTTAAAAATCGATCTTTTTCGGAAACAATCGCCATCTCTAGCGCCAAGGCTATCTAAAGAGCCCTGGATCTCCTGCACTGCAGATATAAGGTCATCACATTTTAAGGTGCATAATTGGTACTTGCGATTTGTATTTGATTAAAATAGAAAATAAATGAATCTCAGAGTCTCTCTCTCTCTCTCTAAACAGGAAAAGCAAAGAGATTTAGAAATACAACTTTGTTATTTTAAATTTAATCTATAAATTTATAAAAAAAATAATTAAAGAAACTAAGAATACATTTTTTATAAATGTTTTTAAGTCATAAAAAATAAAATTATTTTTTGAGATGGTAATATTGTCAGGCATAGTCTTTTAACAGAATTCAATATCTGAGATCACAGTAGCAGAGTCCTTAGCAATACGGATTCCTCCTGCCTTGAAAACAGACCTATATCTATGAATTTTCGTGGAAGTGAGAATGAATTTATTTTTATTTGGCAAAGTTTGAAAATGCTCTCAAACTGATGTACACTAATGATTTGGCTTTTAATTTTTGAATGCAATAAAACTTGATTTACATAATCTATAAATTGAGGAAACAAACTTATTATCTTGGTTTTTTTTATTTTCATTATCATTATTATTTCTTTCACCTCAGTCACTTTATATATAATCACTATCAGTAGCGCACACAGGAATTTTTCAAGGGGGTCCAGGTTCGAATGTTCACCATTCTTGTATCATGCTCCTTTTGATTTTGTCAATTTTCGGGAACAAAAAACAGTAAAAAACTAATTATTCAATAAATAATTAGCATTAATTAATAAAATTAATCATTAATAACAAATATTTAATTGAATTTTACTTACTATATACTTAGAATTATAATCAATTGAAAAAAAACCAAGTGCTATGGGGGTTCCGGATCCCTAGGACCCCCTTGTGTGCGCCACTGCTCACTATATAATTCTTTATCACAAGAAATTTAATTTCAAGCAAGAGAGTTTTATTTTTCCTTGTTAAATATCGAGGAAATAGAATAGAGGTAATTTTTTTTCTTTCATGTACATACAAGCACCGAAAGAGGATTAATGTGGAATAATTCTCAACTTTGAGTAAATATATAATTATTTATACTCTCATTTTTATTTTTATTAACAGCGTAATCTAAAGCAAAGCGCGAGCTATTGGTGTTAGACTTCGTTATTTTAAATCTCGGTAAAGTGACTAGGACGACACCTAAGCTTGCTCAAAAATTCTACAACATTCTAAAGCGAGGACATTAATAGATTTAATGTGCGTCAGCCCCTATTCACGGAGGTTCTTCAGTGTGGGACGTCTTAAGACTATTTGAGGCCCTGGGCCCGGAAAAGAATTTTGAAGCTCTGGGCCCCTATGCAAAAGTAAGCCCAATCTGTGATCTTTAAAAGTAGACAGTAAATAGCACGCTATTGTCAAATACTCTTACAAACGGTAATAATTTGAACGCATAAAAGTACATGCCTCACAACTTAGGCACAAACCGGCTCGATCAATGGCTATTTCAACTAAATAAGTTGTATGATTTTTTCATAGCATTAGGCCTAAGCTTAGACATGGACAAAGGTCATCATATAAGAAGGGTCTTACCACTTTTGTTAGTTGACATGCAGTTTGAAATTCCCTGGTTTTTGGAGAATATGTGCGGGAATAATATTTGACCAAAAATATCCGTATCATGATCTTATTAAAACAGAATCGAGAATGAAACGAGGTCCCCACCGAGCACGGAATGTTCAAG
The DNA here is from genome assembly GCA_019973935.1 of Trichonephila clavipes. Taxonomy (NCBI): domain Eukaryota; kingdom Metazoa; phylum Arthropoda; class Arachnida; order Araneae; family Nephilidae; genus Trichonephila; species Trichonephila clavipes. The sequence continues at coordinate 591,461 of BMAU01004205.1, read as the reverse complement.
GGAACGGAGCTCACCCGAAAGAGGTTTAAAACTACAAAACGATCCCCCGGGAAACAACCACCCCCGCGTTTAATCATTATTGAGCAAAATCCTAGTATACATTTTATACGGTAGCACACATGAAATTTACATATTACAAATTGAAAGTAAATGAAACGAAATACATATGTTATTGCAAGGTACACACATACAAAGCTGAAAATAATAATAAAGAACATCAAGGATAAGAGAAGGGAAAAAATAATATACATTATATATATTTCACAGCACACACACACACACATTCTTGCAAATTCATCACACACACACGCAAAAGTAATATAAATATAAAGTACAAATGTACCGTACAAGAAAGAAGAAAAAAAGGCAAAGAAAAAAAAACGCATGTGACCACATAAGAATACCGATCCGATCGCACCTAAGGAATTTGATCCCGAATTGTAGAGGCAATTTTAATACATTATTTTAGTTTAGAGTAAATAGAAGGATTTCTTACGATAGATTGGAACCAGGTTTTTTTAGCATTTTGAGATGGAGAAACCAAATGGAAATCCTTAGTCAGCGGACATGCGAACACATAATGGTCTGCGTCAACAGAACCACAAAGACAGTTGGGAGTAGTTTTTAATTTGAAGCGATGCAATTAAGAAATAAATCGTCTATGGTTTGTTAAGGTTTAAAGATTTAAGATAAGTAACGTAACTGTGGAATGGGGATTGATATCTAAATTGGGTTTGGGAAAGAAGAATTTGACTCGTAAGCCAGTATAAGAGTTCAACCACCAACTCTCCCAGTCCTCAACTAATTTATTTTGAAGGGTTTTGATGACATAAGAGAGAGGAGCAGGGACACTCACCTCTACATCATTCGTAGTGGCGATTTCAGCAAAATGATCTGCAATATCATGAAAAAAATTATTATCATGAGCCTTAACCCAGAAAATATTATAAAAGTTGCCCCACGGAGCGTGAAACCTTGCTTTAAGATGTCACTGCCTTCAGTCGCACCAAGAGTCAAACCCACGACTCGATCTAAGCAACGCCACTCACGAATTTGCAACCATTACCCCTCTGTTACTGCATCCACCATTTTTTGTCAGGGTATGATCGGTGACCGGTAACACAGTGACCGGTAGACCATGGCTCAAATGTTCGTTATTCACTTTTGTTGAAAATCAGCACGTGTAATAATCAATACTGCCATACATTAATTCTCCTCCTCGCCAAGAAAATATGTGTGTGTGTTTTGGAATAGAAAATGTATTGTAATTCGCAGTTACAAGGTTTTTGTTGTTATTAGCTCGCGTCGTAGATCTTTAAAAGTGATAAATTAGGACGGAGGAAAAAACAAGTGCACTGTTAAGAAATTGCTTTCGTTTGATGCAAAGTACGGATGTCTCGTATTCAAATTATCAGATAATTTACATTTCCTTTGAGATGACGTAATGACAAGGCTGCAATCTCTCGCAGGTATCTGTCTTCAAGAAGCGGAAATAACATTTGACAACCATTATTTACTGAGCAAAACGGATACAGTCCTAATACTTTATAAATTGCTTCTATTACGTTACAAACGCAACAAAAATTTATTTTTGCTAACAGTGTCCACTGTTGTTATTTCCATTGTTGATAACGACTTCACTGAAGTGGAACATTCGAAGCATGGAAAGCATATAAGTATACTTAGAGAAGTCACTCAAATTTTTCTGTGATTGACTTCGTTTGATTTGACTCAAATCGACGATAATAAGTATAAATTCTTTCTTAGTAGCAACATTTCGTTTTATTTAAGATGATTTACAACACATTGGAAAACGATTGATTTTTTTTAATGCTTTATATTTTGATGGGACTTAACTTTATCAAAAAAGTAGAAAAATATTACGTGAAAAAAAGTAGATAATATTCGCAATTTATTAACGTTATTATGGATGAAACTATGCTGTTAAACTGTACAACTTATAAAAATTGTCATAAAGATTTAATAAACGAAGCATTCAGAAAGTAAATTTCCTGCGTGAAAAAGACCGAAACAATTATAGTTGCCTGAAAACATTTTAATGTACAAATACAGCAATCTTTAGCTACTTTTGAACTTAAGAATCACTGTCATTGTAACATATGTAATGTGGGTTCAGTTAATGCATCGTAAGGAAGTAATCCACAGCCTGGAAATGGAGCCAGTGGGTGTGATATCTACCATCACGTTTTCGTAACTGGTAAAATGTTAACATGAGATGGAAGCATCTGCTTAGGTGGAAAGAAGTAACAGAATCGATGATAGTAAGATCGGGACTCAACGCTGGATGGTTGAGCTTCTTCGAACGACTAACAGCGGTCGTTATCAAGGACATTCGTTGGTAAATGATGATACTCAAAGCATTACGTCTGTTTATGATGTCCAACTCAAATAGCAAATGTAATTGGTAATGAATTTTGAAGTAACGTTCAATATATTCAGAGACTTTATCATGGGCTTCACCTCGCGATAACGGGAGAGAAAACGAAAGCGGCGGAGTTTGTGATCCCGTGTTATATTTTCAATCACGGGACTGTGGGATTACACTATCCAAATCTCGGGATTAGGATTGGACTATTTATTAAAAATACTTACACATAAAAATAGTTGAAATTGCATAATAAAACTGAAAATATATATATACAATTAAAAATTGGTTTAATACTAATTTTATTGAAACAAATAAAAAAACAAATCATAAAAACAAGAAAAATTCTACATCTGAAATTTAAAAAAAAAACACCATTTCCTTTTCATTTCTTGCTTTTCTGTGAATAAGCTTTTAAAAAACACAGCTCGTCCAGCGTTTCATCGTTCAAATGACGTCTTACTTTTGTTACAAATTGTCCTGCCGAAGAAAATGCTCGTTTGGATTTTATTCTAGTAAGTGCTATCGTCATTAAATAGGAGTATGTTCTTTTCCAGTAGTCATCATATGTCTCTCTCTATTTTCTAAAAAGAGACATTTCTTTTTGAATTTTTGATGACAGTGTCTCAAATCTAATAGACTGCATTGGTGTATATACCTCCTTGATAACTTTATCTAGTTCTTCAGCTACTCTTAATGGTTTTTGAGTATAAATTGATCCAGTTATATATTGAATCAGAATGTGAATCAACTTCAGGTGTTACCTTATTTGATGTAGAAGATCCAGTTGCATGAGCTGTTAGTAAGGCAATAGGATTTGAAATGTTTTAAGTCTGTCAAGCAGGTCCGCTATTAATTAACGGCATTTAAAAGAAGAAGAACCTGTGACAAAATCTATTCTTGAGATGTTGCTTATATTATTGTGTAAGTATTGCAGTGGGCCACTTAGATCTGTGCAACGTTCTGCCATACAAGAATTGAGAGCTGCATATGTTTTTTTTACTTATAAAGAGTGTTTTTTTTCCTGGTATAGAAGTTAAAGTTGGCATTACTTTCCAAGATGGCGACCGATTTAACAGCTGTCAAGTGATTTATTCTCAGTTTGGTTTGGCAATTCATCAAAACGATCATCAAGCAAGGCGTAGATTCGTCGAATGGGCCCAAAACGAGATTGCCGTTGTTCCCGATTCTCATAAGCGAATTTTGTTTAGCGATGAAGCGCACTTCTGGTTGAATAGCTACGTCAAAAAACAAAACTGCTGCATTTGGAGAGAAGCTAATCCACAAGTGTATGTCGAAACACCGTTACATCCAGAAAAACTGGCTGTTTGGTGCGCTTTATGGGCTGGTGGAATCCATCTTCATAAACGATGAAGGCCACAACGTTACAGTCAATGGTGATCGGTATAGAGCCATGATTATTAACTTTTTCATTCCTGAATTGAACAATCATGATGTCCAGGAGCTGTGGTTCCAACAAGACGGCACAACATGTCACACAGCTCGTGCCACAATCGATTTATTGAAAGACACGTTTGGTGACCGCCTATATTCACGTTTTGGACCTGTGAATTGGCCTCCAAGATCTTGTGATTGAACACCGCTAGACTATTTTCTGTGGGGCTATGTAAAGTCATTGGTCTATGCGGATAAGCCACAAACGCTTGACCATTTGGAAGACAACATTCTCCGTGTTATTGCCGATATACGGCCACAAATGTTGGAAAAAGTCATCGAAAATTGGGCGTCCAGATTGGACTACATCCGAGCCAGCCATGGCAGTCCTATGCCAGAAATTATATTTAAAATGTAATGCCACAAGATTATCTTTCGAATAAAAAAAATTCATGTCAATCGAATAATACGTCGTTGCTTTATTGCAATTTAAAGTTCTATACCTCTAAAAAAACACCCTTTAGTACTTATAATTGCACAAAAAAATTCTACGAACATGTTTCATAAACGAAGTATAAATTTTCAAAAATTAAATTCTTAGAAAGTTTTGATGAGAAAAAAAATTTAAATATAATTCAAACAAAAATGAAATCCCGGGATTAGTTATTTTTAATCCCGGTATTTCGGGATCCCGGAGCTGTAAACTCTAGAAAGCGGGCATCTTTGGCTGCTGAAAGGATGTTAAGGCAAGCGATTGGACAATGTCAACTGGCGCATAACGATAGGCACATCTGACTCAGTATGTGCCTCCAATATCTTTCAGATTGTCCTTTATTGGGGAGCTCGAGTTTCAATTTCACGAAGGACTTCCTGTACATTACATTGTAATTTTGAAACACGTGCAGAGTAATTATTTTTATTTTTGAAAAGTTAATTTTAATATTGTTGAATCAACATATTTCTCCTGAACTTCTCATATTCTTCAAAAATTAACACATAAAAATATACATCAGTTGAGCATGAAAATTCTGAGTTAAATTACAAAGCTTTTGGGTTCGTTTTTCGTTAAATTGGTTTAATTTGCTCAATTAGGAAAATTCTAAAATTATTTGCTTTCACAATCAGGAATAAAGGACTCTAAAATGCTAAAAAATTCCTTAATTTCTTAAAAATGACATTAAATTCAGTATGATTGATATTTAGTTTGTGCTAATATTCTTACACAGTTTTTTTTTTGAAAAAATATTCAGAACTTTTGAAACTGTTAAGATTTTTTCTTCTTTCTCTGTGAAAATTCAAATTTTTCGGAGGGACTGAACAGATTGAAGAATATTTTCATACAACTTCAGTTGCCTCAGTTCAACGTAAAATAAAATATTTGACTATGGATTTTTAAATGAATCATTAATAAAGAGAGGAAAACATTGAGCTTTTCAATACAATTTTTAATGAAAAGATACTTCAAAAATACTACCAATAGAGAATTTTTTAAATAAATTTATAATAAAAATAATTAAATAGTCACAAATTATTTTTATTTCTTCATCAAAAAAGTTATAGTTTAACATTTTTTTATGGTATTTAATAAGAATTTTGAATATCAAAAATAATTCTGAACTCTAAAAAATTTGCAGAATGCTCAATTCGAAAATAACAATATCCATTTTAATTTTGATGTGATTATGATAAAACGAATGATGTACCTTCCCAGCATTCATCCATACAGAACACAAAAACAATCCTCACTAGAACAGATTTCTTCAAACAGCTTCTTTTATTTGATGTATTAGCATAATACTAGAATCAACAAAAGAACTATTTTCCTCTTCATTTATCATAAGCAGCAAATTAAAGAAAGGTGAGAATCATTCATTTTAGAATAATAATAACACTAAGAATATGAAAAAGCCGTTAGAACAAAAATGTACAGTTTTTTAGTTAAAATTTTAAAAGAACTAACACTGGCTTAAATCACCAAATCCACTTCCAACAACATAAGATTCCGCTAAAAACTAGTTGCCAATTTTATTTATGTATCTAATTTAACATTCAAGAATATTAAATTTTTAATTTAAAACAGACGATATTTGAATGAAAAAATAAGCCAACAAAAGAATAACAAAATATATTAGCATTAATATTGCACAAAATATAAGTAAATAAAAGAAAATTGAGTATTATCACTAAATATATAATTGTTCAATCGTCTGTTTATATCATTTAGGTCAGGGGTGTCGAACCTTTTTGGATCAACGTGCCATTTTTTCTAAAAAAAAAAGTGTTTAATGGGGTATAGATGTGCCGTCAAATAATTTTGACTTGTGATTTTTGGGGAAATAATTAAATTAAATACTAACCACTCAAAACTCTTTATTTACTATTAAAAAGTACATTTTGCACTGTATAGCAGTAAATGTTTTGGAGATATACGTGTAATTCAAATTAAAGTAACATTAGTGTGACTTCTGTTGTTGCCGATCAGATTACAAATAATTTACATTAGGATTGTAAAATGTTACTTTTAGTAGAACACATGCAGAATTAGAGTCATCTGCCAAATGGTTTTCTAAGTGCGTCTTATTCATCTCTGAAAATAATGATTCTCGAGCATAGGTAGATAGATGAAAATATGGTTAAAAAAGCATGAGCCAGCTTCTTCAAACAGCTAAATACACGTGGAATCGAATTCCATGTTTCCAAGATTTCGTTACTGACATTTTTACGTATATTGCTTGTTAGTTTTCCGTTTCAATCAATTCCAACATTTTTCTTGTTTTAATAAATTTGTGAATCCCTATTGGACTAGACTGGGAATCAAGCACAGTTGCATTTAAAATTCTTCAATTTCTTCCAATCGAATTGGGACAAATTCAGATTATCAAATGAAGTCACATCAGGGTACATAATAATTATGGAAATAAGTTCTTGAATAACTTTTTCTTCGTCTGATTTTTTCAAGTTCGGGAAGTACTAGTAGTTTCTTGTAATAATATCGTTTCTGAAAACATGCAATTTAGCGTCAAAAGTATTGAGATCCTTCTTGAAGATAATATTTTTTATTTGTGTCTTGAGGCTTTGCATTCAATTCTTTAAAATGTTGGCATATGTCAGCAAAAACGTGACTGATCGCTCGCGTTTATTCGTAATACTTCATAGTGAACTTTGTTATTTTGAACTAAAATGCTAACCGTTTTGATCGTAGACGTGCCCAAGTAATTGTGTCGCGTGCCATCAATGGCACGCGTGCCATTGGTTCGCCATCCCTGATCTAGGTAAAATGATATGTATATGTATTAATCGTATTTGTTCACTTTAAAACTAAAACAATCATCCTTTTGAGAACAATGAGTCACTTTAATAAGACAAGTAATATAAAAAAAATTAAGTCAATTCCTACTTTGAATTGATGAATAGAAAGTATTTTATTAACGATTGAAAGATGGAATAGGATATATATATAAATAAATATATACATATTGGGAGAGAGTGAACTAATAGTAGGAGAGCATGATTTGTCTGTATTGTTGTAACAATGCACACCCGGTTTGGCTGAAAAACAGGTTTTCATCGCCAACTTTTGTCTTTTTTTAACAGTTACATTGTTACAACAATAAAGTCGAATCTAAGTTGGCTTCAAAAACCGATAATTAATTAAGTTAAATTAAATTAATATTTGAAAAAACTATATTAACATCAAGTGTCATCCACTACAAGTTTTAAAAATTTATTTGAACTTGATTGGATGAATAGAAAGTATTTTATTAACGATTGAGACTTTGAACAAGATAAATATAAAGATAAATATATAGAGAGCGTAAGCTAATAGTAGGAAATGTGAATAAAATAGTCAATGTGAAAAAAGTCACAAGACACAAAAAAAAAATCAACATATCTGAAAAATTCTACAATATGAATGACTTTTGCTGCCTGATAAAGTAATTTCTTATAGTACTTTTTTAATAGATTTTTTTCATAAATTTGGCTTTTTTACATTATACATCTTAAACCTTTTTCAGTATTATTCTCTTTGCTTGAAAGTGAGTGCAATAACCAACTTTGTATCATCTTCCAGAAATATTTCATTGATGTTAATATGCAAGACAGTAAAAAGAAAAAAAAGGTTATTTCAACCAATTGTTCTAGATAAATCATAGAAACTAGACGAATCATAAAAACTAAATGCAGTTTTTCCCACGATACAATGAACAATCATTTTTACGGTGAATACTTTAAAGTAATCTAGAACTCTTTTCTAGAACCTGTTTATCTCCATTTGGTTTGACATGTCCAGTTCCTTTTCTATGGCTTACATCATTATCAATTATATATTAATAATCTTAAAATAACTTTTATTGTGTTAAATGAGAAAAATTTACTGCATCACATTTCAATTGTTTTTGCAACGTGAGTAACTTTTCAATGTTTGATGCTCAAAATGTCAAACTTATTGAAAAGCTAAAAAGATATATAAACAATGAAATTAATACACAGAAATAAATACCAGTAAATATATATTTATATAAATTCAGTATAAAATGGAATAAAACTTGTATATTTCTATAATTTAAACAATCAACAATCATCAGTTCTCAACTTCTGATTTTAAATAATGAAGTTTTATTCTTCAATGAAAACTGAAACAAACAAGCAAAGATGCATCACCTAATTTAAAAAGTTTCTCAGAATTTATTTACTTGCTCTTTTTGTTATGTTATTATAAGGAGGAAACTTTAATAACACACAAGGTCAGACAAAACGCGAGATATAACAATTAATTACTTTAGTTATTTATTTTAAGTTCTTAAATGTATTTCTGAGATATATTCGCAAATTCTAAAACGAATGAATCCAATGGATATTCCAAACTTTGAATGTTCGCAAATAATGAATATTCCAAATAAATAACGATGTGGAAAATAAACAATAAAAATATTTCATTGTTTGCCGATATTTTATTTATTTTTGAAACATTTTTTTGAGCTAAGTATATTTTGCTGTAAAAACTTCAATTAGAATATTAATTACCTCAGAATTTTAAACTTAAACATTTTCATCTTCCAATTTTTGGCGAAGAAAAGGAAAGAAAACAGTTTTCTTAAAATTAAAAAAATGCAACATTCTTTACAAAAGCAGCTAAAATTTTTCAATCCTTTAAAAATAAATTGCAGTTTTTTTTGTACTGTAAATATACACAAAAGATTTTTTCATTTTTTCAATCATAAGAGAATAACATTTACTTTACTTAAATTTTACAATAATTATCCTTGACCATAAGATATTTAATTACCATCAATTGCAATTAACTATCAATGAAATTTATATAGAAAAAATGATTTGAATCAAATTAAAAACAAAGCACTTTGTGTGACTAAGGACGTAAAAGAACAACCATTTGTGAGCAAAATTGTTCAAGAGCGTTCTATATCACCATTTTCTTTGTCACATAACACAATTTTGTCCTATTCTTATCTAATTGACAAATAGAATCCCTAACGAACCTTTCACTCTTGAGGAAAAGGAAAAAGTCATAAAATTTTGACCGACGATTTGAATCCTCCGATTAAATTAGTTCCTGGAACGATACACAGAAAGAACAGAGATGATTCCATACGGAAGTCACAAACATCCTACAAGGTGATCGACCTATATGTATTTCAATATTTAGCCGTCATATTTATCTCTCAGTCACGCTTTATTTTCTCTAATTAATAAACAACCAGTCTCCATAATAACAATAAAAAAATGGCAGACGACTCGAATTGAATCTTGTCACGGTGTTCTTCCACACGCGAACAAATCCTCAATCTAATTTGTCCCCGCGGCATAATTATCGTCTGCTCGAAAAAGTGAGAGTCTTCCATTTCCTTTCGGTTCGTTTACCGAAGGTGCCAAACGGTTTGAAAGTGGAACGCCATTCAAAAACAGGCTCGATTTCATTTACTAATGCATCGTATCGAACACGAGGCTTGTTCCATTGTAAAAGGGCGGGAAACCTTTTTCGTGTGGAAATCTGGGGTTCTTCAAATAGGGGTCAGACAGACTCCTTCCAAAGCCCAAGGGAAAGGAGTAGGCCTAGCTGATTACGAAACCTTTGGCCTCGAAAATGAGGATGGTATATAAACTAGAGGCAATACCGGTAACCTAGTTTTTTATAAGCATTCGAACACTTCCAGAGGAAGCATGTTGCTCCAAGTGGTAAGTGATTTTCAAGTTTTCAAGTGAGATGTTGATACAAATAATTACAAACGTTGGGTGGGACTTTTTCGATTGTCATCCTTCAATTAAAGAGGCTTCTATCAGTGAGAGAAATGATTGTAATTAGTAATAACTGGTGAAAATTTTTTGTTTTAATTAACAATAAGTGTTATTTATCTCAATGAGGAAAAGAACCTATTTTAGAGGCCTGATTTGAGTTGTAATGAATCTCGATATATGTATGTATCCCTGAATTATGCTTTTAAATTTTTGGACACTTTATTTTACTTTCATGAAGAATGCATTCAATATAAATTTTATATTAAATGCCAAAAGAACATATTTCGATACAAAAAAAAATGTTTGCAATTTCGTGTTGCTAAAAAAAATTTGTTCAACTTCGTAAGTCATTGTTCTCGTATTATTTTGTAGATAATATTACAAATTTTTTATTTATATATACTCGTATGTTTTCTTATATTTTAATTTATATTTATTTGCTTCTTGAAGTAGTTATTTGATTGTAATTTTTAAATGGGGGGAGTTGGAAAACTAATCTTCAAACATTTTTCCTTCATATAACATAAGAGGTAAATAGAATTCTGATTTAAGTTTTTTTCCGCTATATATGTATACAATTATAAACAATTTTCAAAATGTCAAAGCCGTATGAAAAGACATAAAGTATTTGTTTATATACATAATCTATGTATTTAAAAAAAATCGAGTTTATTTTTACATATAAAATGATGGACATCCATCTAAATTGTCAAAACAACACATAACAATATATAAATTCAAAATCTATTTATATTCAATTCTCTCACAGACACTAATAAACAAAGAATTACACTATGCAGTATTTTAAAAAATATTAGTGACTTAAAAATTTATTTTATCTATTGATTTTAGATTATAAATATTAAATAAAAAATTCAAGGCTCTCAAAAAAGAAATGCGTGAATTCAAATGTTTTTTTTTAAATATGGAAATACATTAACAAAATGAACTATCAAAATAACTTGTTGTCAAGAATGCTTCAATATACATAGAACTTTAATAGCTTGCTTGTGCTAACAATTTTTTCCATTCAAATAATTTAATTTTCTGTAATTATACCAGTAATAAAAAAAATATATTTTTGATGAAGCTTCATTTAAAAAAAATTAAAGTTTGATAATTTATATTGTATACTTATGTGCTATTTTAAAAACATAAACATAATTTTTCTTTGGGCAATTTAATTTGATACGAATTTCCAAACGTCTAATGATGCAACTTGAATTAACTTTGAAAATTTTAATTTTCTTACCGGTTAGTAATATTTTAAACGTGTTCGAGCGTGTGAAAATTAATTTTTCATCTCTTTTGAGCTATCTCAAGATTAAAATTTACTTGGAAGACGTAAAACAACACCTCCATAACTTTAGAAATAATTTTTGATCCAGTTATGATGTTTGGCTTCTTTTTACCCGTTTAGGTAGGATTCTTGGTGTCAGCAGATAAAAAAAAATCCACTTTTAAATAATTTCCTGTAATAACTAACAATTCCCTATGGTAGTGGTTCTTAAACTGTGGTCCATGGACCCCAGGGGGTCCGCAAAGGTCTTTCATATAATGTTAAGATTTCTCTCTTTCACAGACTCTGAAAGACCTCGTGGAAAAATAGAAAGATGTGTCACCCAAGACTATATCACAAAATTGTCCTCAATAAAAATATTCACTAGGACATGTATTTCAATCAAAAATATTAATTCCATTTTTTTCATTGTTTTCGACAACATTGCCATTACTAAAACGTAATATTTTCAAAAAATATATAGTAAAAGCACGAATTCACATAGTGCTCTAAAACGATAACGATTGCATCCATATCGATTTCCTCATCTAATTGTGCCTCTTTTATTATTTTTTTCCCCTTACATTATTTGCTCATTTGAAACTAGTATTTTGTAGCATTTTAAAATAAATATATAGTTAGACGTTTACTGTTTTCTTAAAGGGAAAAAAAGTGTTAAATAATCTGTATAAATAGCACAGGTAGTCTTAAGACTACTAAATTGCTTCTTTACGGAAGTCTTATAAGATCTGTCCTGACTTATGCATCAGAGACTTGGCCATTGGTTTTACGTGATGAGGAAGCTTTGGGAATTTTCGAGAGAAAGATCTTTCGCTGCATTCTTGGTGGGTTCCAAGTGAATGGATCATGGAGAAGAAGATCTAACTTAGAACTCTACAAAATTTATAAGCAACCTAAAATTGTAAAAATTTGTCAAATTACAGAGACTTAAATGGGCTGGTCATCTGGCTAGAATAAATGTAGATCGTTGATGCAAGAAAATCTTTCTGGCAAAGCCCATGGGAAATACATCTCGGGGTAGACCCCAGTAAGATGGATTGACTGTGTCAAAAAAAGACCTAAATATTTTAAAGGTCCAAAACTGGAAAACAGTTGCCAAAAGTAGAAATGCCTGGATAAAATTTCTAGAGAAGGCCAGGGCTCACCCAGGGCTGTCGAGCCATTGAAGAAGAAGTTTTAAGACTATTGAAAAACGTAAATCACTAAGCCATACGTTGAGAGTCAGGGAGCGTGTTCAAAATTTTGGGGTCCGCGATGTCAGGCTGATACATAAAGGGAGGCCGCGGGGATCAAAATTTTAAGAACTACTGCCCTGTGGCTGTCTGTCAAAAAGGATATTATCGGGTAGTTAGTTCTGGTTCTGGTATCTTATAAGGCTAATATTATCCAATCAATCTAATTTGTTTTAATAGTCTGAATGAGGAAAATTACTTTAGTTAAAGATTTTTCAGTGTTTGACCCGTAAGTGAGAAAATAACACTGACATCCAATCACATTTATCACAGTATCATTATATTTAATTATGATTAAGTGTCAGGGTTTTTAGAAATGAATAAAACATTAATCTGTATATATATAATTCGTGTCATCACTTCGGGGTTTACATTAATGATGTTAATAATATCGTTCTCGTTATCAAATTGTACTTAGCTTTCCTGAGAACTGTCATTTGAGACATTAATACATCATGTATCTTGAGATATTTTTTTATCTGCTTGAGAGTAATGTTCGAGTAATCATATATAAATGAGATAGAGCAGCGATTCTTAAACTTTTCGATCATCACGATACCCCTTTATGCATCATCAGCCTAACATCGCCCCCAAGATTTTGAACACCCCTTTTTGAGTCCCAATACATGGCTGAGTGATTTAGAACTTCTTCAATAATACTAAGAATATGAATTCAGTACTTCTACGCAAGCGTTTCTACTATATTTTTTTGAAAATATAGTCAGACCCCTAGCTAACTCCCGGAAAAAAGTTCGTTATGTGGAAAATCTCGTTAAACACACATTCGTTTTCAATATACTTTATATGCTTAGTTCAAGGGAAAAGTTCGTTAAATAGAGAGATTCACAAAATAGAGGTTCGTAGCATGGAGGTCCGATTGTGTTATGTTTTAGTAAAGGCTACGTAGTTGCAAAAAATAAAAAACTGAATTAATATTCTCGATTGAAATACATGTTTTAGATGAGTTTTTTCATTGGGGCAATTTAGTAATTTAGTTTAGGATGGTGAATCCTTACATTTTTGAATGAGGCCTTTCAGAGTCCGTAAAAGAGGGAAATCTTATCATTAAATGGCAGACCTTCACGGATCCCCTAGATAGGTGGTGTGGACCCTCAGGGATCCACAGACCACAGTTTAAGAACCGCTGAGATCAGTGGCATAACGAAGAATATTAGGGCCCCTTTGCAAAGTCAGGTTTTGGGCCGCAAGCCCAAATACGTATTTGCTGTAGGCGTAGGCAGGTTTTGGGCCCTCCTAGAAACCTATGCATCCCCTTGATGCGGGGGTGTACGTTACGCCACTGGCTGAGATACTGGTCTATAGAATTATAATTTAGAAGAGGATCAGTGGTATTTATAAAAAGAAGGGGGTTTGAAAACTCCCACACCCATAGGCGAATAGATTTTAAATTGTATGAAGGAGATTACCCCTCAGTTCTTTCGTGTACGTGATTTTTAGAATGTAAATTCCCATGACAGAGGTCTATGTACGCCACTGAAGAGGATTATTCTAAAATATAGAATATAAGTGGAATTTTAAAAATATTTATTATTTGTAAAAATAAGAGAGGTGTTGCAATACGAGTTTAGATATGAAAAATTATTTTATTATAGTTAAAAAAAAAGTCAGTAATATGTTTTTGTCTCGTTTGACTTTCCACACTTTACTTGTTCGATTTATACATGCCCTCCATTATATAATAATACTTGCACTATTTTATTTAATAACACTTTTCATTTGTGTTCAGTGGATCACAATATGTCAAATGCAGTGGCGCACACAAGAGGGAAGGGGGGTCCTCGGGTACGGACATCCCCCAAGACCCTTGATTTTTTTCCGACTGATCGTAATCCTATGTATATAGTACGTAAAATTTAATTAAGTATTTGTTATTAATGATTAATTTTATTAATGAATACTCATTATTTATTCAATTAATTTATTATTGTTTTTTGTTCCCGAAAATCGTCAAAATCAAAAGGAGCATGATACAAGGAAGATGGACTTTCGACCCTGGACCCCCCTTGAAAAAATTCTTGTGTGCGCTAATGGTCAAATGGCATATGGTTCGAACGTACAAATAAGAATTTAAAAAATGATTTTCTCTCAAAAGTCTTAAAATTAAAGAAAAAAACCCTGGTCCCCTCCCCCTTTGAAAAATTCTTGTGTGCACTAATGGTCAAATGGCATATGGTTCGAACGTACAAATAAGAATTAAAAGAAAATGATTTTCTCCCCAAAGTCTTAAAATTAAAGAAAAAAAACTTTTACAAACGATTTCCTGATTTAAAAAATTAGATAGAATTTCATAATTACTTCTTTCAAAGCTTTTTTGAAAAGTAATTTCCCCCGATTTTATTGTGATGATTCGTATACTGTACATTGAAAAAGAAATTATAAAGGGTTGTTCTTGAGTAACATGTTTCTTCTTTTTATGTAGCTACCTTTTTTAGGAATCAAACGATTTCTTCATATAAAAATACTGCGATGAATATTTTTCAAATGGAAATAAAACACAAATGTATACTAAGATAAAAGAAATTTAAAGTTCACTTATTGTTTTACTCATATATTACTGATTTTCTTAACATGTTATTAAAAATGAAATATTTCTGGCGTATATAACTTCTAATCATTAGTCATCTACTTCGCTGGGTATTTCATGATGTTAAATAACTATATATTGCTTTTAAGTCATTGAGATATCTATATCCTAATATTAAGCTTTCGATTGCACAGAAAAACATATCCCTCGCCTTTTTGTTTTAAAAAAGAACAGGTATTAAAGTTTTTTTTTAAAGTATACTTATCTTTTATGCTCCCACAATCCACTTTTCTCAGAATTGATTTCCTAAAAACTCATTTTTAGCGAATCTCTGCTCAAAAACAATAACAAAAACCATGCTTGCCAAATTTCTAGTCCGTAGACCTAATGGTTCCAAAACGGGAGTTTCTGCCTCTAACGCCTCCGTAACTCCCTTGGGAATCAATTTCCGCACAACTCGTTCTTCGCGGATCTCTACTCAACAAAAGAAATATGCTTGCCAAATTTCAGGTCGGTAGCTCTAATAGCATCAAACAGTTTTTTCTACCCATAACACCCCTTCATACTTTTGGGAGTAGTTTTCTGTAAACTTGTTTTTAGCAGATCTCTATTCAACAAAAAAAAAAAAAAAAAAAAAAAAAACTGCTTGCTAAATTTCTAGTCTGTTGGTCTATTTGTTCAAAAATGAGAATTTTTCTCAAAAACTGCCCCACAACCTTCTTTAAGAGTCGATTTCCTCAAAATCCGTTCTTAGTGGAACTCCATTGTACAAAAGGATCCTGCCAGCCAAATTTCCAATCTGTAGGTCTTATAGTTAGTTCAAAAAAGGGAATTTTTGTCAAAAACTCCTCCGCGATCCTCCGTGAGAATCTATTTCCCTATAAACCGTTGTTAGTGGATCTAAACTGAACAAAAGGATCATCCCTGCCAAATTTCAAGTCTGTCATTTTAATTGTTCCGGAGATTTCGTGATGAGTGAGTTGCTTTTCAAAATATATATAAAGGGATGTTTGTGTACATATGAACTCGCTTCTCTCCAACACCGTTCAACCGATTACTATGAAAATTGGCATGTGTATGTATTTTTTTAGGAGGTTTTTGTGATATCTTCTTTGTTGCAGATCCCCACCAGGTGGCGCTAGAGCATATCAAATTCTGCACCATTCAATCAGTTGCCATCAGGTTCGGCAAAAATGTTTGCAACTTGGCTCTATCGCCAACATTTCTTTATGTTTCCATTGAATCGCCATTATAAAGTAAGGAACGGTGTTGCTTGCGAATATTACAATTTTAACATAAAATAAATACAACAGAAAGTAGTATTAACGTATTAGACATCCAGATATAAATTATTTAGACTACTTTAAGCGTTCATTACACAAAATTTGTAACAATTTGTTACTTTTGCACAGCAGAAATCAGCTTAGGAAAGTGTTTTTAAAAATCGACCCACAAGAGAGTTACGGGCGTTATAAATATAAGAAAAAAAATCCCCTTTTCATCAGCTATTAGATCTCTACAGACTTATAATTTAACAAATATGATTTTTTTGTTCAGTTGAAATATGCAAAAAGCCTTTTTTTTTGTTTAATTTGCAATTCATGTAAAATTAACTCATTTATCCTTCAATCTGCATTGTTTGATTTTTCAATTCACCCGTGCGAAGAACGGGTATACCAGCTGATCTTTTCTAAAAATGTTCATGAAAGTTTTTGTATTGACATCACAAAGTAGCAATTCGCGTAATAATGGTGAAATACTTCATGATTTCAAATAACCATTAGGTGATAAAGACAACTTCTCAAGTGGCATAAATCCCCTAAACCGGCATTATGACACGCGCGTTCAAAATAATTAATGCCAAACGAGATCATTAAATCGTCTGCGTACAAACTATTAATCACTTGACACTTTGAACCCGTTTTCAGAAAACCTCTTTCTGAGAGAAATCACTGTTTCTCTATGGACAAGTTTTTGTCTTTATAAAGACCAACTTTCTAATTTTTTGCCGGAAGGGATTACTTTGAGCCCCGCCCAAATGTCTAGTTTCAATATTTGTTCCATTTGGAAGGATTAAACTCCGTGAAAAAGAGGTGAAATAAAGAGTGTGTTGCCATTAACTGTCACCTTGCCTAAATTTTATCATATAAGGGTACAATTAGTTTTATTGAAAGATAAGAGGAATTTTAAAAATATTTGCCTTAATTCACGTTGTGACGAATTTGTGCAGAACCTTTCCACTAATATTCTTAGGCGTCTTTTTGGGGATTATAAATTCACGTATATTTCCAATCAACTCCGAAAAGCGAACGGGATATGCAAAGTAGATAGGGTATTTAAGTAGAGCGTTGTAAGCTAGCAAGGATGAAGGCTATTGAGCCAGCAGCAGTAGCCTCAAGTTTGGAGGATTCAATTGGATTGCGATATCGAAGAGTTACGGTTAGTAATCTACGAAGGCATCTTGTGAAGATACCTAAGTGTTTCCAGGTGATATAATATAGTTTATTATCGCTTAAAACAATCGCTAATTTAATAAAATTAGTTTAAGTTAATGAAAGCTAATAATTCGAGTTACGTGTATTTCTCGGACTTCTTATTTCGGTAGACCTTATTTGATCTTGCGCGTAATTATTGATTAATTTCATAATTTCATTGATTAATTTAATATTAAAGGTAAATCCCTTTTGTTTGACGTAACATAGAAATATTATATGTTATTAGAGTTTCTGATATTTGAATCAATATAATAAATACAAGTTATTACTATACAAATGGCTCTTAGTAATTCTTTGCCTCAAATTAATCTTGGTGTCCAGGGTGGAACCCAGGGGGTTACCACAACGTTATCGTTTTAAAAACACCGATAGAAAGTATTTATCACTTGGGGGGACATCAGTCTGGGCGTTGCGAAAGATACCCTTCGTACAGCAAAAAAAGAAGAGAGAAAATAATTATATTCGAGAATTACATAGTATTTATTTATTGATCAATTTTCTCACCTATTTTTAAATATTGTAAAAAAGCTCACTTTACATAATTGTATGATATCAGTACAGGTGTTATAAAAATTTATTTATTCATCCAACGCCCGTACTTGGCTTCTTGACCATTTGACGCCGAGCCTACCAGTACCAATTGACGATGTCGTCAGTCGGGTATTCATAGAGTCCACTGCATTGGAGCAGGTGGTCGCCATCCATTCTGGCATGGTCACCGATTGGGCAGTCCTCGTTAGCAGCCAGGATAAACAAGTGGAGGTATACTCCCAAAAAAGTCACATTTGGTGGTTAGGTGCCTCGGGATTAGACCCACAGTGGCCAAAATTTCTCATGGCTTTCCAAGGCTCTTGGTCTTTTTTTTGGCTCTTTAAAATTCTTTATTTAGATCATAATATAATTTACACAGATTTATAAAATACATTATATGATCATATAGTCTAGTTTATACAAATCCTCTCAAGATCCCATAGGGATCTAGAGCTATAGAGAGAAACAGATTAAAAACTCTTTATTTAGATCATATGATCCAAAAAAGAGCACATATAAGTGTACAGAATAAGGGGACACAGACCTAAATCAGTCTAACAATGGAGGGAAAAAAGATACAAAGCGGAAAAAAAGAAACACAAGTCAATGCTGGCGGTCGGAACGACCACCAACGACTGGTGAGTCATGGATAAGAACAGAAGGAAAAGGGAGATAAAAAATTATGGAAAAAAAAGACGGGAAAACATCTCTAAGTCCAAGAGAAAAGGCCAGACAAGAGCATGTGGCCGCGGTAGCCGAGTGGTATAGGTATCGGACCGTGGTTTGCCTTGTCACGAGTTCGAGCCCAGTACCACTAAAGACCCGCCGTGTAGGGCAGCGATGCACGATAAATCTGTCGAGAGCTGAAACGTCCTCCCGTTGGTGTGGTGTGGTAGTTAGGAGAGGAAGTGCCAGCTCAGGTGTCGTCCACGTCACTTGACCATGGTTCAAAATTACGTGGTCCGTCGCCAAAAGCCCTCGTGTAGCTTAAACAGTGCGACGTTAATAATAAATCAAATCAAATCAGACAAGAGCATTCCTTTAAAAGGAGGGAGGAGCATGGGCGGAAGAAGGGCCAATAAAAAACGGGTGGGCCCACATAAAGTGAATTAAAATAGTGCAAGTTAAAGAGGAGTTTAAAATGAGTCAAAAGAGAGACACACAGGAGTAAAAGTTAAAGGAAAGATCAAGGTCCATCGATTAAAAAGTGGTGAGAGGAATTACAAAACAATTTGTCCCACTAGCAACAAGAGAAGCGTGGTATCTCAGTATAAGTACAGCAATATTAACAGAATAGCAAAAGCACAACTGACAATAAATATATATAAACTAATTAACTAATATGAAATATAATCTGTCTACAGGCTAATCGTGAATTTCATGAGAAAAAGTTCATAGTTGTGGAGGTTGATATAGATGACATAATCACAGCAAATCACAAAGATAGATTCTGGATAGGTAGGAGTCAGAACTGCGGTAGCTGGACCATGAACTTCATAGGGAGAATGTGTAGAGTGGTGCTAGAACGACCAGGGGGCGGTCGCAGTACGGAATCCTAAAAGAAAAAAAATTAGAAAAGCCACGACAGTAAATCGGAAATAAAAAAAAAAGCAAAAAAAAAAAGTAAATGTCAATGAACGTGAAAATAATACTTTTTGATCTTCTAAAAGTCAAGGGTACTAACGGTTGGGTCATGCTTGACTCTTTGGTCAGCTGTCTCATTGTCAGGGATCCTAACGTGACTTGGGACCCTGTAAGGCCACAGTTCAGCCACATGAGATTAGCTTCACAATTTTAGTTCAGCACTGAATTGTGTTGAAGCAGTCAGTGTGTGAATTACTGCTTAAAGCTAAAATTGCAGCTTGTGAGTCTATGAAGAAAACAACTTTTGCAGGAGCTAGGCCAGCAGCTAGTGATTACGTTGTAGCTTCACAGACAGCCAAGACCTCACCATCAAGTGCAAAATCCTTTGTAAATATAGCAATAAAAAGATTTCATATATTACTTATTAATTAAAAATTATCATTTACAAATAGTTCAAAATTGCCATTATATAGATTGTGCCTTATCTATATGAAAAAGAGAAAAGCGACTCACTCACTTTGTTCACTCACTCACTCATTACGACATCTCCGGAACTATATTAAATCTACAAATTTGAAACTTTTCAAACATGTTTCTTTTGTCAAATAGATATCCGCAAAGAACGCATTTTGTGCGAAAATTGACTCCTGTTGTAACTCCTGTTTAGCGGCGCTGTAGTCGCATGTTTCAAGTGTAAATAGCATTCCTGTTTTGTAAATAAAAAACGTTTTGTCCCTCCATCCGACTGGTCGGGTGTTTTTTGCGTCGCCTCATCCTTCTGACAGGTAAGAGCAATTTATTCATTTTGATGCACGAATCCAAATTGAATTTTTGAATTACGAATTTGAATATTATTTAGAATTTTGAATTTGAACAACTCCAATTGGAGGTTTCGAAGGTGTTCTACGCAAGAATTGCCTTTTTGAACAATTAAACATACAGACTTGAAAATTGGCAAACACATTTCTTTTCTCGAGAGATTCTCTAAGAATGGATTTTACGGGGGCGGGGTACAAAAGAGGATACGGGGGCGTAAAAGGCGAAAATCACCGTTTTTGAATTATATTCACAGATTTGAAACTTGGTAAACTTGTTTCTTTTCTTGAGAAATTCGCTAAGGAAGGGTATTGTGGAAATCGACTTTCAAAGGGGTTGCGAAGAAAAGTAAATATTCCCTTTTTTAGAACCAATAGACCAAAGAAATTTGGCAAACATATTTCTTTTGTTGAGTAGAGATCCTCAAGGGTGCAAAAATCGACTCTCAAAGAGGATTTTTGAGGAGTAAAAGATAAATATATATACTTCCGTTTTAGGAATTAAAGTCCTGTCCTAAAATCAAGAGGTAAGTGTTATAAAAACGATTTTCTTTACAATCGGTAGCATAATGCTAGGGTTTAGATAACAATAACTTCAAACCAATATATAGTCATAAAACATCAGCAAATATACAGCGAAGCGTGGGATGGCGGCTAGTGAAATATATATCAAGGCAATATAAACATGGAATAAACAATGAGTAGAATTACATTGCTTCAATTTTCGAAATATTTTTATATCAAATTTCAATGATAAACATATAAGTCTTTAGATCCTTAAGAACTATTCTCAGAAATCGAAGAAAAATGCAACTTCAATAAAAGCTCTTACTTTTTGCTCTCTTTTTTTGCTTTTTTCTAATGTATTCTATTGCAAGGGTTGTTAAACTGTTGTCCGAGGACCCCTGAGGGTCCCCAGCGCTTTTCTAGGGGGACCGCGAAGATTTCTCATTTAAGGTATCCAACTACGTTCGGAACCGTGATTTTGCAAAAGCGCATAAATGGATAATTTTCATGATATTTACTGTCACTTTGATTAGAATATTTGCATAAAATTGTTTTAAGGACATTTTGACAAAAAAAGTTATTTAAATATAATATTTTGGCAAAAAATTAACTTAGAATAACCTTTTTCCAAAATGTTCTCCTTTTACAAAAAAAATGCTTCTTAAATAATAATATTTTGCCTGTATATAGCTCAGATCTCTCTACAGAAGCTCAACTAGAATTTTTGAAATATATAACTTAGAAATGGGTTTATTCATATCTTACGATAACAGAGGGGAGCAATTTTAAGAAAAAAACACCAATAATTATTTCAATTGGTGGTAACTCTGAAAATAATGGGAATTTTTCAAAACTCATAGTTGAGCCTCTGTTCAGAGGTCTGAGCTGTATGCAGGCAAAATATTCTTATAATAGAAGCATTTTTCACAAAAGGAGAACATTTGGAAAAAAAGATATTCAAGTTAATTGTTTGCCAAAATATTGTATTTAAATAATTTTTTTGTCAAAATGTTCTTAAAACAATTTTATATATGTATTCTAATCTAAGTGACACTAAATATCATGAAAATTATCTATTTATGCGCTTTTTTAAAATCACAGTTCCAAACGTAGTCGGATACCATAATATTAAAAAAATTTCCTCTTTTACATACTCTGAAAGGCCTCGTGGAAAAATTGAGAGACCATTGCATTCTAGATCAGATCCCTAAATTGTCTCCAATCAAAAAACTCTACTAGGACATGTATTTCGATCAGGAATATAAATTCAGTTTTCTTATTGTTTGCAAATGTATTGTCATTACTAGAACGTAATATTTTCAAAATAGGGCGCAAACACGTGTGCAAAGATTAAGAACTGAATTTATAGAGCTCCAATACCATAACTATATCCTATTAAAATCTATTAGTTTACTTAAGTATAAATACACAAATATATACCATGTAAAACGCAGGTAGCTTTTTTTAAATGTAAGTCACATACTTAAACAATTTAAAAACCAGAAATACAAAATAAAGTTTCACAATTAAATTTTACGTAGCTTTATACTTTTATGTCAGACGGGATAACGGTCAGTGACGCGTGACTGCTGTGCCGAGGGCCCGGGTCCAAGGAAGTCATGGATGTGTGAAATGTATAACGTCTTTGCGGCATAGGGACACTAAATATTCGTCGAACCAAAAGTCCTCTCGAAAGGATGGTGGTAGAGGAAGAGAGGCGGGAGAACTTTAGGTCTATCCCCGGAGTGTTCTTAAAAACTGGGTTGGGACGAAGCCATTGCCGCTTTAAGCTCATTTTGGACTCTGGGTGCAGGAGTATCTACAGGCCCCTTAGCACTGGTGGATCGAAGTTTATTACCAGAAAATCTACTGACACCAGCATAGTTCTCAAATCTGTGGTTAAAATGGCAGGCGTATTTTAACTTCCTTGTCATGAGGAATTTCGTGGGCCTCAACCTGACACCGTCAATTAAGTGTCATCAGAAACAACAATATATATCGGGCCGCCCATCCGGTATAGTGGTCAGTGACGCTGACTGCAGTACCGTAGGGCCTGGGTTCAAATCCCGGAGAAGGCATGGATGTTTGTAAATGTATAATGCCTTCGCGGCAGGGGGGTACTTTAAATAGCCGTCGTGCCTCAAATCCTCTCGTAAGGTTGGTGGAAGGGGAAGAGAGGTGGGAGGCCCCTGACCACCCCCAGGGGGTTCTCCCTCAAAATTAGGGTGAAACCGAGCAAAATCGTTATGTTACTTGCATAGTGCTCAAAGCTAAGGTTAACGTATTATTTTTCTGTCTTTGTGCCTTTAATTATGCCTTCTAGAAATGGATTCGGTGTGAGATTATACCAATAAAATATTCACCGAGGTGGTCACAATCACAAGTTCTAGAAGTATATCTTTGACGAATCTATACGGCACCTTATCACTAATACTCTTAGGCGTCTTTGGGGATTGTAAATTAGCGTATATTTCCAACTAGCTCTCAAAGGAGAAAACTGGATATGCAAATGAATTAAAGTACTTAAGGAGAGCGTTGTAAGTTAGCAGATAGAAGGCTATAGAGCCAAGAGAAGTAGTGACGAAGTTAAGAAGATTCAAGTGGATTACGTGATCAGAGTCTTACTGTTATTAGTCAGCGAAATACCATTGGAAGGATTGATATACGTGGAGAGAAAGACATTATACCCAGGTGATATTTAAAACTTAGTTTATCTGACCACAAGATTAATATATAATAAAGTTAGTGTAAAGTTAATGAATGTTAGTAATTCAAGTTGCGTATATTTCTCGGTCCTCTTATTCCGATAAACTCGTTCGATATTGAGCTTAGTAGTTGATTAATATCATATTTTGTGATTTAAATTAATATTAAAGATAAATCCCTTTGACGTAGACATATTGTTTAATATTTGTATTTAGAAGGTTGCTAATTGAATCAATTGAATAAATATAATTTGTTATTCTAAAAATGGCGTCTGGTAATTCTTTGCCTCAATTCAATCTTAGGGTCCAGGGTGGAACCCAGGGTGGTTCTCACATATCACTCTGATTAAATATTGATCATGATTTTCAATCAAAAGCTATATATCAACCCAAGTTTATCAAGTTTACCCAAAGGTTTTGAGTTATAAATCTATCAAACCGATAAAACACTGATCCCAAACGAAATCACGAGACGTGTATCTGCACTATTTATATGTTTATCTCCACCCGTAAATATCTGTGTAATAAGATAAGTTCTTATTCCTACATATAAGTAAATGTATTTCAAATAAAGTTTTGATATAAATATAATTCAGACATATTTTTAAGAAGTAAACTAACATAATACGACTTACAAAGTATCCAACCGTATTGAAAACTGGAATTTCAACCAATTTTCCCGGATATTTTGTTAAGTATTTGAATTTTTTTAGCTTTCTAAAACTACCTTCATTTCTGCGTGATGATTAACAAGAAATTAATTTCGAGCATTTAGTATAGGACAGGGTCTACTCTCAATAAAGGTGTTGGTATTTTATTTTAAATACACTTACGGCAAAACTGGATTTGAATTTAAAAAAATTTAATTTTTGAAGAGTCACAACTCTCAAAAACTTACATTTGAATTTTTTCAGAACTTAGAAGGGTCGTTAGCTTTTATATTATTCCAAAGAGATTTTGAAGTAAAAGCTTTGAAAAATTTTCAATCTTACCTGAAGTATAAAATTTTAAAGCGAACAAGTGTATGAAATGTTAACAGAACTCATAATATTATCATTTCGATTCATAATATGTTTGCAAATAATATATATATTTGAGTACTTTTAATACTCCCCCAAACCAAACCCCATTGCTAAGTATAAGTAATTTTAAAACGCAATAAAGACTCCTATAAAGAATACTTTTGTTGAAAATTCTTTAATACTAATGTGGTGAATGAAGCTTTGATTATATCATTCAAAAAGTTTCTCAAAAATTGAATTGGAATGTATTGATTCTGAGAAATGAAGCTGAGATGTCTATCTGTCAGTCCGTTTACAAAAAGAGTGAAACTTTTACAATTTAATTACAGAAAACGCTCTTTGTTTTTCTCTCTATATATAGAATGAAAACAATTTCTACTCCTTCATCACGAGATCTACGGAACTATTAGACTAACAGGCTTTAAATTTGACAGAATCCCAAAACCGAGGAGGAAGGGATGCGAAAGGGGGGGAGGATCACATTTTTGAATTATTAGACCTGCAGATTTGAAGTTCGGCAAGCATCTTTGTTTTGTTGACTAGAGATATGCTGAGAATGTGTGAGTTTTGTGAAAGACTCCCAATAAAGTGGGCAACGGGCTACTAAAAAAAAACAGACATCTCTCTGTGTGTTTTTGGAGTTCAATTCCTATCCTTTTTAAATTAAAAAGAAAGAGCTATAAGAATGTTTTTGAATACAATCGCAAGATTAGTGATGAGTTTTGAATATCAATAACTGAAAAAAAACAATAAATTGCCATAAAGTATCATAAAATACACAACAAAGTATTGCAAGTCATCTAGCCGGTGAGTAGCAGCTAAAATATATACAAGAAAGAAAGCAGGGCTTGGCACAAAATATAGGATTTGAGCAAACTAATTTCGACACAAGGATTTATAGAACTCCTAATTTCTTAAAACATTGGAAATTAGCTGTTTAAGTGGATTGTTAAGTTGTAGTCAATTAATTCAAGCCACTAATTCAAAAAATACTCAAGTTCCTGTGGAAATTTTGTCTATGCAAAAAAAAGGGAGTATGTTTTTTTTCAAAGATAATTTTTTTCAGAATTGAAAATTTTTTTATAGCATTGTGTTAAAATTTGCGGATAAAACTTCAAAACACATAGTCGGTAGTTTATACATTAATATACTAAGCTCTTAAGTAATTCACTGAAATTTACTGGTTCCGTGAATTAATATTTACATAGATTGCTTCGTGTGTCAGAACAAACTCAAAGTAATACATGAACAATAAGGCACTTCGTCTTCAAAGAACACGAGCCAGCAAGCATTAGAACATACGGAACAACATAATCACATCCCACTTATGCTCCTCCCCTGGGGTTACAACTTCATTTAATGTGAATTTCGACAAATATCATCAATTACTTGGGAATCATTAATACGTTACATAAAACCAAATTACTTAAATGTTCACATAATTTAATTGACTAAATTATTTAAAAATACACAATGAAATAAACTTAAAAATGATTTTATTGAAATTAATGTGTGTAAATATTTTTTTCTTAAAAAATAATCGATATAAATAACATTTATTATTACTGAGAAATTATTATTCAGCTATACGCATAATACTTTCCAGGAATGACAGAGAATTAAAAAAACAAAGATAATTAGGGCCCTTTTTAAATAATAAACTGATTATTTCTAAAGAACTATCTTTTTTTTCTTAATAAGGTTTCTTAAAACTTCAATGAATTTCAAAATTGTAATTAACGTGTTTATCCATTATCATTAGAAAATAATATGATTTGATGGAAACAATTATCGTTTGAGTTTATTTATTGCTTCATTAATGAATGAAAAAACTCTGACAAATATACATTTATAAAAAATGATTATTTGTGTTTGATGATTATAAAAATGAAACGAAGCGAAAACAACAAATAAACGTGATGAAATCATTTTTGTGTAACCCATTATATTTTCAATTAATCAATATTTGTAATGAGACAACAAAAAATAAATTAATAGTTTTTCGATTTGTTGGCGTCGGCTTTTATTGTTATCTTTCTTCTTTTTCCTTTGTTTTTGGATCAATAGGAGAATTGTTCCTTTCAGATAAATGGTTGTTTTAAGTATTCTAAGCTTTTTGGGAAGTAAAAAGGAGAATTATATTTTTAATTTCTCAAATTTTTGAAAATATTTTATAACTATAATAATAATTCATTTTAGAATGTTCAGATCTTTAAGAAATATTTAGAAATATTTTCAAATATTAATGGGAAAAATAATTTCAGGGAAACCGTTTTTTGTTATGTTCTGAATCATTTTATTCAATTCCTACTATTAGTTCACACTCTCTCCTATATATATATATATATATATATATATATATATGTGTGTGTGTGTGTCTACCATTTCTCTCTCTCTCGACTTCATTAACAATATATTTAACATTAAATTTTGATATTTCAAATTTATCTCCATCTACCAAAACTGAATTACCAATGCCAAATATGAAGTAGGTCACATATATAGGGATTTGATATCCCTGATATGTAGGGCACACACACACACACACACACACACACATATATATATATATATATATATATATATATATAGGGATCCCAATGTATACTATATGGGGATCTGAATAACTATATATCTAACTTAACAAAATAAATTAACAAGAAAAAAAGATAGTAGCAGACAAAGTAAAATATATAGCAATAGTAATTCATCAATACAATCTCTTATCGCTTAGAGCTACGATTTCTGTGAAGTGAGTGAATATTAATGTCGCACTATTCAGCTACTCGAAGGCTTTTGGCGACGGACCTCGTAATTTTGAATCATGATCAAGTGATGTAGACGACGTCTAAGCTGGCACCTCCTTCTCCTAACTTCCACACCACAACAAAGGAAGGATGTTTGAGTTTTGACATATTTAATGTTCATCGCCCCTCCCTACACGGTGGGTCTTCAGCGGTACAAGACTCGAACTCATGACACACCGGGGAGGAATTCGTTACCTTGGCCAATAGGCTACCGTGGCCACTAAGATTGCAAGAACAAACGGTTTTGAGGTGCCAACGCTTCATTTTGTTGTTACAAACATCACCTGTCTGACGATGTCAGCTCTAGGCACACGAAATTCATCGCGGCAAAGGCCAGGTGTAAGCTTGTCGTTTGCCTTAGCTTTGAACAGGTGATACAGGTGACAGTACCATATATTGAGCACCATACAGGCTCGGTTCCATCTCAATTTTGAGGGAGACACATCGGAAAAGGGAGAGGCCTCTCGCCAACCACCCCCTCCACCAACCTCACGGGAAAACTTGCGGCTCGATAGCTATTTAGAGATTCTCCATGCCGCGAATGTAGTCTACATTTACAAGCCTCCATGCATTCTCCGGGATTCGAACCACAAAGGCCCTACGGCACAGCAATCAGTGTCGCTAGCCGCAATACAGGATGAGCGACTTCTCTCCCTTTTATTTTCCTGTGTTAACTCAGTTGCGCAACAGCGCATGAGGGCAAAGTCCTACTGTGCCCAACTCAGTATACGCGACCTTGGGCTCTGAGGTGCACGAGCAGATGTTCCGGTCAGGGGGTCAGTCTGACGCAAAAACCCCAGTATTAAGTTCCCAAGAAAGCTTGTTACTCATTTGTCGACCCACTGAAGGGATGAAAAGCTGAGTCAACCTTGCCTGCCCTGGGTTTGAACCTCGGACCTGCGGTGTGGAAACGCGATGCACTAACCATTCAGCCATTGGGCTTCATTTTCCAGTATTACTGGGCTGGATTATAGATAATCAAAATGCACTTATTTAAAAGTATATATATATACGCTTCAGTACTTCTTTTTTAATTTTCAAAAAGCATTTGGAAGAATCTTAGTACTTGAACTTCTTAACCGAATCATCAAATTTGAAATTTTATCTTAATTTTACAAGCAGAACAACATATACAAGTCTAATGTCAATTTAGAATTCAATGCAGAACACGTGATTGGATTTATCATGCGGCCATCATAAATTTAGCTCATTGTTCATTAAAATTCACTTTTAACAAATTTATAACTATGATCGAATATTTTAAGGTTGATTTACAGGACGGGGCTGTGTCAGTCTTCTAGAATTGGATTTAATTTTCAATGTAAGAATAAATAAAATGTGTTCTCAAATTGTAATAATGTCTAAGACAAAAGATATTGGTTTCAATTTACTAATTATTGAATGAAACCAGATTGAAATGAGAGGATATATTTGTTTTCTCTTTCGTGATTTTTATACTTCTGAAATACACTACAATAAAATATTATATCGTGTGAAGATATTCTGATTATTCTTTTGGATAAAATTAATTTTTAATGTAAAATTTGTGTTCTAAAAATTCATTTAGTTACTACTACTATTTTTTTATATAATACTAAAATTAAGATAACTTTTCCAGCTGAGTTTTATTTTCAAATTAAATGATAATATTATTGCAAATTTGCGTGGGGAATTGCAAACGAAACTCCAATAACCTGAATAATAATAGATTTATTAATGGCCAAGGACGAACAAATAACTACACGAAGACAAATCAACGTGCATACACAAATAAATATTACAACACATTATTTACAATAGAGCAAAACGCATTCGTTATAAACAAGCTTTACAACGCTCCAAAAATGGCTTTTTAGAACTGTTCTACTAACAGGAACTAAGATAAAGTCTCTCTTTTACTGCAGTCAAAGTACAGATAGGTTCTGATTTCGATTGAACTCTCTTCTAAAATGACCTGTGCTTCAAAAGTCCTTTACATCGCCTAGTGGAAATTTTTAAAAAGGATCCATTTCAGAGACTTCTCAATGATCCCTTAGCAATATCGTATTTATCGCCAAATTTGTCGCCAGTTGTTGCCAATCTGGTAACCCTTGTCATGTTTTCCATGGCTTCCATTTTCTTATTTTTAAAGTCCACGCTGAGAAGCGAACTTTTCCTGTAAAACAATTTTTCCGCAAGGAAAATATTGCTGCAGGGAAAATAACACACAGGGAGTGTTTCAATATTTTAAAGTTAAGAAGAAAATTTTAAAGCATATAGATACTCTACATTTTCCTTGTAATATTCATTTATATAACTTCTAAAATACATTCCTTTGACCTATCAAGGCAACGTAATTAATTATGCTGATACGCGATCAATAACAAAGAAGACATGAAGTCAGAAATTATGTGAATAACCATGAAAAAATCGGATAATCTGCTTAAACATGTCTTTCTTTTACTTCTGGGTACAACATGACAATGTTTCTTAATCCATTGTTTATTTCAAAAATGGGTCATTATGAGTTTAATGGATCCTTTTCAGTACATGTTCATAAGATTAATTTTTTTACTGTGTTGTAGAGATGAAAGTGATGCTTATACTAGATCGATAGATCAAAGTGGTTCATTTTCTCAGGAGTATTGTATGGTGCATACAATGAGTACTTAAAATGTTGATAAATTATCTTACTTTAAAAGATCCAGAGATGTAAATTTTAACAATGGGAGGTTTGCTTGGTGTATACATGCACTCAATTGCACACTTACTGCGATTACATTCAAAAGAGTTCGATAACTTTTTAGTAATCGTTTCGCAAAAACGCTTGTTATCACGGTAAAATAGAATTAGTGTAGTTAACTTTCATCAAACTAAACACTCGAGTTTTAATTATTTTTGCGTTATATAATTAAGAGAAATGCATTCTTTATTGAGAAATTCTATTTCGTAATATATAATTTTACTACATCTATAACTATTATTCTAATGCTATTTGTGTACTTCTGATCTCATGCCAGAATATATCGATACTTTAATTTTTTTGGTAAACTGATAGTATGCTGAAGGAGTCCAGACGATAAACAATATTCTTATTTCTGCAGAAAAAAACTACGATAGATTGATTTAAAAAAAATAACTGTAATCGACAACTGAGTTTGCACCTCCCTTCAGGATTTTGAAATACAACATATTTCTAAGTTCAACGCAAAGTTTTGCAAAAACATTTTTAGACACTTTTATCATCAAAAATGCTTCAATCGAATAAAATATTGAAAATATTTTTTTTCATAGGTATAATATATTTTCAAAATTAAGTACTATTAATAATCAAATAATCAATCAATTAACAATTAAAAAATGAATACCAAGTTCATTTTATTTATACTGTTAAATATGCAAAAAGAAAAAAATTATGTGTGGAACACCACGCAATAAAAGTAAAACTTCTTTGGCGACGTTGTAACATCGATTATTTATCCTAATATTCCAAATTGACCGAGTACATATCTCAATTGCTTAATTTGCATGAAAGGTATTCGTGGCGAAATGTGTCTTTCAAATCAAAAGTAGATAGATGTCCTGGAATTTCTGGGTATACAAAATCATTATATTTTGATAAATTTGGTATACTCTTCCTACTTAAACTTTATCGGCAATTTCAGCATGTTTTAATATGTCTACTAAATTAATTCCCGGTAAAATAATTTGTAAATATTTTTTGTGCTCAGCAACAGACGTTCTCAAATAATCTCTAAACCATAATCTAATATATATTATAAATGTGAAAGTTTGTGAGGATGTTTGGGGGTCTTTCACGCAAAAACAACTGAATGGATTTTAATGAAACTTTACAGTAATATAGCTTATACATCATAATAACACATAGGCTATAATTTATAGCATAGGCTATAATTTATAAAGATATTGTATGAAATGTCCAAAATAAAACGATATTTGTTAAGTAAGTACGAAAAAATTCTGCCATCTACAAGCAATTCTGGCGTGCGCTGAAAAAGGCCCACTACAGCATATATCTATCTTGTTTGTGAAAAACTCTTTTTGTTTTGTCTACGAAGGCGCTCGCTTCTAATTAATTCCTGTGATCAGAATAATGCCCATTTTTTTATTTCAGAATAAAACTAAGTTTCGAAGGGACAGGTTGTTATAAATCTCTCTTTATTTTAATGTTTTTTTATGATTTTATTATGCACATTTGGTAGTAAGAAATTTATCTTTTTCAAATTAAATATTTTTATCGGTTCTGGTACTAAGTAAATAAACTTTTTCTTTCACACTGCATCATTTGGACAAATTTTCAAAATTTGTTTGTGGTTAGTAGTTAATTATAACGCTATAATTTTAATTGAATAGGCAGATATTTCATTTTTAAGTATAAAAATAATTACAACTACTGTACTGTATTTTTTGGAGTGTGTGAGTGAGTGAATATTAACATCGCTCTGTTCAGCTACACGAGGGCGTTTGGCAACGAATCACGTAATTTTGAACCATGGTCAAGTGACGTGGACTACACCTGAGCTGCCACCCCCTTCTCCTAACTACCACACCACACCAACTTAGAAGGAATATTCTACCAATACTTAGCAGGAATATTCTTTGAAATCCACTCTTCCAAGATATATGGCAGCACGGGTTCCAAGATGAGTATTTTAGCAGAAAAAATAGTTTGTCAAAATTTAAGTGTCTTATGTTTTTGTATGTTAGTGAAGACCTTGGAAAATGATTTGACTACTTATTTTAAGTGAACGGTGGACATAATTAATTTTACAGTGGAATATCTTTAATTAATTTCTTAGCTCTAACGGATGAAATTTTCCAAAGTGGAGTATTTTGTTTATGTATATCCCTTAATTTGTAAATGTAGTGATCCCAAAAAAAATATTGTATGAAAAAAAACTGCAGTAAATCATAATGCGATTGGATAAAGTATTACCGTGCTTTTCTCCCCTACACGGTGGGTCTTACAAAGCTCTAATAAAGCTCGAGCTACGAAAGTAACTAGGCATTTGCCAACTTGACTCTATCGTTAACATTTCGCTATGTTTTTCATTGAATCGCCATTATAAATTAAGAAACGGCGTTGCTTGCGAATATTACAATTTTAAAATAAAATAAATACAACAGAAAGTAATATTAATGTATTACACTTTCAGATATAAATTATTTACACTACTTTAAGCGTTCATTACGCAAAACTTTTAACAATGTGTTACTTTTGCTGAGCAGAGATCAGCTTAGGGAGGTATTTTCAAAAATCGACCCACAAGACAGTTACGAGGAATTATAAATAAAAAAAATCCTTTTATTCAGCTATTAGATCTACATTGTTAAAATTTAACAAAGGTGTTTTTTTTCTTTTTTTTTTGTTTAGCTGAGATATGCAAAGAGCTTTTTTTGTTTAATTTTCAATTCATATAAAATTAACTCATTAAAAACTTCTTTTTCCTTCAATCTGTGTTGTTTAATTTTTCAGTTCACCCGTGCGAAGAACGGATATGCCAACTAGTCTATCATGAATTGAACGCCCATATCAATTTAACGATTATCAACGAATCGCTTTTGAAAATCTTTGTGAGCATTTTTATAGAAGTCATAGTCTTTGTAACATAAGATAGAATTTATTTTCGATTCACATGCATCAG
This sequence comes from Trichonephila clavipes, assembly GCA_019973935.1. Lineage (NCBI taxonomy): Eukaryota > Metazoa > Arthropoda > Arachnida > Araneae > Nephilidae > Trichonephila > Trichonephila clavipes. The sequence goes on along the minus strand of BMAU01004205.1, from coordinate 558,237 downwards.
CTCCAACTCGCACTAGACTTGTTGAGGGCTCTGTAGTTAATGCCACAAGGTGGTTCACAAAGTCCGTATTAATCTGTGCTGTCATTAGAAGAGTCTCAATAGCATTCCCATCCCTTAAACTGAGCATTAAGAGACTATTTTGCAGTGTTCTTTATTCCGTGCTTGATATTCTCTCATGTACTCTGATGGAGATTTGGCAGTAGCACTTAATGAATTTGCAATATTTTTCTGGAGGGGGGTCACTTTTTTGACTGGACTTGCTGCTAGTTTTTCTTTTTTCTTTCTTTCACGAAACTCATTTCCTCTTTGTGCATTTGATTTAGGCATTCTGACTAGAATTAATACAATATTTCAACGCAAATAATAGTCGAAATAGCAAATTAGCCGCCAAAAACATCACCCCATGTAGCAAACAATCTAAGAAAATATTTCAAAAAAGCACGTTTTCGCTGCGAGAGCTATTTTGTCTACACCGTAATGTCACTGCATCGCATACAACTGTTGATAGGTGTTCGTGTGTCTGAGGGAAAAGGACCCCCAGTAGGAAGGTGGGCAAGTTGACCAATCGGAGAAGTGAGCTATCATCCAACTTTTTCACGGACCCGCTCCCCCTTTTTCTCCCAACTCGCTATATCCTGTCGTCATGATAACGATTCAGAGGGATGGGGGAAACTACTTCCGTTCCCTTTTTCACTGTTACGCAAAACTGGGCAAGTTTCTCATTCACTCTCGAGCGCATAGAAGTTTCACTTCAAAAATGCTTTCCATTCTAAATTAAATCAATTGCCAGGAAAAAAAGTGCAAGAGTTGAATTTCCTCTATACTTCATTGTTGGTGAAGGCAAACGTGAATTATAACATAAACGAAATTGAGAAAAGTTATGGGTTAATCAATTTATTGGTATCTAAAAGAATAATTCTCCTTGGGGTTAATAATTTCAATTAAACATTGCAATCTACGGGTAACAGAGAACTATTTATTTTTTACAGCTTTCAAAAGTATTTATTTTCCTCATAAAAAACGCCGAGAGAGTATAAAATATTTTACTACTCTTTAGAAAAAAATCTAACTTCTTCCAAAACCAAAAATAAACTTTTCTGTTATCAAATAAGTGCACTTCCTTGCGGTTAGTAGATTTTCATTGAAAAACATCAGTTGTTAAAGAATTTAGAAGCGTATTCTATAACCTACATCATTTTTTTGAAAATTACCTCTCAAACGATTTCTTATCTGACCTTTTTGACATTTAGAAGTATCTAAAATATGTAAGTATTAAAAATGTTTTAAAAAAATTTAAATATAGTTAAATGGAAATTCCAGTAAAATATGATTTGGTTACTTAGCTTTATTAACTGGCATAAGTGTTTATAGTAAATGAGTGAATGAGAGAAAATAATTCTAATGTTTATTTTTTTGAAGGGCTATTGTTATTTGTCAGAATGTTTATGCCATGAATAAAACAGAAGCATTTTCATTTAAAATTTTATTTTGATACAACCGGCAAATAAATATTTCATAAAATTTCTCTTTATTTTAGGTGTATTTTTAACATAATTTTATTTTTTAATTTCACTTAGAATGCATGCTAAAGTTTATTTTATGTTTAAATTGCATTGAGCCATCACTTTCTAAAAACAATTTTGGTAGTAAATATGAACAAATTTTCATTGAAAGTATCGGTACTTACGTATTATCATAACATTCGCAAACTCTATTAATAACTCGCCAAGTTGGCAACCCCTATTTCCTATCGGTCGAACGCGCTGAATTGGCTACTATGTACTTAGTTTCATTTGATGTCGCCAATAAGTTGCGATAATACGTAAGTACCAAAGTATCTGTAACAAAATTAAATTATGCATAGTTTTTCGAAAAATGGTTACATACAAATAGTTTTGTTGATATCGTTAAAACAGCGGTTTCTCAAACTATGGGGCGCACCCCTCTTAGGGGGCGTGACAACTCTACAAGGGAGGCGCGAACATATTGAAAAGTCGAGAACAAAAGATTATTTAAAAAAATTATTAATATACTGAAAGTAAACAAACAAAATACATTCTGACGTAATAAAAAATAAAATACACATTTACACTGATATATCACGCTTATAAATATATCAATGCTACACAACGTATTTTATAATTAATTTAACAATATTAAGTTAAAAACAAGTTTATTAATTACCAGTGACCCCATGGGCTTGTCATATATATAATTTAAAACAAAAAATTAACACTTATCTTGTTAATTTTTGTACGGTTTATAATCACCAAAGTTTCACGATTCGCTTCCAAATGCCAATCGTTCTCAACGTTTGCACGGGTATATGATGTATTGGGGGAGGGGGAGGAATAAAGAAGTAAAAATAATCTGGAATAAGAGTAAATCCTTCGCAAACATTGTCAGGGTCATTTTATTGCATTCCAAAATCTTCGGAATAATTTTACGGATAGCAGTGCACAGAAAAGATCGTACTTCGGAAAGACGTATATATACGCCTGGAGAAATAAATATTTTGACTTTGCAAGACGTTTATATACACGGGGGATGTCTAAAAGGTTAAAGTCGTATCGTAGTTTTACCGTCAAAGTATAGTATTATTGAATTCGGTACATTGTTATTGTATGGGGGGCGCAATGAAAATTATGATTAAATATTGGGTCGCGATTATTGCAACTTTAAGAAGCATTGCTTTAATAAATATGATGATTTCATGAGGCTTGTGTATCATATAGCTGACAATCATTGCAAGATATACTGTTAGGAGACTTTATTTTTAAATTTAAGAGAAATATAACACACACGATATAGAAGTAAAGAAAATTTGCAGAGTGTCTGTTCTAGAAATATGAAAAGTAACGAATATCCGTATGAATAAATTCAAAAAAAAAAAAAACTTTTACATTTTCACTTTTTAAATGTGTGTATGTGATATATAGGCTTTTCAAACAAAATTATCATTTTAGTTATTTTTATGCTATAGGTATTATCATTTATTAATCTAGCGTGCCACCTACTTATGTACTATAAATATTTAGAGACATTATAATGTTTTATTCTCATATTTATTGGAAATCTAAATTTTAACTAAAATTTGTTCAATATTATTAACTCATTCGCTGCCAAGCAAATTTGAGCGTTCTGCTCAAGGTGAACATGATTTATTTAATTCTTAAAAACATGGTATATATATTTTACAAAATATAATAGTATTAAGTTGCAAATTTTGTACTGAAATGATATTTACAGTAATTTGAGAAGGAAAAAACACACTACGAGATTACTCGTAGTCGACAGTCTTGTTACATACGCTAGTTACAAGGTATCTCGTAGTTAGTTGACTGTGAATGGATTAAAATGAGTACACAAATAAGTAAAAAAAGTTGTGTTAGCTTTTTATAGAAAAAGTGAAGTGATTTGACTGTTAATTTGTTAACAGAATGAATCAATTTCAAGTTCCATCAAATTCACTTGGGATTTCCTATTTTTCTGACCTCAAAAATTTCTCTTAAATATAGGAAACAGTGTGTGTGTGTTGAGATGGATGCGCTTTGAAATGCTAAAGATTTCTATACAATTAGAACTAAATTAAACTTTCATAGAAATACGAATATAGCTGATTGTAATACGAACATATTCAAAAATAGATTCTTTTCGCATAGATATGCATTCTTACATGAGAGAGGAATGAAAAGGTTTGGTTATTTTTATTGTAAGTAAGATAAAAGGTTTCTTTTCTTTGGCATTGTTCAATGATATTCTCGTTTTTCAGTTTGTTCCCTTGGCTCTTGCTGCACTCGTCAGTGCTGCTCCCTCCAAAGTAAAGGAAGCAGATGATCTCTCAGTGGCCGAAGGACGTCACATTCCATCCTACGACGCTTCTCCCTATGGTGGTCCCGCTGCCTATGCCGCACCTGCAGCCCCTAAGTATGGCTCTGCTACCGTAACCTCTTACAACAGACGTGGATCCTACGCTCAAGCCAGTGAATACTCCAAACCAACCATCTATGGCAGCAGCTACGGAGCAGCACCATCTATCAGGTCTTCAACTTACAGCGCTGAACCAAACGCCTATGCTCCTCCAGCACATGGATACGCCAGCCAAGAGTTGAGTTACTCAGCCCCTGCTGCCGGATATGGTGGATATGGTCCTCAAACCAACGCTTATTCTGCCCAATCCCAGCACTTGTCCCAGGATCCCACTTATGATCCAGCCAAGGACCCAGTTAGCCAATACGCTGCCTACATTCCAGTCCGGGAATACGCACCCAAAAGCCACTCAACTGGAAATGAGCTCAGCCTTTATGGATACAGGAAGTAATCCAACATGGCGGCTGTTGAATTTCTTTGTTTTTCTTCTTTATGTAAAAGAACAGAAAATATGGTGTGGTACTGTAAAATTTTTTTAAGAAAGTGAGCAATGTGTGGTAGTATCTTAACGTACTGTGAAAGATTATTGGCATGCTTATATCCAAAATCTAATTTAACTGTCTTATTCTTTTTGTATTGCGTAATAATATTTTGGATAGAACTATGAATTCGAAAGTAAAATTAATTCAAAAAATTTAGGCTATGACAAAAAAAATCTGTTATTAATTTCAGAGATGCATTTGAGGAAAATGCATACTTATAACTAGAATTTTACGAAATTAATTATCGTTTGACAAAAATGTGTTCGTTAATTTTGCAGCTTACGTTTTCATTTTTTCTTCTTCTTAAATATTAGTTTTAGAAAACTTCGTTTTACACCAATTGAATTCCTAATCTAAAATATTAGATTACAACGATTTAAACAATTTGTTATTTTTTTATGTGTAGCCAAATACAATATTTTTTTTTTTTTTTTCCAAGAAAAGATTTCGATTTTATAGTATTACACCATACTATTTTTTTTTATTGTTTTTGAATCCTTTCAATCTATTTCTTTTAATTTTGTACAAAAAAACACAACAAAGAATGTTCTATAATTATTTTCTTCTTTTCCCCCACTAAGCCTAAAAATAACATTTGTCAATAATCCATTGACTCTTTCGCGTTATCTGTAGTAAATGTTTATTTCAAATAAGTTCTCAGATCGCTTACTTTTTATTCTTCTTAATATAATTTCTTGAAATAGTGTTCTAAAAAAGCTTTTCGTTTAAAAAAATTGTAGTTCAATATCCCCTCTTATAACGCTCATCAAAGTAAATAGTGATTACGTTTTCTTTGACTACATTTCGTGTTCGAAAGTAATTTCTACCCGTGTCTCCTTAACATTATTTATATTGTAAATATGGTTCCAACTACGAGACATGTTATTTTTTTAAATTAATTGTAATGTACATTTTTTCCATGAATAAATAAATGGTTATAAAATGTATTTGATTTTTGGTTTTTATTTCTTTGTGTTATTTAAAAAATGTATCACGCCAAATCACAGTAAAATTAAACAATGTGAGACTGAAAATTTATTTACAGAGGACACGCTTGACAGTAATTTATTTAATGGAAGTAAATTTAATTTTACTTTTGAAACAGCGTTGTGAAATTATGAAAAATGTAACAAGTAACTGTAGTCAACAATTGTTTTCAGAAATGTGGAAGGGGGAGTTAAATTACTATTTACTGTTACAAATTTGCATGGCTGGAAAGCAGCCGAGGACTCCAAGTATTTAAATAATAACAGATTTATTCATAAACAAAGACAAACAGATGACTGTAAGACGACAAATCGACGTATGTACCCAACGGAATATTTTAACACATTATTTAAAATGCTGCAAATCGCACTCGTCATAAGTAAGTCTTACAACACTCGAGAAACGGCTCTCGAAACAGTTCCATTAACAGTAACTCAGACGGATGCACTGCAGTCAAGGCACACGACTGAACTCTCTTTTGAATTAACTCGACCTTTGTTTAAAAGGTCCTTTTTTTTGCCTGATGGACGTTTCTAGCAGTGTTGATCCTACAGGCTCCTCGATGATTCCTTGGCAATATTGCATTTTCGCCACATTTGTAACCAATCTGATAACCCTGGTCACATCTTCTCGGGTTGCCATGATCTTATTTTTAAAATTTACGCTGGCACAACTCAATTTTCTCACAAGGAGTGTGATACCGCAGGGAAAATAACATACACGTTGTGTTTCAATATGATTGTGTATGCACGTGAGGGAAAGTGCGTGATTGGAAGTATTTGTATTATTCTCAATAAATTTGAATTTTAACTAAATTGTGCTGACTTCTACGATGGGAGACTAAGTGTACCGAAAATGCAGACTTGCATTACATGTACGCCCGAGCAAGTGTTAAAAGCAGAGATGCGCTACGAATGTATCACGTACAGTTTCCTGATCAACGAATGCCGGATCACAGAATTTTTCAGCGGTAACAACGTCAAATTCATGAAACACGCTCGTTCCATGTCACTAGGCCTGATGCTGGTCGACGAAGAGCTGTGCGCAGTTTAAGCCTGGAAGAAAGTACCTTGAACGTTGTGGCTGATAGACCCAAATGCAAGATCTGTTGCTCATCACGAAAGTGTGAGTTGTCAGACCATTTGTAGAGTGTTTCACGAAAATCGCTTGCACCTTTTCAGCGAGTACAAGCTTTGAATTCGGCAGACTATTTGCTCCGACTGCGAATAGGTGGACAGCAATGTGCGCGGCAGCCGGACTTCGTAGTTCCTGTGCTGAACAGTTATGGTAAACATTACACTGGTCAACGACGTTTTCAATAAACACTTTTTTTGTCTTTCCTTTCATCTTTTATTATTATTTTTTTTGTTTGTGCCTCACCGCGTAACTTGCGCCCATACATTCCTATGCAGTAAATGATAGTTACACAATGTCCTGTACCTACCCTTAAAATTTGTACAATGAATTTGGGCCCACCCTGTATACATGTAATAATTCTAGGTTGAAATTGAGCATTTTGGTATTCAATCCAGTCGTGTATAGGATGAGCGATCTTGCTATCTTATAGATTCATAATTATTTGGTTTCACAGCGGAAAAAAACATTCACAAACATAGAACAAGTCGCAGCACACAAAGCAAGGCATTATCACACACAGTTTACACGATGTTCACAAAAAACAGCCTTTTTTCAATCCAAAAATCTCATCTATTTATGCAACTGGAAACTATTAAAATCTTCTGGTGAAGGTTCTTTTGATTGGTACGGATATATATACTGGGATATATTGCTAGATTGCATCGGGCTTAATTTAAAAACGGTGAGCTTTTAGTTCGGGGGAGATGAGGTTATGATTACATCCCATTAGGTAGGTAAACAAGAAGTTAATTATTGCGCGAAATCCTAAGGGGCCTGGACCATTATGGATTAAAAAAAACCTCAAGATAAAATTAACGAGAATTATTATTTATATTCCTTGAATGTTGCATATACAAAGGAAATAGTTTTTTAAAAAAATTAAATAATCTATTGAATTCTTTCGCAACTTGTACGATAAACGAATGATTTGGTTTAATAATTCGAAATTTGAATGTTTTTTTTTTTCTTTTGTCATATTAATGTAAGTCGTCGGCTGAGTGGCATGGTTGGTTTGTCGCTGGCCTTCTGTACCCAAGGTTGCGGGTTCGACCCCGGCCCAAGTAGTTGGATTTTCATGATGCAGAAAACCCACAGCGACCATGCCGTATGATTATACGGCATGTAAAAGATCCCTAGGGGAGTGTTCAAGGCAAAATTAAATCCGAGTACAGGTTCGCATCGTCGGAGCTCAGGTTCCTTCCTTTAGGAATAGAACTGGGCATCAAAATTACCTGTGGTGATGGTATCCACTTATATGGTGCTGCACTAAGAAGAGACACCAGCTTTCGGTGAATGTACTAGGTAGATTAATGAACTCTGTTCATAACTGTTCATAATCTGCCATTAGAAACAAAAAAAATGTAAGTCAGCTGTTTGACAGTCCTATCCATATACAATGAGAAAACGGTATATTTTGATCAAAATTCGATAAATAACTCTATATTATGCATTAAATATTTAATATAATAAAATTTATGAAAATGATTTTGAAATTAATACAAAAAAATAAACTAAAGATGCTGAAAGAATTTTGATTGGATCTTAACTCTAAGGTATATTTCTTACTAACTGGTATACCCGTTCTTCGCACGGGTGAACTGAAAAATCAAACAACACAGATTGAAGGAAAAAGAAGTTTTTAATGAGTTAATTTTAAGTGAATTGCAAATGAAACAACAAAAAAAAAAACTTTTCGCATATATATCTCAGCTGAAGAAAAAAAAGAAAGAAAAAAATACCTTCGTTAAATTTTAAGTCTGTAGATCTAATAGCTGATAAAAAGGATTTTTTTTTTGTATTTATAACTCCCCGTAACACTCTTGAGGGTCGATTTTTGAAAATACCTCCCTAAGCTGATGCCTGCTCAGCAAAAGTAACACATTGTTAAAAGTTTTGGGACGCTTAAAATATTGTAAATAATTTATATCTGAATGTGTCATACATTAATATTACTTTCTGTTGAATTTATTTTATGTTAAAATTGTAATACTCGCAAGCAACGCCGTTTCCTAAATAACAATGGTGATTCAATGAAAAACATAGCTAAATGTTGACGATAGAGTCAAGTTGGCCACTGTCTAGCTACTTTCATAGCTCTAACTTTATTAGAGCTTTGTAAGACTCGCCGTGTAGGGGAGAAATGCACCTTAATACTTTATCTACCGCATTATGATTTACTGCAATTTTTTTCATGCAATATTTTTTAGGTCACTACATTGAAAATTAAGGGATATACATAAACAAAATACTCCACTTAAGGAAATTTAATCGGTTAGAGCTAATAAATTAATTAAAGATATTCCACTGTAAAATTAATTATATACACCGTTCACTTAAAATAAATAGTCAAATCGTTTTCTAAGATCTCCATAAACATACAAAAGCATAAGACACTTAAATTTTGACATTAACTATTTTTTGGGACAAAAATAATAATCTTTGAAATACGCTGAAAACGCCGTCAGCTGAAAATGCAACATCTGCTACAAAACTATTCACCTTCCCCGCTAAAATACTCATCATAGAACCCATGCTGTCACATACCTTGGAAGAGTGGATTTCAAAGAATAGTCCTGTTAAGTATTGGTAGAATATTCCTTCTAAGTTGGTGTGGTGTGGTAGTTAGGAGAAGGGGGTGCCAGCTCAGGTGTCGTCCACGTAATTTGATCATGGTTCAAAATTACGTGGTCGGTTGCCAAAAGCCCTTGTGTAGCTGAACAGTGTGACGTTAATATTCAGTCATTCCAAAAAATACAGTACAGTAGTTATAATTATTTTTATACTTAAAAATGTAATATCTGACTATTCAATTAAAATTATAGCGTTATAATTAACTACTAACCACACAAATTTTGAAAATTTGTCCAAATGATGTAGTGTGAAAGAGAAAGTTTATTCAGACAGACAACAAATGCGTCTTATATGTATATAGATTTGTTTGAATTCTTGTGTATTATTACTTTTGTATGCCTCATGACATACTTTATGGTGTACCAGTCTTTTAAGACTGACTGAGCCACAGTAACATTTAACTGGGTATAGCCAGTTATAACATAAAATTAAATCTTAAATAGATATCAAAAATAAAAGACGGCTCAATATTTTGAATAAATCAGTATAAAAATTTTCGTACAAACAAAATATATATATTGTAAAATATTTATTTTGCTATTTGCATTTCAGACAGACATCAAACAAAATTTTAAAAATTGTCAAAAACAGATAAAAAAATATATTTAAGAAAAAATACCACTGATTAATTTTCCCAAAGACATCGCAATGTGCAAAAAAATATTTGCAGTACATAATAACCAAAAAAAAAAATGTAAGTACTAAAATATAAAAAAAAAATTATATATTGAATTAATTAAGGATTACTGGAGGGAAAGATAAAACAGGCTAAGATAATACTCATAATATTAATTTCATATTGGTTGGCTACTCATTTTTGGCATGATTTTGAAATCACGCCAAATTGGTCTTGTGACCAGTCTAATGTTATAGTAATGTACAGAATTAGAGGTACTTATGTATTATAGCAACCTATTGGTGACATTATACAAAATGAAGCACATGATTGCCAATTCAACGCATACAAAGTTGGGATTGCCAAAGTGGCGAGTTGTCTTGAACGTTGGCGATTGTGCAATAATACGCAAGCACTAAAAAATTATCCAAAGTATATATATCCCGAGCATAAAAATAAATTGAAAAATGAAGTACAATACTAACATTAACTGACATAAAAAGAACTGAACTAACTTTATCAATGCAAAAGCATAATTTGAAAAAATAAGGTACTTACATATAATCGGAATCTATTGGCGACATTATATGAAACGAAGCACATAGGCTTTGAATAGGCGTTATTCTTTGGGCGTCCGGACTGTAAGAACAGTCCTCAATCCCATATCGTGATAGTCTATGATGCTGGGCTTGACAAACGCGGTGTTTTTCATTCTGCTGAGTGGCATGATGGTGATTGGTCGAGCGATGGAATCCGGGAGACGTGGCTATGGTTCTTCATCTGGGTGGAAAGTTTTAAGAGTTACACGAGTATCGTTGATGAACTGGATGGAGTGCCTAGGCCTGTCGGCCTCTAACCTCCTATCAGGTAATTTTGAGATGCCTTTGACGAGTTCTACCATTGCCCAGTTTTAGGAATAAATCAGTTTAATAATGAGAAAGTTCCGTAGATTTAGTTTTAAGAGTTTTTTGGCTTGGCTGAGAGCTTAGAGGTTGCTCTCTGATTGGATGCTGAGTACAGTAAACATTGACTCCAATTGGCTGCCCCGGGGGCTGAGTTTTAGAAAATGGGGAGGTGCAAGTGCAGTGGGGAGAGCAAGAGAAAAATATTGACAAAAATAAAAGAAAGTAAAATTTTAGCAATTAAGGTGTGCAATAAAAATTATTGCACGAGAAAATAGAATTACGGGGGATTGTAGAAATCAAGAAGAATTCTTCTTGGTCTCTTTGTTTTGTCATTAGGGATATAATGAGATAAATTTTGCATATTGATATTATTGGTTGCTTCTAAATCGTTAAAAAAGTTAATTGCAATATTCTGAATATGACATTTGAAACTATTAATTTTAAGAGCATTACGTATGTCGTCATTACGCATGTATCTTGTGGCTTTGACGATCATACGTATTAAAGAATTTTGCAGGGTATCAAGTATATTAATATTTGTTTTAGCGGCATAACCCCATACTGGACTTGCATAAGCTAAAATGGGACGCATAACGGCTGTATAGAGAAGCACTGTGGCCGCGGTAGCCGAGTGGTATAGGCATCGGATCGTGGCTGGCTTTGTCACGAGTTCGAGCCCAGTACCACTAAAGACCCGCCGTGTAGGGCAGCGATTCACGCTAAATCTGTCGAGAGCTGAAACGTCCTTCCGTTGGTGTGGTGTGGTAGTTAGGAGAGGGGGGTGCCAGCTCAGGTGTCGTCCACGTCACTTGACCATGGTTCAAAATTACGTGGTCCGTCGCCAAAAGCCCTCGTGTAGCTGAACAGTGCGACGTTAATCTTCACTCACTCATAGAGAAGCACTTTGTTTTCTATACTTAAAAATGAATTCCGGCCAATTAGGGGGTAAAGTTTAAACATAATTTTCCGGAACTTATCGCGAACGTAAAATATATGTTGTTTCCACGTTAGGTGTGTATCGAAAATTATTCCAAGGTATTTGGCTTCCTGAGACCAGGGGATCTGTTTATTGTACATGATGATAGGTGGTGGGAGCGAGGGTTTTTTCGTGAAAATAATGGCAGTAGACTTTTCAACGTTTATACTTATTTTCTATTTGTCATAGAAATTTTGCAGGTAGAGTAAGTGTTTGTTTATAGCGAAGGAAATTGTTGCAAGTTTTTTATACGTAGCGTGAATGGCAGTATCATCAGCGTGAAAGTTAATTTTTGTAAGTGAGTAGTCTGGGATATCATTAATGTAGAGGTTAAAGAGCAGGAGACCGAGCAAGGAACCTTGGGGACACCCTGCAGAAACAAAGTGTCCAAAGGAAAGGGTCTCGTTAATTCTAATTCTGAAGGAACGATTAGTGAGATAGGAGTGAATAAGGTGAATCAGAGGGGGTGGAATTTTATAGGTTATAAGCTTGAAAGTGAGTCCATTAATCCAAACACGGTCAAAGGCTTTCTGAATGTCCAGAAAAACTGCTCCCGTGCTTTTCTTTTTCTGGAAACCTTCAGAGATATTTTCGGAGACGAAGCACGTGACTCACAATTCAGCATATATATGACATGCGAAATCGGGGTTGCCAACCTGGCAAGTTATTTTGAACGTTGGCTATTGTTAGGATAGTACAAAAGTTCCAAAAATAATTTATCTTACGACTACCTGCTTCCTCAACAGGTATTTAAGCCATTTGTCTGTTTTACTCATTCTCTGATGCGTATTCCAGTTTCATATGTAATGACTACCAACACTGCTTTTGCTTGGGCAGTATGATTACCCAAGTTTGATTTTCTGCATGTCAATTTTATGCACTGAAGCCGATAGTATACCCTTAAAGGTTAAAATAGACACATGAAATTGCAAAGAACCATATTATTGGATCAAGTGTAGTATAAGGGAGCTACTTGGCGCAGTCCTTTATTTTGGTGACTAAAAGTGGTCGCCAAGGTACTTTTTTCCGGTATTATTTATTTTAGAATGAATTCGATATCTCACCATGACATTTAGATAAAAATCGAAAAATCTGAAGAAAAATCGCTAAATCCAAAGTGGTCCCCCTATACTACACTTGAACCGAACTGAAATATAACCCTTAACAATGAGAAGTTTTAGTTTGTCAAAATTATAATCTTCGCACATTCTAAAGAAATAAATAAATAAGTTGTAATTTGTAAGCAAAATCATACACATAAACATCCCGCGATAATACCTAAATGTTGCCAAAACAACAAAACAAAATTTTAGTTGTTGAAAGAATAATCCATAAAAAAATGATTTATTCTAATTAAATATCATAGAATAGAAAAATTGAATAAATATTCCAACTGATAAATATAGCTATAGTAAAAATATGTAATAATCTTGAAAAACTACGTGTAAAGTATAAATTTTCCACATCATATGACGTCATAACACTGGAAAATCACTTAAAAATTAAATTTTAAAAAATTTAGAAAGAATTACGAACGCAAAACCTGTTTAAGAACCTTCCCCATGTAATTTTGTATACGCGTACCAAATTTCTCGTTATTTGGTTGTCTGGATCTTGAGTTATGAGGGAACAGACAAACAGACAACAAATGCGTCTTATATATATATATAGATGAGTGAAATAAATGATAGATTGGAATTGAAAAACCCCCCAACTGTAGACAGCGAAGTATTGAGAAATATCAAATGTAGGAAACAGCTCTGGATTAAATGTCTTTAAACGACATGAGAGAACTTCACACAATGGTGATAATAACCTCTTTAACTATTTATTGGTATTTGGGTCATAATCTGGATTTTAATCTGAATTCTTAATCTTCTATTGTTGTCTGTTTTGTGACTAACAAGAAAAGTTGGATTTATGAGAGATTATTTCAATAGCTGTAATGAAGTCATTCTACAGTAAAACACGCAGAGAACCAGAAAAAACTTTATTTAAAAGCTCTCCAATAAGAATAATTGAATTCTATAAATCATTTTTTCGAAAAATAAAAATGAGAAAGTTTAAAACGCTTTTAACAGCTTATCCAATTTGATACAATTCAACTGTTTTCATGTTTTTTTAGAAACACAAAAAAGGCAGCCATTTTGATACAGAACAATTATACTAACGGTATTTTATCATCTTCTGTTTTTATCTTGTAAATATATTTTGCATAAAATATTTTAATAAACTGAGATATAATTTGCTTTTGTTAATTACAAATAAGAAATGCATATTTTAGAATTCATTAAAGCCGTTCTCTTCAAGTAAAACTTAAGCATATAGTATTAGCTTCTATTTTTTAAAAATTTCATTTCAATATTTAAAAATATTTCTGTCTTTAACGAAAAATGATTTTAAATTTGCTCCACATATATTACTAAATTCCTTTTTCACATCTATAACTCTTTCTATAACAAATTTGCAATCACGAACTTTGAAGTTTTTTATGAATAATAAAAGTAACGAAATATGTTCTAAATTAAGATTGTTTAAAATCTCTAAAATGTAGTCTCACAAGCTTAAATATTTTCAGAAAAGATGAAATAAAATTTACATGTTTATTTAAATAATACTCTTTTTTGAGAAAGGATTTTTTTAAATAATGTTCAACTAATTACTATGTAATACACACAGAAAGAGTTTTAAAGCATTTATTTAGAAATTATACTAATGAGAAGAAATTTGGCTGCACAATTCTCTAAAAGGAGAACAAATATTTGCTATATTTTTGGCATACGAAATGGACGTTGTAAACTATAATTTAAATTTAAAAGGTTTGCTAATTATATAGCAAGTCTCAAAAACCAAATGTTCCGAAAGCGAAATAAAAGTGATCAGAATTTGAGTTTTTGAATCATTTTAACTAATAATTATAGTTTATATATGAAGGAGGAAAAATACCTCTTTGAAATTCAAATTATATATTCTAAAGAAATCACGCAAATATATTTGAAACCCACATAAATATAACGCTATTACGTTCAAAATATGATGTTTTGTAAGCTTAATTGTTTTGCTGGTTTTTATCAAATCCTTATCGTCGTAGTTTCGGGGTTTTTTACCTAAGGAGAAAAACGACTTAACTCTTTCATTAACTCATCATAAGATCTTGGAAATTACAAGACCTACAGACTTGAAATTTGGTGAGCATGTTTATTTTTTTTTTGTTGAGTAGAGATCCACTAAGAACGGGTTTTGTGGAAAAGAAGAAATTGGGATGAGTACGGAGGCGTCATAGTCGAAAAAAAAAGTCACGTTTTTGAAGTGTTAAACCTACAAACTTTAAATATGGCAAGCACATTTCCTTTGGGTTTGGGGGAATTTGACTCCAAGGGAATTTGTAGGGTGTTACAGAGGCGTTATATAAATAAAAATTCCAATTTTTGACCCAGTAGCAATTTTGCAACCATATTTCTTTTGTTGAGTTCCTCTAAAAATAGTTTTGCGCTATATATTTAGTTGTATTTCCAATATAATCTAAAGCTTAATGCTAGGATTTAAATATCAATATCTTAAAAATAATATTTATAGTTATACAACGTCACGAAATACCCAGCGAAATAGGCGTTTAGTGGCTAGTTATTAATATATCAGAGGTATACTGAGAGTTAGCTATTCGTGGGAGTAAGTGATTAATAGCATTTCCTAAATGAATTCCTTGGGAGATATTTATAAACTTATTTCATGGAAAATTCATTTATTATTATAATTGTTATTTTGTTTTTGACAAAGAAGCGAATTAAGATTATTTCTGTTGAAGAGCAATATATTAATACAGCTAAAAAAAAGTACGATTTATAAATAACAATGTCAAATCTTCAGCAAGAGGAAAAGGCACGTTAGTTTTATGAAGGCAGCTCATTCTCTTTGAGTAATTTCGTACGTGTGTGTGTGGAACGTGACGCTCTACAAATCTATTTTTCAGTAAACACAGGGAAAAGCACACGCGTTCTTTTATCTCAGAAGGAAGTAGATTACTCAACTTTATTCTTTCAAGTTCAAGAGAGGTTAAGGAACATATTTATAATCTTATCGAACAGTATCTTGCCTTAAAGTGGAAAGAACTTCAAATTGCAATGGATTTCCTCTCGACGTGTTTATTATCTGATTTATCGAAGACCTTGTGAAAAGCCATTGACCAAATTCCAAACATCTTACTTTTTTAAAAATAAAAAAGAAAATAGGAATACAAACTGAATTTTCTTTTTAATGTATTTTTTCTTTTAGAATTTGTGTGCAATGTGACGCGCTCAGAACATTCTGATAGTTGAATTGTTTGCATAGTCACGGACAGTGAATATTTTTTGTTTACGCGCTTTTGTTTAAAGAACTGAGATAATTGAGGGGGGTTGACAGTTGCTGATTAGGCAAGAAAATAAAATTCTAATAATTATGCCACAGCCGAATAAATAACCGCGATGATCAAACATTAAAATTCTTAAGTCTTCCGTTACGGTCAACTAATTTGATAAGAAATGTATTTTCTTTTTTCATTTTATTTTATGTTGTTGTCCGATTTTTATAATTCTCTTTAGGTAAAATACAAAGAAAAATAAAAGTTTTATGCGATATAATTTGATTTTTTTTCGAATTAGTTATTTATTTTTGATCAAAAAATAAATTTGTTTTATTACAAAAAAATTATCAGATGAAAATAGTTCAGAAAAAAACGGGAAAGTATTTACGGGTTATTTTATGAAAAGTGTCTAACGGCAACTCATGCACTCTATAGAGCGATTTATATTGCACCCAATAAAAGAATAAATGTTTTGCAATTATCATTTTTCGAAAGTACAATAAGAAATTTAAAATGAAAACTATATAAAATAAGTCTTAGTTTCTCCCTTAGATTTTACAATTTTTCCCGCACTGTATTTTTTTACAATAAACTGTAAAGAATGAAAATATTTTCTTTCATTGTAACAAGCTCATTTGTTTTCAATAATTAATTTATTACTGAAAATTGTTTAATATACTATATTTTTATAATAATACTACAACGCTTTACAAGTTGGTTTGAAGCGTTATTATAAACCTTTTTCATTATATATTTTTATAACTTTTGCAAATACTGCCGAAACCGTTCATATCTTAAGCAAGAAGCATTGTTTTTACATTGTTCTATCAGTTGATTATTTTTTATAGAATAATATCCTACTTTATAGCAATCATAGGATTAACATTACATTTACGAATTCAAAATGTCCTTAAGCCTATTTCGAACATAATTATATAATAATACAGTAAATGTGTGTGTTATGTACCGCTTTTCATATATTATATTTCATTTTATCACCACATACATAAAAACAGTCATATATTCGGTCAAAAACATTTTAATTTCCCTTTTTATTACATTTAAATTTGAGCACATTTACATTTTAAAAAATCTACATTATTTGTGTATATTCTAAAATGCACCTCAACATTGTCTCCTTTTTTTGAAACACTTATTTTGCAGCAGTATAAATTTAAAAAGAATAATTTGACCTATATAAAAATATGGACATCATTAAAGTACAATTACTAAACCAAAGGCAATAATAATAATCATCGAAGAAAACGTGAGCTTAAGAGCTCTCACATTTATGATTAATATTTCTTTTATTTTATTTTACTTTTCCTTGTATATAAACTGATAAAGCTTGTTCTGAGTACAATGTACTGTACTAATTGTAAGAAGCAGAATAGGACTTTAAGATAATACAACGTTTACAAAGAATTAAAACACAAAACTGACCAGTGAAAAATTTTTGAAACTAATATGAGATTGATTATTAAGTGAGAACACAAAGCAAACGATTCTGTTGTATGGGGGAAAAGTTTTTTTTTAACTAACTTTAAATCTATTTTTAAGCCTTTTTGTTCTACATCAGTGTCTAGAAGTGTTTCGTTTATTTATCCTTTATTTGTAGCATTACGTCACGATGCATGTATTAACAACATCAAACGTTTATTGCCGTCAAGAACATGCTTCTTCAAATGTTGGGTTTCAAGACATTTTTATCTTTTACATTTGAAAAAACTTCGAGTTCTGAAAAAATTATTAATTTATAACGTTTCACTCCTCATTTTTGTAATTAGATCTTTCTGATGATGGAATTATTTTAAACGTCTGTTGATATCTTAGGATTAATTTGATTTGTCTCAGTGTCATAGACACGACGAATGAATGAAGAAGGTTAATTATTTAGGTTATATAATTAAAATTAGGATTTTTTTGGTAATCTAATTAAAAAGTAAATAACTGATCGTTATATCCTTCTAAAGATAATCATCTGTACGTTAGATATCATTTGCATTTGAAGGATGAATAACTTAAACCTAGTTGTTGCGCGTGTGGGAGGATTCGAGGAAGAGAAGCAGACATGATCTTAGAATTACTCATTTTATTTAACCTTTGACACTTTACGAAATGCCCTTTTATAACTCAACTTTAGGAGCAATGAGAAATTTAACCCGAAATCAGATACAGTCGATACCTCTGTAATGCAAATTTTTCTATTTAGCGAACTTTTTCCTGGAACCTTAAACATTTCACTATTTTCTTCGTAAAATAACCTCTCTATAGCGAAGTGTATTTTCTATACAACGATTTTTTTTTATGATTCAGTTTTTGTTCTCCCTTTTCCTAAGGTATTTCTGAACAAATTTCAAGTTATCCTCTCTTTAACACATTTTATAATGGTCATAAATCTTGCACTGGTTTTATTAGATCCTAACTCGCCGAGAGCAGTAGAGTCTGGACATTTGATCCAAGAAGTGCAACCTTTAACCCTCATTGCCCAGTTCACTAGAAACATCTTCGATATCCTCTGGAGTCTTCTGAACTTCTTTTGGGGGTGGGGTGGGATAAAAATATCGGTTGTAGCCGCATTCCGATGAGGGAGGGTGTTAGAAGAAAATACACAACATCCACGTACCATCTTAAAAGATTAGATTAAAGCAGTGCTTCTCAAACTGTGGGGCGCGTTTTGAGAAAAGTTTGAGAAGCACTGGGTTAAAGGAATGCCCAATTATCTGTAACTATCTGTCACGTTTCTCGTGTTTCATTGGTTAAACAAACAAGTTAAGAAAACTGAATTTCATTACAGCTACTGTCGTAATATGATAGATGCTGTCGAATTCTAAAAGCATAAATTTTGTATTCCAATCGATGTATCTAATAAACAGTTCTTTTGAACGTAGGTGTGGTAAATCCAAGACGAAAAATTAGTAAAGGGAAAATGTGGATTCGTTAATGTAACTTGAAAGTCGTATAGTAAGTAAAAAAAATTAATAATAATAAACAGATTCAAAATACTGAAGTAAAGTTGTGACGAGTCTATCAGCGAACATGTAACTAATGTTCATGGGGTAAATTTATTTCTTTTTTTAGCTGTTGATCTATTGAAAACTTTCTCCCGAAGAAGAAGACTCGATTTATTTAAATGAATGATTCTATTTAAGCATTGACTTTTAGGTACGCGAAATTAGTTGAGAGCTAGTCGAGAGTTAGTAGACGAGTAATTTCTGGATGATGAAATATTGCTAATTGTCGCTTTAGTCACAAGATAGAGATTAATAATAACGACCGGAGGTCGTCCAACTAATAACAGAATTACGGTAAATTAGGCTGTAGGGTAAAATCCTAGGAGAGCCCACACCCTTGGCGACATACCGAAAAAGTAGTAGTGTTGTGCATTTCCTACCCTGAGTTGTTTGACTGAAGTTAGATAAATAATAAATTGGAATTTGAACTGATTATGGCTGATCTTTACTCAAACCCCCAAACACCAATATCCTCTACGAAGTTATTACAAAGTAACAAGAAATGATACTGAAATATTCGTTAAATTTCCACCCGTTGCTTCTTGGAGAATTTTAACCCCTTGACTGCCGATTAAAAGTTAAGCAATTCGCTCCCCAGTACCACCGTTTTTCACATAAGTGCGCATATGCGGTATATTGGGAAGGGGGAGGAATGACATAAACACTCGACTTTTTTTTTTTTTTTTTGAAATCCTTCGAAAATAGCGTCAAGGTCATTTTACTGCATTTTAAATCCTTCGACATGGTTTTACTGATTGCAGCGCGCAGAAAGGAATCGCATTTCGGAACGACGCATATATGTTACCGTTAAAATGTATAATGCAATTATTTCACAGAATAACGAGGTGTTTCATGAAATAACTGGACAAGTCAGTTGAAGTACATAATAGATGAAATATTTCATACTTTCCACCTAGTTATGAAATAACTAGTTATTCTATGAAATAACTAATAATGAACCGTTAAAGTGAAAAATAAACAGTTTTTAAAGTTATGTTATAGTTATTTTTTATGTGTAACATCTGGCTTGTTCCCTTCCCCTTCATAGTTTCTTTACTAATGATAACCTGCTTGGGGCAGGGGAGGGCTTATACACTAAAATATCATTTCCCTTTGTTAATCCTATAGTACCCTTTTTGATGATATGGGCTTGATATTTGGAGGATCGACTAAATTAATGTTCAGATCCCGAAACCCTGGAATGCGACCTCCCCAAGTGTATGCCCCCTCCTGGGAAGCTTTTTTGCCAATAGCTAGACACCCGAATCTCTCAGTCCATTCAGACCAGGTTCATTCAACCCCCTCTTTATCCACTGTATACTTCCACTAATTTTCTTGCTCATAGGGTCATTTTTTCTATTTTATTTAATCGTTTTAGATTATTTAAAATTTTTCAAACTTATTTAAATTGGTAATATTTTGAATTGTATTTGAGTCTCGACTCTGAGATTTGAACCACAGGTTACACTCGTCGAGACCCGTATATCTAGCTACTCGGCCCTCGTTTAGTGGACCTAGGGAAGGCTTTAGCCTTAAAATGTCAGTTTCCCATAATAATCCTATGGTGCCAATTTTTTGTTGCTATGAGGTTGATATTTAGGGGATCGACTAAATTAATGATCAGATCCCGAAACCCTGGGACGGGACCCCCCAGATGTATCCTCCCCTACATGGCTATTTCCTTTATACTTCGAATCCTAGACCTCCTTGGTCATCCGTACCTGCCTGATTCCATAAATATCCCTATGAACTTTCTACACGTATAATTTCATTGCAATAATCCTATTTCCTCTCCCATTTCAATCTCCCTCTGCTTTGAAATTCAGACCATAGGCCGTATTTCATACTTTAACGATCAAGTAATCGTTATTCTATTATAGAATACCTATATATATAGTTAAAGCGCAGAATTCAATAATATTATACACTTTAACTGACTTATTCATCCATGAAATGTTTCATTTCTTGAGCAGCCATGCGTGTAAACGTAACACGTGGTTTTGAAAAAGCTGTCACTTTCTTACTTGATGATATTAATAGTATTTAAAAAATCGAAATCAAATATGAATGGAGCTATAATTTCTTCCAATAGCTATACGTTAACTTCGTCTCCGTTTTAAAATGCTTACAAAAGTAATTTAGGGAAAAAAGAGTATCTTATTAAACTCTCGCTATGAGTGACGTAACGGAGAATATTAGGGCCCCCCCTGCAAACTCAAGTTTAGGGCTCCAAACCTAAGTACGTACTTAGCGGCAGTCAAGCTTTGGGCTCTCAAAGTCCCTGGGCCCCCTCATTAAGCTATGGTTTCCTAGAGGAGCGGTGCCGCTCTTTAACGTCCGTAACATTACGGTGGATGACGTCACTAAAACGTCGTCTGTGTAAATAGATAGGCGTGGTTTCCTAGAGAGCGGTGGATGGGAGCGGAATGTGAAGTTGCCGGTCGTTACGATCGTCATAGCGGCAGCAACAGTTTGTCGAACGTTTTTCTGGATAGCGGTGGCAAAAAAATGAGCTCCAACATTTTCTGGATTCCTGAAGAGGATGAAATATTAATAGATTTCGTGAGAAATCACGAACTCTTATACAATATAAGACATCCAGATTACAGGAAGGCGCAAGCAAAACAACATTTGTGGGAAAGTATTGGGACCACACTGGAAAAATCAGGTACGTGAAAATACAAATTTTGTATGTTTTTTTACATATGATATACACTTGCCTCGGAAAGTCTGCGTACAGGCGATCATCTTTCATATTCATGCAATAATCGTTAATTAAATGAAGTATTTCTGAATCAAAGCTATTTTTGTATTGATTCCTCAATCGTCGTAAATTCAAATAGTAGAATCAACAATCACTTGAATATTACATAAAATAATACAAATATTTACAACTTGAGAACGACGCAAATCTTGCAATCTTTTTGCTAAATCTCAGCAGCAGTTAATTGCCTGTATGCAGATTTTCGAGGCAAGTGTAAGTTACCCAAAAATCACTTTTAATTATTTTATTATCGGTTATGTTATGTTTGGTGTATTTTTGTACTCATGAAAACTGTAACTTGGAAGAATTAAGCATTGTAAATACATTTTGTTATGTTTTCACCATGTTCATTTGTCAATAATTTTATGCTATATCAACAATTTTTCGAAAACTAATTTTATTTTATGACATTAAAATATAACAATCAGTAAGGTTACACAACATTCAAAAAAGAAATATTGTGATGAAATGTGTTATAATGGAACAGTTTGTAAAAAATAAATTAATGTTTGTAGGTTATGATTGCTGTAAAAGATGGGGGTACGTGAGAGATTACTATATTCGGCGCAGAGGAAAACCTGGCAGCGGTTCTTCAGGAATAGCAGCAAAAAGCGATCTGAATTGCTTTCATTTTTGGACAGTTTTGCCGTATCCCAAAGAACCACAACCACCAATGTGGGCTTGAGTGATGTGACACAATTCTCATCCACTGAGCCAGATTTTGACTCGGGACCAGAAATCCTTGACCCTGACTCCAATGATTATTTTGAGAAAAATGGAGGAAGAAAAATTTCAAGGTACGCCGCCCCAAAAAAAAAAAAATCACACATTCTGAAGAGCGATTCAAGCTGTTAAAACAGATAGCTGAACGAAAAGTCGCTCCTCAGAATGAGCAAGATGAGGCGGATCTTTTTTTTGGATCCATGGCAAAAATATATAAAAGATTTCCTCGTAAAGAGCAGGCTGAATTGAGAATTCAGATTACTAATTTGATCAGTAATGCTGAGTTAAAAAGGATCAAATCTGATGCATCTCTCTCACCAGTCTGCTCAACCCCAAGGAAAGAAGGAAGGATGCTTCCAAGCAAAGCAAATGTTTCAGAATTTTTGTCTAAGTTGCAAAATATCAAAATTTCATATTTTTCTTTTTTTTTTTTTTTGTTTTTGTTCAGTGTTTAAATTAAATTCTCTTATTTTAATGTAAAAATAAAGGAAGTAACTTTTAACTTATAATTCATTTATCAAAATTGTATTTTTTTCATTTTTTTGTTCAGTATTTAAATTAAATTCTCTTATTTTAATGTAAATAAAGGAAGTAACTTATAACTTAACTTATAAATCACTTATCAAAATTGTATTTTTTTTTGTTGTTCATTTTTAAATTAATTTTTAATCTGTAAAATTTTAAACTGTGAAAAAAAAAAAAGAAATATATGAATAAAACTATTAAATCATGTCATGATTGTACTTTCTTTACAGCTATATGCAACACTTCTTTGGAGCATATTGTCTTTTTTGTATTATAAAAGCATTTGAAGTCAGTTAACTGTTTACCCAATTCAATACAAAAATATTGGTATTAGTATAATGTGTTATATGTGGGATTTGACTAGAAGTTTTAGGAATTTTACAGATTCTTTTTAAACTTTTCCAAATGTTTACTTTTGAGAAAAAGAATTTTATGAAAATTAATCCTTGGGGAATTACTTAGAAATAATATATGGTTTTTGTAATTCTTTAATTTCAATGAACTCATGCAACAAATAATCAAAATTCTTTGATTTCATTTATTGATATAATAAAATATATGTAAAGTATGTATACAACACAGTAATTAGTTAAAAATTGCTTTCATCACTTGAAGATACAATTTCAATCGATTTATTTTTCGACACATTTATTTTTAGGATAAGTTTTTGCAAACTTCACGATTACCAGATATGCATGATTAAAACTCTTTTTGAAATTCAAATCTATCATCTAGAAAGCAATTGAACGTGCAATCAGGAGAAAGTTCATAAAAATGAACAATACATCTTGTTGTGTACATACTCTTATGTGAAATGATCGAAAACATTACAGTGGCGGCAAAGTTGTTGAAATTGGGATACCGCATAGAAAAGGACTGCACAAAAACAGGTTCTACTGTATAAAAAAATGTGTATAAAATATAAAAAAAATGTTCAATATATAGGTACAATATAAAAAAAAAAAGTATGTTCAATATATACAAAAAATATGTTCAATATAAAAAAATACATTCAATTTTTAAAAATATGTAAGGAAAACACAATGTTGCTTTAGCATAATTTTTCTGCCATTCAACTGCTCCAGGGCCATTGAAATAATTTTTAAACATTTCCCTGATTTGTGTGAGATTTGTTGTACCACGGACATTATGCTCAGTTAAGGGGAGAAATTTTCAACCGGTAATGGGAGTGTACTGTCAATATGGGTTTGGCCTGAGCAAGCACTTTTGCCTCACGCAAAAATGTTGTGCAGTATGCAGGCACATATTATAATTTTTTCTGTTGTTTCTGAGCAGTTGAAATTGACGAAAAAAAAAGCCTGAAATAACTGCATAATATTCCAAAGCATTTTCGGTTGTCCGTCTAGCTCGAGACAACCGATAATTATAAATTGCTTTTTGAAGCATCATGCAGTGACTGTTGCCTTGGATATGGCTTCATCAAATTTTGATGTAGCGCAAAGGCTTCATCCCCAACAATGACATGAGGTATAACAGTGTCTGTTCCAGGTAGGGCTTTTGGTGGTGGTATATTGAATGTATTATTTTTTATTCTCTGCCCTATTTCACTCTTCAGATAAATGCCTGCATCTCCTTCTCTACCATAGGAACCTACATCAACAGCTGTGAATTTACAGTCGGCATCAACAACTGCCAACATCACCATTGAATGGTAATCCTTGTAGTTGTAGAACAGTGATCCACTGTTTTTTGGAGCTTTGATTCTTATATGTTTCCCATCAATTGCTCCAATACAATTGGGAAAATTCCATTTGTAGAATATTGCTGTGCAACTTTTGAAATTGACCCATTGTTGGTGTTGGCAATACTACGTGAAACATTCTTTTTATAATGGCCTCAACTACTTCTCACACACTTATCCATGAATGACTCACTCGATACTGGAAGGCAAGTGAACGAAATGACTCACCCGTGGCCAAGTGTCTGAAATAAATAAAATCAAAGTTATGTGACATTATACTAAATAAAAATATCATTTTGTCATTTATTTTTCCAAAATTAATAAAATAATTTAAATTGAGTTTTAAATGTATGTACATTAAGTACAAATTAGTTTTTTTATTTTATCTCTATTTCTTTAAATATATTTAACTTAATACTATAACTAGACTTATAACAGATTATAAAAATTCTTTAATTTTCACTTATCTTTCCTTATTTAGTATTTAAATATGTGCTGATTAAAACATTTCTCTTATTGAAAACTTGCTACAAACTATAAAAACTGTGATTTAAAATGACATTAAATATATATATATATATCAATACAACACAGAAAATATTACATCTTGATTAATTGAACTTACCTCACAAGAATGCATAGCTTTTCTTCTGGGCATATAGGCTTTTGTGCCTGTTGTACGGTTTGATGTTAATTCATCCCGTATGTTATTTAGCACATAATCAAACAATACTGGCGTCAAGCGAAAGTATTGTCTGAATTTTTCGTCATTGCAGTGGAGATGGCGACACACTAAAATCTGAAAAGCTCCTTCAGAAGATCTATTCTTTAAATAATTCGCTTTCTTCAGAACGATTTTCTTCTGATGATGATTGCTCATCTTCCAAATACAATAACAACGCAACATCTAAATCATCCATTTTAAGATTGTTTACAGCTACGGACGTAAGTACAGCAGACCGCTATCCTAGGAAACCACTCGATCAACGTCAACAGACAGCCGTCTTTTCTGTGACGTCATCCATCGTGATGTTACGACCGCGAAAGAACGGCACCGCTGCTCTAGCAAACCATTACTTTACGGGATTGTACGTTACGCCACTTCTCTCTATATAATCACGAGTCATAGATTCCCCCCAGTTGCACTTCTATAAACAAGATACCAACAAATTGTTACGTTGTCTTTTGGTGAAGGTTTGAAAATATGGCTTTTTCTAATGCATAAACTAAATGCTAAAAGATAGAAGATAAATTTAATCAAACGTATAAAAAAAATAAAGCTGTAGGATTAAGACTAAGGACAAAGAAACTCTGAATTATATTAAAAAAATAACTGAAACACACATAAGAATCGGTTTAAACTGCTTTAAAGAAGATCGGCATATACTTTGAGTTTACTTAAAACGTTCTCAAAACTAGGGGGAAAAGAATACCAGTACAACAAAGAAAACATTTGAAATAATACTAGTGCTATATGTAAAATAAATTTTAAAAAATTGGAACTGTTAAATTAATTTTTTTTCTTCGAATTCTTAAGAAGTGAAGAACTAAAATTAATCGAATATTATTTTTTACTACATGTGAACTTGTTCATTTCTTTTTTGCAGTGAATTTAATTGTTCAAGATTATATTTTCTTCCGGGTATTATTTTACTTTTCAATAACACCGGGAATTTTTTTTAAAATTTATTTCGTTTCCTGTTTATTTTATTTGTGGCGTGCACATACCCCTTTTTACGGAAGAGAGGAGGTACATCCTAAAAAACACGTCGACGAAAACGCTTACGTGCATACACCTCAATGATAAAAATTAAAAATCTACTGTTCTAGGGGGGGGTAGACAGTGGCGTAACGGAGAATATTAGGGGCCCCTGCAAAGTCAGGTTTTGGGCCCCAAGCCCAAAAGGATATTACAAAAGATTCGTACATGGCATCAATCAGGCTTTGGGCCTCCTAGAATCTGGACCCTCCGCAATGCGGGGATTGCGGGAGTGTACGTTACGCCACTGAGGGTAGTTGAATTCCCACCCCATCCCTTGGATGCGCCACTGATTCGGTATTCTTTTCGATCGATCCAGTTTGTTCAATTTATTATGATCCTATATATTTTTTACTTTCTATTCTTCATTGTAAAAATGCGAACTACAGTACCCCCACAAAGTGTGGACTCTTTACCATTACTTGAAATTGAACAAGTCTACTTTAATGCAAGGAAGTATAATTTAGCACCTAAATATGAAATATTTTCCCCAGGGGGGGGGGGCGTAGCTACCACCGTATCAATGATACGGGCCTCCAAGCTACAGAGGACCCATTATGTGTAAGAATATAATAAAATGTCAAAAGGCTCCGAATAGGGGTCCCCAAGGAACTTTGATACAAGGCCCACTCAGGACTAGCTCGCCAGTGATTTTACCACAGAAGTAAACTCTGAAGAAAAACAAAAAAAAAAAGTACACTCTTTATATAAAATCAAAGTTGAATACAAAACAATCCAAGCGTTATTTCTTTCATAAAAGCAATTGTTCCTTGAGTAAAAATAAAAATAGTTATTCTCTTTTCATGCACTAAGTATCTTCTATAAAAACTTGCCCAAACGATTTTATGACTTATGTTGAATTGTGATCAAAAGTTCAACATTACGATTCAATAAAACAAAGTTGCCAAAATCTACTAAAACGATTAGTTAGACAAGTCATTGTTTGGATGACCTACTGAATAATCCTGTTATATTTGATCATTGATTTTTTAATACTTAATTGCCCGATCATAGCCCCAAACTGCAACATCGAAACTCACCGAATTTTAAACGAAAACATAAAGTGCACTTCTATATAACGTGTAATTAGCAATTATCTTTTCATATCAACTAACCATTGTATAACTCCGATCGTAGCCCAGCAGAAAACGTTAAAATGTATAAAGCATGGCTTGGTGAAATAATTCGATAGGCCATGCTATAAATGCATTATTCATATTCTAAAAAGGGGGGAAGCTAGCATCTGTGTTAAAATAAATATAGGATATTAAAAAATGTGTTGCCATCATAATGGCTATGTAAATGATAGTTATAGCTCATACTTCTGAATTAATTAAAAACAAATCAATTTCTTTTTTTAAAAAAAATTATTGGAAGAAAAACGTAGCAAAGAAATTTACAGATTAACTAGAGGAATTTAAAAATGTGTTAAAAAAAGGAAGAAAAGAAAAAAAAATCGCATTGCAATTAAAAGCAAAATAAAGCATTATTTAGATAGAAGAGAAAAATAAAAACACTCACAGGTATGTAATAAGAATAAGAAAAAATAAAAACGATGTGAGATCAATCAGATCACATTCATAAGACGAATGTAAATTATGTTCCACTTTCATTTTAAAATTGTTAAGATTTATTGCTTATTTTTTAGTTGGAATACTTACGTTTTATTTATGAGTCATTCAAGAATTAATTATTCGGTATCATTATTCAGATTAACATAACGAAAATGTAGTAGGGGTGGAGAATTTTAAAGCAAGAGTTTTTTGTAGAAGTAGTTGCTTTTCTTCTTCATTATTTGGGGAATTTAAATATAAGTTCAAAGTATAACTTCGTGGTCTAACTGCAAAACATTAAACCAGTGATTCTATTGGTTTTAAAATAAAGCATTAACGCTTTTTAAATTTTTTTGTTAAGTTAAGGGATTATTTCTATTTCCCGCCTTTAGTTCTTTTGACTTAAACTAAAAAAAAGAAGACAGAAATGGTAATATAACGTACCATTGCATTCTTTGGTAAATATTAAAAAAATTGTATTATGTATACCTCATATAAGTAATGATAATAAAGTCACAACTAATACGTTTTGTAGTTTTGAAGCCCCCTCACAGTCAAATGACAGCCGGTATTCCTCTCACCATTTTGCTCAACATTAAGTCCTGATAGATATAACGTTTATTAAACCTTCCAAACTACGGATCTTCAACGGATACAAGACTCCAACACAAAGCTCGATTGAAGTTTTCCTCACAAGTTCCTTACTATGTCCACTTAGCTACCGCGAGCAATGTTTTAGCCGAGAGGTGACCAAAAACTTAAATAAATAATCATTAAAGCAGCATGAAACTGATTTTAATTTACTCGACATTATGAGGCAACATGAGGGCTATTGGCAATTGACCTCTTAATTTTGACCCACAACCAAGTAACTAGGACAACCCTTGAGCTGATACCCCACTCTTCAATTTTTTCACCTAATTGTGTAACATCACGTATATATAAAATAAGATAAACATATATGAATATATATTTATGTGTATGAGATATATATGAATCATCAACAAAATTCGAAGCCTGGCAGACCGTTATATCTCAAGCAAACCTTTCAAGGCTTGGATGGGCAAATGCAGACTGAAACGGTCCTCTACAATATGACTATGAAATAAAGAAGGAAATTGAACTTTTTAGAATAAAGATATAGATATTACATTAAAGAACCTCTTCTGTCCATCTGTCCACAAGAAAAAATCAGTTAAATCTTTTTCTACCTTGAAGCAAAAATGAGTCAGCTGCACTGTTCAAGCAGAGAGGCTGTGACGAATCTGTACGGAACCTTTCCACTAATCTTCTTAGGCGTCTTCTTGGGGAATATAAATTCGCGTTTATTTCCAATCAACTCCAAAAAGATGTACGGGATATTTAAATTAGATAAGGTATTTAAGTCGAGCGTTGCGAGACAGCAAGAGAGATGACGGAAGACTATTGAGCCAGTAACTTTAAACGCATTACTAGAAGATTCTAGGAGATTAGATTCGTGAAGACGTCGTGCTGCGAGACGTACCAGAAAGCTGATATAAGCCAGCGGTAAATATAATTTACGTACGCTTAAAATAAGCGACTTAGTTAAAGTTAATGAACGTTAAGAATTCGAATACGTGTATTTCTCGGATCTCCTATTTCGGTAGACCTTGTTTGAGCTTGAGCTTAATTATTAATTAATTGCATTCTTAGTAATTTAATTTAATATAAAGGCAAATCCCTTTAAGCGACGTAACATAATATTATTATATGTTAGCAGAGATTTTTTTGAGAAAATTATAATAATAAATAAATATTATTATTATTCAAAATGGCTCTTAGTGGTTCTTTGCCTCAAATTAATCTTGGTGTTCAAGGTGAGACCCAGGGGGTCCACCACAAGGCATAAGCACCATCGAGAGCTTTCGAATTCGGCCAAGTAATTGCCTACACAGATGGATCTTCTGACTCTTATCTTGATAAAGGTGGTGACTGAATTTATTTTATTCATCCAAATGGGTGAACTTGAATCCTAAAGAATTCCTACGGGTGAAATTTCCTCAAACTTTACGTGCGAGCTTATGACCATTAAGGAAGCTTTGAATAGCTATCACAGCAGGGCAGTTGAAAGTTCCAGTGACATTCTACTATTCTCAGACTCTAGATCTGCGCTCCAGGCGATACTGAGGGACAAATCTCAACTGACCCAGGATGTAGTTGCCCTTATAAAACCAGTAGTTGCAGCCCAAAGAACTTGCCCTTTCCTATGGATACCAACTTCCATGTAGACATTTTCGGTATTGAGCAGGTTGATAACTTTACCCCAAAGTGGCTTGAATTCCCCTCAACTTTCAAAACCCTTTACCCTTACCGATGCTGATGAAATAGCCAGACGTAAATTCACCATCCATCCAGTTAAGAAGTGCTTGTTACCAGCACTTAATTGCATCCGCGTAAGTTCAACTACCTTAGGAAAACTACTTACAAGACACTTCAAATGGATAAAAATATATCCTTATGGCTTAAGAAATTACAATACTTGTCATCATTGTTGTAGGAGTGGAAAGGTCCATTAACACCTGCTAAAGGGAATGGGTAGTTCCCCCCCTCGGAATGTGGAATGTGAAGTTTCACCATTCGGTCTTTGGGTACGACGGAGTGCAGGCATGTCCGAGTGTTTGCTAACTGTATACTAACTGTTTTTCCTTAAATGTTTTTCTTTAAAATAAACCTTAATATTTAAAATTTAGACGCCATGTTCTTAATTTGTTTTCGTGCCCATTGATTAGAATCAAACTTTAGTGGTGCAG
This sequence comes from Trichonephila clavipes, assembly GCA_019973935.1. Taxonomy (NCBI): domain Eukaryota; kingdom Metazoa; phylum Arthropoda; class Arachnida; order Araneae; family Nephilidae; genus Trichonephila; species Trichonephila clavipes. The sequence continues at coordinate 527,420 of BMAU01004205.1, read as the reverse complement.
CCGCTAGTGATGTAGCCTTAGTGGCGCAATTCCCACATGACTGTTTAGAACCTGAAATTTCGAGTTTTCTGGGTTCCCGCGTGGAAATGAATCAGGTAAGAGTTTTTGCTTGCAACTCCCTGTAATGTTAAGATGAGAGAAAATTTTAAAATTATACTGTTTAACATCCATTTATTAAGAAAGAATTTTGATTTTATTTTTGTATACGTCAGTGTACGTTTTTTTGCTCTGCATATCCATGCAGTTGTAACTTGTTGAACGCCAGTTCAATTTTGAATTATTATATACATCAGTATATATTTTATTTTTCTTGTTCCATATCAATGGAAAGTAAGTTTTAGAACACCTGTTCTAAAAATTAAGAAGCTTCAAAAAAATCATTAATTCTCTCAGTATATTATTTTATTGCATATCCTTGCAGTTATAAAATTTTGAACGCCAGTTCAAATTTCAGTTATTATATATCAGTATATTTTTTTTATTTCTTGTTCCATTATTTTTTAGAACATCAGTTCTATAAATCTTCAAAATCGGAATTCTCTTAGTATATTTTTATTATTTCTTGTTCCATATCAATGGAAAGTAAGTTTTAGAACATCAGTTCTATAAATTAAGGAAAGCTTCAAAATCATTAATTCTCTCAGTATATTTTATTGCATATCCATGCAGTTATGAAATTTTGAACGCCAGTTCAAATTAAAATTATTATACATCAGTGTATAATTTATTATTTTTGCTAGTAAGGGTTAGAATATCAGTTCTAAAGTCAGTTATTCCTGCATTCAGAATATTTGTGTTACACTCGGACACATATAGTTCGAACATCAGTTCGCGATTTATATGTGTATTTAACATTTTTTTAATAATTTTATATAAGATTGTTGTTGATAAGTAACTACCCGAATTACTTATTGTATTTTATGAGAGTTTTAGAAAACTCATTAAGCTGTATATTCCAAGTTGTTTAATACGTATAATTGGTTAATTGTATTCGTATTTTGATGCATTAAGCAATGTAAATCGGTAAAATATACGAGTTATTTGAAACAGTTTGTATAATCGAAAATTAATATGGAAAGATTGTATGTTTTTTTCATCATATTGTATTTATTTATTTTTGTAATGCACAATAATAAATTCACGTCAGTGAATAGCAATTGAGTTTATTGAAAAATTAATGCTAAAGAGAATAATACTTATTTCATGTCAATGAAATTATTTTGTGTTTATATACGCATAGTATTTTTCGATTAATGTGAAAAAAAATATTATGAGTTTAAATTGGAGATAAAACTACCGAAATATTTTGTAGTGTTCCATTATTCCAGCCAGGAATAGATTAAGTTGTGCATATCGGTAATATTTTAAGTGATTATTGTGTATAGGTAATATTTTAAGTGATTATTGTGTATAGGTAATATTTTAAGTGATTATTGTGTATAGGTAATATTTTAAGTGATTATTGTGTATAGGTAATATTTTAAGTGATTATTGTGTATCAGTAATATTTTAAGTGATTATTGTGTATCAGTAATATGTTAAGTGATATTGTGTATCAGTAATATTTTAAATGATTATTGTGCATGAGTTATATATTAAGTAATTATTTTATTAGTTATTTAAGTACACTTGGTACATTGCGAAATATATAATACATTATTCTGGAATTCCTCCTAATTCATTGAGTGTTGTGTTAGTGTAGCGGATGCTTATTGTTGTGTGTTTTAAACAAAGATATATTTGTAGTTGTATCTTGTATGGATATTAATTTCATAGCATATTAATGTGATTTGCAAAACTATTTTTGTGGGAGTTGTATTAGCAAAAGCTCTTTTCACGTGACACCTGAAAAGAAAATTTCTCTCGTTATCTCGTTCTTGCCATGTATGTATGCAAGTGTTTTTTTTTTTTTTTTTTATAGTTTCTTTTCAGCTGCATCGTCCTGGAATGACGGATGAGCTTTTTAAGGGGGGTGTAGGAGTGGAAAGGTCCATTAACACCTCCTAAAGGGAATGGGTAGTTCTCCCCCCCTTGGAATGTGGAATGTGAAGTTTCACCATTCGGTCTTTGGGTACGACGGAGTGCAGGCATGTCCGAGTGTTTGCTAACTGTATACTAACTGTTTTCCTTAAATGTTTTTCTTTAAAATAAACCTTAATATTTAAAATTTAGACGCAATGTTCTTAATTTGTTTCCGTGCCCATTGATTAGAATCAAACTTTAGTATTGTCCTGGCATTTAACTTTCTCCTAATCATATTTTTAACTGTCCTTCTGTATTGGTTAAAACTCTACAACAGGGGTCGGCAACCTCTTTTAGTTGTGTCGAGCCAAATTAATCTACAAATATGATTCTGCGTGCCTCAGTAGCATATTTTTGAAAGAATTTGATTCCCGCGATAATGCATGGATAGTTAAGAGGATGGAGGTCAATAATACAGATTTACAGTTTGATTATGCATTAATTTTGCATTATTTAAGTATATTAATCAAATTTTAAATTTTAAATTTAAATTTTAAATTAAGTATATTAATCATTTAAGTATATTCAGCAACAAAAAATTAAAATTGTAGATATATATACACCGCTGGCCACCGTAAGTGCAACACCCTGAAGAAAGCATGCAAATAGCATGAACTTTACAACATGCATTAGAGGAGGTGAGATATGCAAATGATTAGAATTTCAGCGCAGACACACATCACGCGTGCCTGTAGCGCCACCTCAAAGCGCTATTTAAGGCTTGGAGATTTCGACGATTTCAAGTTCGGCAATTGTGTTTTTTTTTCGAAAAACGATTAGTTATGTCTCGTAGAAAATAGCGATCAGCTTTTGATCAAGTATCCGAGTTCGACAGAAGAAGGATAGTGGCCTACCGAGATTGTGGATTATCTTTCAGGGAAATCGGTAATCGTGTTGGACGAAACCAAAAAACTGTAATGCGGATATGTGACAGTTGGATGCAGGAGGGTACGACGGACCGACGTGGTCGATCGCATCCACCTCAGTGCACCACTCCACGTGAGGATAGGCAAATTGCGCACATGGCAGTAACGGATCGCTCAGTCACATCACGAGCCGTAGCACAGCACATTGAGTCTGTAATGTATTATTCAGTGTCTGCGAGTACCATTCGACGCCGTTTACAGCAAAGTGGTCTGTCCGCAAGACGTCCATTGCTTGGTCTACCCTTGACGCAGATCCAATGGTACGATGAAAGAAGGATGTGGGTGACAGAATGGAATGAAGTTGTCTTTACTGACGATTCACGCATTTGTCTGCAACACCACGATGGTCGGATTCGAGTCTGGAAACACAGTGGATAGAGGATGCTGAGCAGCTGCGTTATGCACCGTTACACTGGTCCTGCACCGGGTATTATGGTATGGGGCGGTATTGGATATCACTCTCGCACTCCTCTAGTACGCATTGCCGGTACTTTAAACAGCCAGCGCTACATCTCCGAGGTGTTGGAACTGGTTGTCCTTCTTTACCTTCAGGGCTTGGCCATAGCCATATTTCAACATAATAATGTGCGACCACACGTAGCACGCATTGTCCAAAGGTTCTTCGTCAATCACCAGATTGAATTGCTTCCCTAGCCGGCTTGCGCTCCGGATCTTTCGCCGATAGAAAATATGTGGCCCATGTAAATATGTGGCCATGGTAAATCTCAACGATTGACCCAGATTACACCCCCCCCATCTGCCACACCAGATCAACTTTGGTAATGTGCAGAAGCTGCTTAGTCTGCTTTACCCCAAGAACACATCCAAAGTCTCTTTGAATCAATACCGAGGCGTGTGGCAGCGGTGATCTCCAACAATGGCGGCTACTCTGGCTACTGATTCTGGCAGGAACCACACTTCACAGAAATCTATAAATTTAATCATTTGATACTTTGTCAATATGCTATCTACAAAATAAATTTTGTTGTGCTATCTCTTGTCTTTCTTGGTGTTGCATTTACGGTGGCTAGCAGTGTATATAATATGTATTTTCAAATATATTTATTAAAATAAGAAGCAAACAACATAAAATATAAGTATTCCCTTTCATTATAGTTAAATAAAATATAAGTAAAAATTTTAATGCGAGCCTATAGTGCTTGCGCCGCTCTACTTTCATATCACAAAATCAGGGGTATAATTTTTGACGTTCGATTTGACACAATTCTGAACATTCAGTTGTTAAACAGTTTCTTAGCGGACTCGGATACATTTCTTATAAGAGGAAAGAATTTTTACTTATAGATATGAAAAACCAAAAGCTGAAAGAAGAATACAGTAGAACGTCGATTATCCGAACGTTTATTATTCCGAGCGTCAAATATCCGAACCAGTTTTTTTTTTGTCAACTACATCTATTGTACATGAATACGTTTTCGACGCCTGCTACATGTTAGCCAAAGCGTGGGACTCTCTCAAAAGAGCCTGAAAAATGCATCGAATAAGCTTTGTCAGATTTAGAAGGCAAAAAAAGACTTCGATGACGACCACAGGGAGGAGATTACCGACTTTGTCCAGTCGATCTCAGGATTTCAAGAATACGACGAAGATGTAGAATCCTGGATGGCATGCGATGCAGAAGACCGTGGATTTCATATGCTAAATGATGACGAGATTGTGACTTCCGTACGAGAAGAATCCAACCCTGTCGACGATGAAACAGATGAAGACGAGGACAACAACGTAAGTTGCAAGGGTCCCAGAGTTGCCAGAAACTTATGCAGCAAAGTAGTAAGAAGAGGGGCGAAAAGTAGCAAAATGTAGCGAATCGATTTTCTCTTGAAATTCATAAATATAATTTTTTTAATTTTGTAAAACTATGTTTAAATGCTTAAATTATTTAATTCATTTAAAATACATTCAAATTCTTCCTGCTTAATATCGTAACCTGATTTATCTTTTTTACAAATTTCTGAATTGTATTGAAGCATTTGTAGCGATGGAATGAAATCAACGCAGCAAGTCCCAAAGAGATTTTGATTCTGAGAATGACTCAAACACAGTTCGGGGCACATTCGATTCCTTAATTTTGTCTTTTTTGACATCACTCTGGAAAATGCCCTTTCTTCAGTGGCATTACTTATTGGTAGGTTGTAAGGCTTTAAAGCAAATATAGCTAAATCTCTTAAAAATGGATTCAAAAATGCATTCAGTAATTTGTAATGATCAACATGATCACTTTGAAAGAGCAAATTAATCCACTCAAATTCTGCTAAAATTGGCAGATGTAATTCAACAATATTTAATTCTATCCTTGTATTTGTTTAAGTAAAGGGATAGTAAGAGAAGTAGTTGATTGGAAAGAGAGAAATTCAGGCAGTGGCGCAACGGATAATATTAGGGCCCCTTGCAAAGTCAGTTTTAGAACCCCAAGCCCTAATATGTATTTAGAGTCAGTCAGGCTTTGAGCCCCCTAGAATCCCTGGGCCACCTACAATACGAGGTAGTCCGAGCCACTGAATCTAGGTAAAAACCTTTCAAAAGGGATTTAATCCAATTTTTATCACATAATCTCTCTAGATAACGAATGCTTACTTTTGTCATTGTATGCAATTTTTTATAAGTTCAGTGATGCAATGTAAGTTAATTACAAAAATATTTTTTTCTTTAATTCAATGCAGTACGGTTGATGATAATTATACAATATACTTAATTCTATAAGAATTTGTCCTTTCACAATTATTTTTCTCGTTTAATATTTATGTAGAAATTCTCTCCAAGCCTATTTTTAAAGAATATTACGTGTTTCATTTTCATGCTCCTATCGGGATTAGAAAGAATCTCATCATTTCTTTTTTCTACCACTTGCAGTGAAAAAAGAGTGGCAAAATAGGAGAGACCCGCATAGATAGGCTCTGATACTTGGCGGTGGCGAGGGGGGAGAAATTACATCGTTTCGTGTCGTTTCGGAGTTGTAAAACATACTGCAACTTCATGTTTTCTTTAGAGACTAAGGTCACTATTTTTTTTTTTTTTTTTTTGCAATTTTTCGAAACTTTTTCTAATACTTTTATATATGGTTGAAAGTAGCACAAAATAGCGGGATCTTCAAGTGAAGTAGCATAAAATTCCCGAAGTAGCAATAGGATAAAAAAAAAGTAGCGGAGAGTTTTTTTTAAAAAAAAAGCAAAATTCACGAAAAATCGCACAATCTGGCAAAACTGAAGGGTCCATCGAACGCTAACGCGTTTTCTGCGTCAGAGAAAGCTATGGAATAGTAGGAACAACAATCAGAGTACTGTCCCACTCAACTACTGCTGCTCAAGAGAATCAGACATATAAGCGAAAAAACGAACAACGAAAAACAAGTGATTATTTTCCACAATAAAGGCAAAATTGCTACATTTTGCACCTATTTTGCTTTTTCTTCAAGCACGTTTCCCGCATGTGATGATTTTCAATATTCGCATAGAGTTTGGTTTCGTATATTGCATGGATCGCATTCGGTTTTCGGTTATCCGAACAATCGCGTATCCGAACGGTGTTCGGTCTCAATTGATTCGGATGAACGACGCTCTACTGTAGATGTACTTTTCTCTCTAAACAATTAAATCTCTCCAGCAATGGCATTTGATACTTTTCAAAATAACTGTAAACTTATCTTTAGAATTATATTTCAGATTTTTTCATAAATCCCTAAATGTCTGTAATTCTTAAGATTTGTCAAGAAAATACATCACACAGATATACCAACTTCCAATTATTCAATAATTGACAAAACTGTAGAGTAGTTCAGAGTGCCACTGAGAATTGTACTGCGTGTCATAGGTTGCCGACCCCTGCACTACAACATAGACCTAAGCCCCAGGGACCATCAGCCGCTTTATTCATCAAAGGTCTTTAACATTGCAAGGGCCGTTTTAGACGCTTTCGGCGCCATTTGATTTCACTGTACTACTTGGATAAGGCAATAACAACATATGAATTATATTTTCAACCAAAGAAGTATTTTAGACTCTACCCCCATACATTTCTTTGAGCATTAAAAATATATAACGTTTTAAATTCACCCTATTTCATTTTTAATTAACAAATAGGGTATTTTAGAGTATTTTAAACGCAGAATGTAATATTTATATATATATATATATAATTTTATTGGAATGCATGGAAGGTGAAAATGTTATTTTCTTCTATTACTTTTATTTTCAATGTATGATATCTGTTATAAACACTCGCACAATAATAAAATAATAGTAAAATTAAAGAAATCAAATGAATAAGTTTCATTTTTAAATTTATTTTTGCAAAACTTTTAAATTGCTCGATAAAAAGCTAAACATTTTAATTCCATTAATCGTTTTAAGAATTTATTTTGTGTATTTCCATCCGTCAAACAAAAAATTTCAAAGAAAACCATATGACTCAAACGATTTAAGTGAGACATTATCAAGTAGCTGATAAAATATTGATTCAAATGGTTCCATAAAAAAATTATATTAATAACTGGAATGTTTTTTATATCTGTTATTAAATATAGCTCCACTATGACGCTAAAAAAGTTTTGTTAGAAGGAGAGAGATACATCTCTTCTAATTACTGAACGCGTTATTACGAATTTATAATCCAAACAAACTAGAATAACTGTTGAATGGAAACAAACAAACAAAAAAACTCCTAAAAATAATGAATTAGTGTAACTTATTAATTGAATAGAAATAAAAATAAATAAATAAAGGGTAAGATTTAAAAAAAAGCCGCGAAACTACATTTAAAATGTTTTATTGCCATTCGAATAAAATTATACGTAAATACTGAAAAAAATTGGAACAATTCGCTGAAGGATATAAAACAATCTCACACTAAAGCAGATGCTGTCATAATCTACTTAAGTTCGCACATTCGTAAATAGATGAAATAAACATGATGAGAAAAATAATAATTACTCAGATCAAAAAGGTCAGGTCATTATGGAAAATCGAGAGCTACTTCCTACACTGGAAAATAAATAATAAGAACAAGTTTAAATTCGATTAAGAACGGGTCATTCTCTTCAAAATAGGTTGCCAAAAAAGAATAATATTCTAAAGCACCCAATTGTTGACCAGGAAGATGCTTCACTCAATCTTTCGAATATTTACAAGTTAGGCTTAACTGCAAAGAATCATCCAGTTATATATATTTAATGCATGCCCTGAACACGATTTCAGATGCACATAATCCACGCTTCAGTGATTGCTTTTATGGATTTCTTTTTTTAGGGTTACTTATTAAAAGAAAAATTTTATTTTTTTCAATAATCAGTCGAGCGGTTTTTTTAAAGCTTTGCTATTAATTTTAAATAGATATAAAATAATATTTATATACTATGTGAGTAAAAATATCTTTTCATAAGGAATAAACGGGAGAAGAATTTTATGTGTTACTTAAAATGAATAGTATGGTTCCCCCCTTATATTTTAAAGCTATCAATCAAAAGAGCTATCGTAATATATTGGAATAGATTATTTGAAATTGGGTTTTATGCTTTCATAAATCTATCTTTCATGGCAGGTAATTGTTCCGAGTACATCAAACTATTATTTTTCTTAAAATGTATTCTCGTTCTGTTTCTATTAGGGTTTGCAATCCCGTGTTACATTTTCAATCCTGGGATTTCAGGATTACATTATCCAATTCCCCGGTATGTATACCGGGATTTTATGTACAATTACATATAATCCCGGGGTTAGGATTGGACTATTTATGAACAATACTTACACATTAGCATAGTTAAAATTACATAATAAAACTGAAAACATAATTAAAAACGAGTCTTACAGTAGTCGCATATGATGTGTAACATCTGACATGTTATCGTGGTAAATACGCAATATTAAATTTTCCTGAAAAAAATATGAATCGGGTATGATTGGAAATAATTTTCTATCGAATAATTATATCTTTAATTAAAATTGTACTCAATTATAACAAAAGGAGTAATGCAATATTTTATCAAAAATAATTATTCTTGTTCAATTTGGGGAAGAGAGGGGACAATAGACTTATGATAACTAAAATATGACACATATACATGTGATTTCAAAGTATTTCATCGCTGGGTGGATGACCTGAGTATCCAGCTCTTTCGAGCAACAACCTCATATCAGTAGGTATTTGAGTGGCTGTACATGATTGACTTTTGCCCTTTGTTAACTTTAAATGCTTTAAAAATAAAATAAAAATACTTCAGATTTTGGGAAAATAAAAATTTAAAATATTAAAATGCATTAAAATTGAGAAAAGAAGCTTCAAAGTAGGCACAAAGCACCGAAAATAAAGTTAAAATTTCCATCTTGGGTGGGCGGGGCTAAACTGACCAATGGGAATGCAGCTAGGATCATGAAAATGTAGTTGAAAATAAAACAGAAAACAGCTTTTTTTAAAAGCTATTAAAAAATACTATCAAGAATAAAAATAGTAGAGGAACATTTAAATAAAAAGAGATCAGTCGGAATAATTTTCCGAGGAAAATTAAAGAGTAAAAAGTAAAAATTTAAAAATGGAAGAACCTGGGAATCGAACCCGATGGAATTAGCATTGGGAGCGAATGATCTGACCAATAGAGCACGGGGAACTCGTGGAAGGAAGTAAAATAAGCCTTTATAAGATGGAGGAAGCGAGATTTGAGAGAAGAAAAATAATTACATGAAGAGGGAGTCTGAGAGAATATTTCTTGGTCTGTAGAAATATGGATCAGGGATATATTTTTCAATATCCAAGATCGAGAGATAACTAGAATTATCAATATTTTGAAAGAAGTTTGTTGCGATCTTTTTAATGCACTGTCTAATCGACAGCATTTTACTTGCAGTCCTGAGGTCAATTTCAAAGTATTTAAAAACCGTTGAAAAACAGCGTCAATAACAGTACCACTGTTAGCAGTCGAAACATTCTAATTTGTGTTCATTTCGAGCTAGAGTGCATCATTCATAAAAGCTATGAGCGGCTCAGTTTTTGGTAAACTGAAGTTAAAGTTAAAATCACCATTCAAAATCAGGGAAAACGAGTGATAATTTTTTTAAAAGAGCAGAACCACCTTCGTTATATGGTAAAAGTACAAAATGCAGGAAATCTTTAATTTTTTTTTAACCGTTTGATTTCAAGAAATGTATACGACCACCAAAATCCCTTTTTGTCCATTTTCAAATAAGCATTCAGCCGCACTCATACCCCCCAATATCATGACTAACGAATTTAGAGCCAAGCGCTCGAGTGTTTGATGGCTACTAGAGTTGGACCCCCATGGGAGTGTAGCGAAAAGACACAGTCACGCACTCTCATTGGTCAAATCAAGTAGCGCGCGCTTACGTCACATCCTGTTACACACATCCGTCCCTTTTTACGAAATCATTCCCAACAAATATCCAGCAACCGAGAGGAAAGATGTTACACATCAAAAAATCAGTTTAATATTATTATTTATTGAAACAAAACTTAATTCATTGTAAAAAGAAATAAAAATAGCACATAATGAAATTAAAAACACACTTCTTCATTTCTTGTGCTTCTGTAAATAAGTTTTTACAGAACCACTGCTAGTCCAGCGCTTCATCGTTTAAATGGCTTCTTATTTTTGTTACAAATTGTCCCACCGAAGAAAATACTCGTTCAGATTCTACACTGGTAGGCCTATTCGTCATTAGATAATGGGTTCTTTTCCGGTAGTCAACACGTGTTTCTCCATTTTCATAAAGAGACATTTCTTTTTGAATTTTTGATAACTGTGTGAAATCTAATTGGTACATATTTCTCTTTGATAACTATATTTAGTTCTTCTGCACTGGCGTAGCTAGTTCTGAATGGGCCCTGTATCGAAATTCCTTCGGGGACTTATTTTAGATAAAGGGATTTATTTTAGATTCGTTGGGGCCCCTGTAGCTTGAGGGCTCCGTATCATTAATACGGCTGAAACGGCGGTAGCTACACCCCTGTCCTTTTGCAACACTTAATGCTTTTGTGTACAAATTGATTCAGTTATTGAATCAGAATGTGAATTAATTTCAAGTGTTACCTCATTTGAAATGTAAAAGATCCAGTTGCTTGAGCTGTGTTCAAATTCAAACTTCTAAATAATTATTCAAATTCGTAATTCAAAAATTCAATTCGGATTCGTGCATTAAAAATGAAATAATTGCTCTTACCTGTCAGAAGGAGAAGCGACGCACAAAAACACCCCAGTCGGATGGAGGGACAAAACGTTTTTATTTACAAAACAGGAACGCTATTTACACTAGAAGCAAGCGACTACATCGCCGCTAAACAGGAGTTACAACATACTCCCCCCCCCCCGAATGACCAGGGGGTTCATTCATAATCACAATTCAAATACACAGAAAAATATTAAATACACATTACAAATAATTCACATACAAATTCACCAGATACAATTCAAAATTACCACTTATATAACTAAGAAATCATTCATTAAATTCAAGGTTATGTAACAATTGTACAGGTCTTTTAATAATTGAATTTTGTGTTTTTATCTTACAAGAACGTATTTTACTTCCCCTGCCAGGAAATACATCAACCACTTTACCTAGTTTCCAAAAATGTCTAGGAAATTTTTCATCATTAATTAGTACAACATCATCAATTTTAAACTCTTTAATTTAAACTCTTTAATTAACACAAAGAGCAGATTTAAGCATGCAAATATATTCTTTTGACCATTTTGTCCAAAACATATTAAGTAATCTTTCGCGATAATTAAACTTTTTAATTAGGACTTTCCTGTTGGATAAGTTAGAATCAAAATTAAGCCTGGCAGGTGGTAGACTATTCACTCTACGTCCTAAAATCATATGAGATAGAGTAAGAGGTTCAGGTTCATTAAATTCACTAAAAATATATGTAAGAGGGCGAGAGTTGAGCACTCCTTCAATTTCAATTAAAAGAGTCTCTAACTCATCGCGAAATAAAGTTGCTCTTCCCACAGTCTTTCGTAAAGAAAGCTTTACTGTTCGAATAAGTCTTTCGTAAAAGCCGCCCCACCAGGGTGCTCGTTCGATCATAAACTGCCAGTAGATTTTATGAGAAGCGTAGAACGCTTTCACTGTAGGATCGCTGATAATCTTCCACAAGTTTTTCAGTTCAAGTTCGGATTTCTTAAAAGTTTTTGCGTTGTCAGTCAAGATTTTCGAACACAGACCACGACGACTAATAAAACGTCGAAGTGCTAATAGAAACGTTTCAGTTGTAAGGTTGTTCACTAGCTCTAAGTGAAGAGCTCTCGTAACAGCACACGTAAATAAAACAATGTAATGTTTATTCTCGTCTTTTGTGTAGAGGGGGCCTCCAAAATCTATTCCAACTACAGAAAATGGAGCTGGCTGCTCTACACGAAGAGCTGGTAACGGAGCGATGACTTGAACACCTGAAGTCGAACTAAATCTTTTGCATATCAAACATTTTTTTAAGATGTTTTTCACAGTCTGTCTCCCTTTAATGAGCCAGAATCGCTCTCTAATTTCTAGTAGAGTTTCACTAACACCACCGTGAAATATAACTTTTCGTGAGAGTCTCGCACCATTAAATTTACGAAGTAATGCTTGGCCGGTAAAATGATAGGGTGTTTTTGTAAATAAGAAAATTTAGATTTTTGCAGTCTTCCACCGACACGTATCAGTTCATCTGAATCAAGGAAAGGATTAAACTCTAAAATTACTGAAGTTTTGAGTAGTAGTTTGCGTGCACGTAAACAATTAACTTCTTCGGCGAAAGCATCTCTCTGTACTAATTGAATCCAAAATTTTTCGGCACCATCGTTTTCTTCTGTACTTAAGTCGTCAGATCATTTATTGAATCTATTGCGAATGTTATGCACAAAATGAAGCACTCAACTAGTAACTCGCAATAATTTCTGCAGGCTGCTAAATTTGCTTAAATTAATTATTGAGGCTGTGTTTAATTCACATGCGAACGTAAACACTTGTTCTTCGGATCCACATGGGTCGGTTGAAGAAAAGTCACAATTCAAGCTTTTCGGCCAGTTGTTTTCCGTCGTGCGAAGCCACTGAGGACCATGCATCCAAAATTGGCTGTTAATAATCGTCTAGAGATTCGCTCCACGAGAAACATAACCTGCTGGATTTTCTCTCCCACTGCAATGATGCCAATCAGACGGATCGGAATTTGATTGGATTTCTATTACCCTATTCGAAACAAACTGTTTGTAATTTGAAGCTTTCCCTTTAATCCAATGGAGAGCAATAGAAGAATCACTCCAGAGGAAAAATTTCAAAATAGGGAATTTAAATTTTGATGTTAAATATTTCAAAATTCTCGAGGCTAAAACTGCTCCCAAAAGTTCCAATCGTGGGAGGGTTAAATTTTTGAGAGGAGAAACTCTGCTTTTAGCGGTTATAAAACTCATGTAAATATCGTCATTTGCAGTGACATAACGAAAATACGCCACTGCTCCAAATGCTCTGGGACTTGCATCACAAAATATGTGCAATTGCAAATCCTTTCCCTTATCTAAAGGATATGGAAAATATTTTCTTTCCAATGTTAAGTCGTTTAGAAGACAAACTTGAGAGCACCAAGTCTCCCATTTATTCTTTAACTCGGTGGGCAATTGCTCATCCCAGCCGAGACCGTATTCCCAAATTTCTTGCATTAAGCATTTTATTATTAACACAAATGGGGAAATAAAACCTATCGGATCAAAGATTTTTGCTGCTGTTTTTAGAACACAGCGTTTCGAATTCCTTAAATTTTTAATTAACTCAAGCAATGGTTGTGCATCTAATTTAAATGTATCATTATTTAAATTCCAAATAATTCCTAAAACCTTTAAAGAACGCTCACCCGATTAACAAACATCACCTATACCGTTTTCGTTCCATAATTTTCTTAATTCCTTCGAATTAGTTTTAAATTTTCTTAAATTCATGTTAGCATCTTTAAGAATTTCAATCGCGTTTTTTGAGAGATTGAAAGCCTTATAAACGGATTCGGATGAACCGGCGAACAGATCGTCAACATATAAAGAAGTATTCAACAGTTCATAGGTTTCTCTATAATCTTCCTTATATTTTCGTATATGGAATTTAATCGTCGCAGCAAGTATAAAATGACTCAAGGTCATCCCAAACGGTACACGATTCATTCTCATTATTTTGTAGGATTTGGCATCTCCATCATTCGGAAACCAAAAAAATCTTAAATAGTCGCGATCTTCCTCAGCTATTCCAATCGTTAAAAATGCCCCTTGAATATCACTACAAAACGCATGTTCATATTCGCGAAATCGCAAGATTACATCTATTATTCGGGGATTCAAAGGTGGACCCGCATAAAGGCACTCATTCAAAGATTTACAGTCTCTACCTTTCGAGGACGCATCAAAAACCATTCGAACTTTTGTCGTTTCTTTGTCTTTTCGAACCACAGCCGAATGAGGCATATAATAAGAACTAGTTTCGAAATGTGATGAACATTCCTCAACAATATTTTCTTTAATTTGATCTTTAACAATATTTTTGTATTCATTATAAAGCCAATTATTGTCTTGCATTTTTATACTTAAATTACCGAATCTGCGCTTCGCTATTGCCCAATTATTTTCCAAATTGCTTGGTTTATCTTCCCAAAATAATTTAGTCTCATACATTCCGTTATTAAATTTTAAATTATTCTCAAAACTCAAAATATAGTCGTTATCGCTATCTAACGTATTCCTTTCTGTATCACCAATTCCCATCGATTCTAATTTCCAAAATTGGGTTAAATTTTCATTTAATTGGGAACAACATTCTATTTTAAATACAGAAACGTTTTCTTTATAATGTACATCCATAGGCGATATTCTACCCTGGATTATTGTCCCGAAAATGGTATCTATCGCAAACAAAGTTTTTGTTAATTTCTCCTTTTTACCGGAATGAATCTGCCAAAAATATTGCGCCCCTATTAACAATGAAATCTCATCTCCATTCAATTCGTTTAAGTCAGAAAAGTGAACATTTTTACAACTAAGCGATTTCTTTAATTTATTCGCCGATATTTTGAAAGGAGTTCCGGAAATGACATCCGTTAGGAGAGCTTCAATAGTGATCGTGTTAACAGGGTCGTTAAGGTTACAGAGGGTAATTTCCACAACTTCGTACTTTTTTTGAATGGGTGTTCTCGAACCGAATGTGTAAACCAATAAATTTTCTTCGCGTTTCAGAGGAAGCTTCATTTCAGAGGCTACTGTTTTTTTTAAAAAACATCTCTGCGAAGCGTTATCTAATAAGAGATTTATTTCATTTTTCTCCGATTCGTTTACCAATAAAGCCCTACACGTTTCGAGAAGAATTTCGTTAGTAGTTGTACTCACATTACAGCATGAAATACTTTTCAGGGGGTCACATTGCAGGGAGAAACCCCGAACACCTGCATTCTCCGAGGAAGTCTTTTGGTCAACAGGGTTGTTTGTGGGGATGAAAGAAGTATCGCATATCAGTTCGGAGTGACGACCCTTACAATTAACGCAAATCCTAACCTTTTTACAAGCCCGAAATATATGGCCTCGCGTGAGACATAGATAACAAATGCCGTTTTTCCTAAGAGATAATTTCCTTTCCTCGATTGATTTCGGACAAGAATCGGAACTATGATCATTTTTATTATCATTTCCCAAACAAAATACACACTTATTTACATTGACAACAAACGCGGAGGTCGTCGGGACATAAGTATTTTTATTTTTTCCATACGCTGAATCTACGTTATATTTATTAAATTTACTGTGTTTATAATTCTGTTTTTCGTTATAATAATTTCTAGTTTCTTTTCGGGGATTGGAATCATAAGAATTAAATTCTTTAGTTAAATGCTCATTTTTCTCGCGACATTGAGTTTCTATTTTTAAGAAGTCTAACAAATCAGAAATCATATTCTTCGTTTGACCGTATGATTTTCGGGTGAACTCTAATGATAAATCCCGCGGAATAGATTTTAAAATTATTGGATACAATAAGGAACTATAAGTGTCCGGATTTACCCTACAGTTTTGTAATCCTCGAATATGGATTTCACATTCAGAATACAGTTTTCGCAAGCTCAAAATGTCATCTAATTTTCGCACAGGATTTAAATGTAATAATTTACACATATGCGAATCAATAATTAAATCTTTTCTGCCAAATTGCTCTTTAATTATGTTTAATGCGATTGTATAGTTATTTGCACTTAAAGTTAAACCTCTAATTGCTATTTCAGCTTCATCAATTAAGTAAGATTTTAAATAATTAAATTTCTCAAAGTCACTTAAATTTGAGTTATTGTGTATTGCTGCTTCGAATTGGGCAAAGAAATAACTAAATTTTAAAATATTTCCGTCAAATTGTGGGATTTGCAGTTGAGGGAGTTTTAAACTTGAAAATTGTTGTTCGCTTCTAGAGCTTGTAATATAGGTGTGTTTCTCGACTCAGTTTCTCTTTTGTTTAATATTTTATTGGCACGCACTTTACAAGTTATTATTGAATCACGGTATTCTTGTTGTTTTTCTATTTCCTTTTCTAGGTCATCCATATTAGTAAGAATCGTGATATCTTTGTCAACATTCTCAAGTTGCTTTTCTTTATCAATTAATTTTGCTAAAAGTTCTTCTATTGAATCGCTTGATACATTTTCCTTCTCAATTTCAATTTTAATTGAGTTCGATAATTCTGTTGCCGCCCTTCTGACAGGTGTTCGAATTTTTTTAAGAACTTCGATATCCACATTTCGTATAAATTAAATTTTCAAATTCAAATACTGTTCGCAAGATTTCAACTACACTAACAGTTCGCACTAATTTATCTAAAGGCTGGTCCCGGGTTTCGGCACCAAAATAATGTTCAAATTCAAACTTCTAAATAATTATTCAAATTCGTAATTCAAAAATTCAATTCGGATTCGTGCATTAAAAATGAAATAATTGCTCTTACCTGTCAGAAGGAGAAGCGACGCACAAAAACACCCCAGTCGGATGGAGGGACAAAACGTTTTTATTTACAAAACAGGAACGCTATTTACACTAGAAGCAAGCGACTACAGCGCCGTTAAACAGGAGTTACAACAAGTTGTTAGCAAAGCAGTGGGATTTGAAGCGCTGAGTCTTAAAGCAGGTCCACTATTAATTTACGACCTTTAATTCAAGAAGGAACAATAACAAAATCTATTCCTGGGATGTTGCTTATACCACTTTGTAAGTATTGCAGTAAATCACTTAGATCTGTGCGACGTTCTCCTATACGAGAAATGAGAGCTGCATATAATTTTTTACTTATAAGATTGTTTGCATTTTTAAGCTGCTTTAGCATCACATTTATGGCTATGTCTGCTGTAAACAGATTGATATCTCGACAGTAGAGTGCTTCAACAGTTTTTTTTTACTGGTGCAAGAGCAGTAATTATATCAAGTAATATTTGGATATCATCATAAATCTAACGATTTATCTTTACTTTTTATGTCTATTAACACTTTTTGTATGCAATATTTCAATAAATAGATTCCGATCTGTGGCGCTGCTTGCCTTTGAATTTAGAACAGTGATACTGAGCCATCGGCCCTCGGTGAGTATCAAGGCCGCAGGTGAGTATCCGGGCTGCAACCGGGTCTTTTTAAGTGGCCCCGTCATGGCCCATGGTTCTGCGAAATTCATTTATGAAAATTAGGGGGGATTCTTTGTTAAGAAATTAAATATATCAATTTTGCTTTTTGCTGTCGATGTCGTATGGGTGTGAATTGATATTTTTTTTCTGATTAATGATAATTGACAACAGTGGAGTAGCGACCATTTTATGAGTGGAACTATTTTTTAATTATATTTCATATCTTGCAAGCGAAACATATTCGAAGAAAATAGGTTGTTTCAGGACGATTGGGAAGTTGACTATTTTGTAGTGAAAAACAAGCACGAATCAGTAATTGTTTGATTTGTCACAAAGGCGTTGTATTTAAAAAGTACCAATAAACACAGGAATCGCTCAATGGCACTTTTCCTTGAAGATCTCTTTCAAGGGTTGATAAATAGGCTTTCTTGAATAATCTTTGCAACAGCAAAAAAGTGTTTTGTCAGTGGTAATATCACAGTGGTAACAAAGACACTATACGAAATTTGTTATATTACTGGTAATCATATTAAACCACTTACTGGAGTGATTCTTAAATGCTTCCAATTTATATAGAACTATTCAGTGACAAGAATAAAGAAAAATATAAAAAATAATAATTAAAGAAAGCAAAATAGGAGTTTTAATATTTTGATCAATTTTTCACATTTTAAATTTTTTATTATCTTTGTCTTAAAGCATTTCTCTCATCCCTCCACCAATAATCTTCATGTTGCGGTCTGCTTGAAATACCATCATATGTATGTGGCCCGGCAGAAAAAAAGTTGTGTACCCATGATTTAGACCAATGTAAACTGAATATTATACGGAAAAAATTAAAATCCTTCTAGTAGTCTAGACTCAGTGTTTAAAATTATTCCGTTAGATTATTTTTTCCAATATATTTATGAATACGAAAAAACTAATTGCACAAAAAAAAAGAAAGAAACGAGCTTTACAGTAGTCGTATATGATGTGTAACATCTGACATGTTGCAATAGTAACTTATATCCTGAAAAAAATGAATCGGGTATGATTGGAAATAATTTTCTATCGAATAACTATATCTTTAATGAAAATTTTATTTAAATAACACAAGGAGTAATACAATTTTTTTATCAAAAATAATTATTCTTGTTCAATTTGGGGAAGAGCGAAGATTAAGAGGGAAGACTTAAGATAACTAAAATATGACACATATACTTTTGATTTCAAAGTATTTAAAAACCGTTGAAAAAAAACAGCATCAATAACAGTACCTCTGTTAGTTGTCAAAACATTTGGATTTGTGTTCATTTCGAGCTTGAGTTCATCATTCAAAAAAGCTATGAGCGGCTCAGCTTTTGGCAAACTGATGTTAAAATCACCACTCAAAATCATGGGAAGCGAGTGATAGTTTTTTTTTAAAAAAGAGCAGAATCATCCGCGGTATATCCCTTTTAGACCCGAATTATTTTTCCAATAATTTCTAGAAGAATCCAGAGAGTCCTGAACTTGCCAACATGGTCGCCAAGTTGGCAGCAAACTTGGTCGTCAAATATGACGCCAACTTGGCTCTAGCGACAAGATCTTGCCAAGTTCCCATTGACGTCATTTCCTGTAACCCATTTCCGTCCCTTTTCATGAAATCACTCTGATAAATATCCAGCAACCGAGAAGAAAGATGTTACATATCAAAACATCCACATACATATTTCATTAATATATATATATATATATATATAATCCAATATAAAAGAATTTTTCAATATATAATCATATACATATACACACACATATAAATAAATTTATACATATATATACATATACATAAATACATAAACAAAAATATAAAAATAGACATATAGTTATATACCTAAGATAACTAACAGTAGTAAGGAGGTACATAGTATAAAGACAAATTCCTGGCCTGAGGAACCAGGATTGCAGGTTTAAACAAGTTTTGCGGCGCCAACCTTCACCTGTAATTTGTCATACTATGTACCAAGAGGAAAGGAAAGAGTTATAAATGTATAATTAAATATTAAAAATCATAAAACTAAATAATATATAGGAACATAAACAAAACGTACTAAATCTGAGTAAAGCGATGGCCAAGAGTGCAGTAACATGTTCCCGCCAAATAAGGAGAGCAGAACCGCATAAAGTTAATTGCGATACGATATAAAAAACGATTAATTGCGATACGACATACGATAATAAGAAAATATATGTATATATATATATATATATATATATATATATATACTATTAAAAATTATAAAAATAAAAATCATATAAAATTAGCTTAAAATATAAAAGAAACTCAAAAAAATTAGGGAATAAGCATGTGGCGCCATCTATTTAATAATTATAGGATAAAATAGATATTGTCTAAAAAAAATTACAAAACATAAAAATAGTAAATAATTACAGTAATATAAATTGTATCATAAAAAACCATTAAAAATATAATTACAAAGAAAGTTAGCAGGGTATCCATGTTCAATATATATATATATATATATATATATAAATTTTATGAGAAATTCTTAGAAAATTTTGATGAGAGAAAAAAAATTTATAAATATAATTCAGAAAAAAATAAAATCCCGGGATTTGTTATTTTAATCCCAGGATTTCGGGATTTGAAGAAACACCGGGGTTACAAACCTTAGTATATCTATTTTTCTTTTCAGAGCTTTTTTTCCCAAAATCTCACATAAAAAAACACATTTTACCCAAGCAAAACGAGAAAAAATACTATCCCTTTTACATTTACGTATATAGTATTTACAAATAAAATAGGCTTTACTCCAAAGAGTCATCTAGTTATTTAGATAATGATGATTTCAGGAGGACATTATTAGTGTTTTTTTACAATACATGGAAGGTTTTTCAGAACAAGATCGTTTATTAATCCAACAATGCTTAACAGCAAATCTTCTAACAAGGGGAGGGCCAGACTAAGGAAACTCATTTGAAGGAAACTCATTCTTTTTATTTAATTCTGAAAATAAATAATAAAATAAATTGGAGAACAAAAATTTTAAAAAAAGGAAGCTGACCGCTCGCGCGAATCGAATCCCGACCCAATGCATAGTGCTCCGATACGCTGACGATCACACCACGGTGACGTTTTATCAGGGAGAAAATAATTTGCATTTAAGTAAAGTATGAATTTTGAAGGCTATTTTCTCGGAACTGACTGGGCATTCGGTGGAATTACATTGGGGTTTGAATACCCTATAGCAGTACTACTGTTACACAAAGTCTCGTCCCAAATGAATTTCCTTAGTCGTGCCCTCCTCTTGTAAGTTTTTTTTTTTAGCAGAGGATGAATTTCATCAAGACTGATTGAAGTAAATTAATGTGATGGTCGATGATCCAAAGATAAAATGTTAATAGTTCTCAGGAAGTTATTTGCATTATCTTTTGTGTTTTATTAATAGTAAAAAAAAATAAATTTCTAAAAAATTCTCATGTTCTGAATGGAAGCTTTCACCTTTATTTTGCATTGCATTTGAAAATATATTAAAATAAGGGGGGGGGACGATAGATGCAGAAAATACGAAGGCAGTTTCCAGCGGCGTACATTTGAGGAAATGGGTGTTTAACCATTCATTTATAGAGCAACAGATTCTTAATTTTTAGCATACAGATTAAGCACTTCGGTACTTTCATCTATGCATTTTTTCTTTAAAAAAATAAACCTCCTTTTTACAAAAAGAATAAAAAAAAAAAAAACAGAAGAGCTCTGTATATACCACTGGCAGTTTCAGTATTGTTGGAAATATTACAATAGGCTCTTTTATTTTATTTTCGTCTCAAATTTTTAAATTTAATTGCACATTCTCTATAACTGTCACATTTAAGCGCATTAAATAGTGTGACTTTGATAATTACTTGTTTGGTTTTAGATATTTTAATGTAATAAATTATAATGTGAGAAAAGAACAAAATGCTTTTAATTTCTAGGGTGATGCAAAAAAAAAAAAAAATGTAAATAATGATGATATTAAAAGTAATAATGTGCGTGTATTTTTTACTAACAGAACCTCTACAGCTAAAGTAAGCATTAAGTCGATCGCGATCGACCTATGGACCGCCAAGACATTTTGGGGTGACCGCTTGAAGATATACCGAAATATTCAAGACCGGCTTATTGTCTTCTACTAACTAAAGGGTGTTTTTTTAGAGGTATAGAACTTTAAAGTGCAATAAAACAACGATGTATCATTCGATTGACATGAATTTTTTTTTATTCGAAAGATAATCTTGTGGCATTACATTTTAAATATGATCAAGCAAGGCGTAGATTCGTCGAATGGGCCCAAAACGAGATTGCCATTGTTCCCGATTTTCATAAGCGAGTTTTCTTTAGCGATGAAGCGCACTTCTGGTTGAATGGCTACGTCAACAAACAAAACTGCCGCATTTGAAGCGAAGCTAATCCACAAGTGTATGTCGAAACACCGTTACATCCAGAAAAACTGACTGTTTGGTGCGCTTTATGGGCTGGTGAAATCATTGGTCCGTACTTCTTCAAAAACGATGAAGGCCACAACGTTACAGTCAATGGTGATCGGTATAGAGCCATGATTACTAACTTTTTCATTCCTGAATTGAACAATCATGATGTCCAGGAGCTGTGGTTCCAACAAGACGGCGCAACATGTCACACAGCTCGTGCCACAATCGATTTCTTGAAAAACACGTTTGGTGATCGCCTAATTTCACGTTTTGGACCTGTGAATTGGCCTCCAAGATCTTGTGATTGAACACTGCTAGACTATTTTCTGTGGGGCTATGTAAAGTCATTGGTCTATGCGGATAAGCCACAAACGCTTGACCATTTGGAAGACAACATTCGCCGTGTTATTGCCGATATACGGCCACAAATGTTGGAAAAAGTCATCGAAAATTGGACGCCCAGATTGGACTACATCCAAGCCAGCCGTGGCAGTCCTATGCCATAAATCATATTTAAAATGGAATGCCACAAGATTATCTTTCGAATAAAAAAAATCATGTCAATCTAATAATACATCGTTGTTTTATTGCAATTTAAAGTTCTATACCTCTAAAAAAACACCCTTTATAACTACGAGAACTAAATTTAGGTAAAAATGCTTTAATTTTAATGTATTGTTGGATAATAAATGCATTATTTGAAATTATATTTGTGGCTATTATTATTATGTTTCGATCTTGTGCATTTTGTTTTAAACGTGGTTTTATAAGTGTGTGTGAGTTTTATTTTTTAAATTTTAGTTTTGCAGGTAAGCACATATTGGTTTTTATTATTAAGTTATAATAAATATTGTAGACCCTTTTCTTACCTTACCTCACCTACGCCACTGAGTGGGCCGCAACGTCCAGAAAAAATTAGAACTATCCCGTACCTAAAAATGTCTGCTCACCACTATTCTACAGCCTGCCTTAGACACTATCAGGGGGCGTATATGATTTAAAGGCAAAAGGGAAACGAAGTACAGTCGGGTGAGTGAATATTAACGTCACACTGTTTAACTACACAAGGGCTTTTGGCGACAGACCTCGTCATTTTGAGCAATGGTCAAGTGACGAAGACGACACCGGAGCTGGAACCCCTATCCTAACTACCACACATTTGATTGATTGATTGAATATTAACGTCGCACTGTTCAGCTACACGAGGGCTTTTGGCGCTCCTAACTACCACACCACACCAACGGGAGGACGTTTCAGCTCTCGACAGATTTAACTTGCATCGCTCCCCTACACAGCGGGTCTTTAGTGGTACTGAGCTCGAACTCGTGACATGCCAGCAACGATCAGATATCTTTACCCCAAGGCTACCACGGCCAAATGTACAGTCGGACTCCGATTTAAGGAGTTCATCGGAACCGAACATTTTATTCGTTAGATCGGGATCCAAAAAAGTACACATTTTTTACACTTACCTTTAGGAAATTCTGTCAAAAGCAACTACACAAAAGATATCCAGAGTAAGAAATTACACACTTTTTTTATTCAGCAGTTAAAAGTACTATTAGCGGGTTATTGCGCACCAGTTAATTGAACATTTTAGACTATTAATAAATGTTTGACTATTGTTTTGATTGCCACCCATCCAGTATAGCGACGCTGACTGCGGAACCATAGGGCCCGGGATCGAATCCCGGAGAAATTGTATTGTAATCCTTCATGACTGTTAAATTCCTTCCTTTTCCTTTGTATTGTATGCTTCATGCTTACTTCTGTAAGGCCCCGTGTGATACTTTGTAGTGCACGGGGATTTATAAATGTTCTCAATAAAAAAAAATCTTTTTGATTCAAGACTCGAAAGAGTTTTTTTTCGACTTACTGCAGAGAAGAAAATACTGCATCATTTACAATTGCGGCACATGAGGTATATTTTCACAGTTCCCAAACAATGTAAAGCAAAAGTGTCAAACTCAAAGGCTAACTTGGGCACAAAAAAAAACCAAGGTTTAACTTAAGGTGGGCCGCCAAAAAAGATCAATATTGAAAGAGACATAGGTTTATTTCGAATAGATACTATAACAAACATATGTAAAAGAACAAGAAAAATTTTATGTTTACGTCCTGACACTTGTCATCTTTTCTCTGCTACTATCCTTCCTATCTCGGGAGAATATTATTTTAAATTATTGCAGGTTCGATGTATTGTCCGGGCCACAAAAATGTCCATTGGGAGCCACATGCGGCCCGCGGGTTTGACATCCCTGATGTAAAGCATTAAATAAATGTAACAGTTTTGATGGGAGTTTCATTATCAATCTTTGCATTAGAATTGCTATTAATTCACAAATTCTTAAAAAAAAAATTCTGCCATTTTAATAAACCTCGCTTCTCTTAAGAAAGAAGGCAAATGGTAAAAACTCTCAAAATATAGCCTACGTTGTGAGTGGGATGAGATAACAAAGGAGTTTCCTGCCCCATTTAAAACTCACGCAATAGGTTACACTCATGTGGCTCATCTGTACCTATGAAGTTTAATAATAGGCGATCGGCCCTTTCCCGTCGAAATCTGCGGCTTTCAAGAAAAGTCTGTCTGTTCCGAATAAAAATACGTCATATGAAAATAAATCTAATTTTTTCTAAACCAAACTAATAAAAATAATTCGGCTGTTGAAATAATTCGGGGTTTATTATTTATTATTCATTAAATAGCCCCCCCCTCATTTTGTTTTAGGGAAAAGAAATATTCGTTAAATAGGGTTTCGGTAAATCGGGGTCTGACTGTATATATAGCAAGAAAACTATTCGAATGACTTGAAATTTTGATTTATTTTGGAATTTAGCAATGAGCTGGATTTACAGTCACTGTGTTATATGTTCTGGGAGTTTATCCATTGATGTGTTGAAATTTTTGAAGCTCGAAAGATATTTGAAATCAATTATACTACGATTTTCAGCTACAAAACTACTGTAAAAGTTTTAAAAAATGAAGTAAAATTGTAACGTAATCCCCTAATCCTCTAGGGGAAACCACTCTTCAACTGTGATTTCGGTTTAAAACCATTTTCCGTAGATATGCCTAGATTTTCTGCAAATGTAAATACTATTTAAACCAGGGCTAAGCATTAAGCCAATCGCGGTCGACCGGTGGACCACCAAGACATCTTGAGTGACCTCCTGAAGATAAAACAGTAATTATATACCGAAGTATTCAAAATTGGCTGAGTACTAACTTTAAATGAACATATTTTATTTCTTAATGTTTTTAGAATTAATTGACAATAAATGCATCAGTTGATATTTTTTATTTGTGGCTATTATTATGTTTTTGCACCTTGCTTTTTATTTTAAACGCGATTTTAAAAAAGTGGATTTTTTTAAGTTATGTAAGTGAGTACATATTCCTTATTTATGTTATTACCTCACCACACCTACGCCACTGGGTGGACCGCACCATCTTGAAAAGATTAGAAGCAGTCCGTACCCTGGAAAAGTCTGCCCACCCTTTGGGTGTTTGAGGTTAATCGTGAAATATAGGTAAAATAGAAAGCGAATTGGAAATCACGCTGCTTGAAATTAATATTCATCTTACTTAGAATCCACCAGGGGTAGTGGAAGGAAATAGCACTGAGCCAGTGGCGTAACGGAGAACATTTGCCCCCCTGCAATGTCAGGTTTTGGCCGCCAAGTTGGATTTTACAACTTGGCGGCAATCAGGCTTTGGGTCGCCCCGTAATGCGGGGGTGTATGTTACGCCACTGATTGGAGCTGACCGAGCTATCGTAACTCGAGAAGGACTGTCATAAGGAGCTCCGACGTAAGATAAACTAATTTATAAGATAATTCAAATTGACTTAAGTATTACGATTTAAGATTGCTCCCCTTAGGTAGCGTCCTGCTGAAGCCCAACGTTTCAGCAGGATAATATACGACCGCATGTTACCGGTATTGTACGAACTTACCTTGATAAGGAAAATGTTCAGTGTTGCTCTGGCCTGCATGTTCACCAGATATCTAGCCAATAGAAAACGTCGGGTTCATTGTTGCGGAGCGACTGGCTCGTCACCATACGCCAGTCACTACGGTTGATGAGCTGTGGCATCGTGTTGAAGCTACATGGGCATCTGTACCTATACATGTCATCTAATCTCTATTTGACTCAATGCTCAGGCGTATAAGTTCTGTTATTACTGTAAAGGTGGTTGTTCTGGGTACTGATTTCTCTTATAATCTATGCATCCAAATTTCTTGAAATTTAATCTCTCTCTCTCTCTCTCTCATTTGTCATTTCCAGTATAATGTATTTGACCAATATTACATGTATTTTGTTATCTGCATTTTTTCCTGGTGTAGCAATTTTAATGGCCAGTAGTGTGTATATGTATTTATATATATACAGCGGAGGCTAAAAATGTGCACACTTTTTTAAATTATGTTTTTTAAGTTCGTATGTTTATAGAAAATACTGCGAAACAAAAATGCTTAGTCTCTTATATCATTTTAAAGAGAATTTAATACTAAATTCAATAAAAAAAAACAAAATTCAAATACTTGCAACGCAAAAAAGTTATGCTGCAAAAACTATCGATATACATTAGATACTGATGATAGCACGGAGTTAGTTATCAGTGCTTATAGTGTGCCTTTATTTTTTATTAAAGCTTCACACCGATGTTTCATTCAGCTGAAAATAGTTTTAAGCACTTCCTTCGTTATTTCATGATGCCAGGAAACAATATCCTCAATTAGTCCTTTTTTATTTTATGACTACTCCTTCGGACAAGAGTTTTCAAACGGTGCCATAAGTTTTCGATGGGATTGAGGTCAGGACTGTTTCCTGGCTAGGACAGCAATGATATTTAGTCAAGTAGCAATGACATCAAATAAAAGAGTAGATTGGACATCTAGAAAGAGATATATAATGAGAAAGTGGTCTTTCTTATGTTAAAACTGCAAGACAGGTGGATGGTTCAGTGGCTACATCGGGAGACTGAAAGTTTTGTTTAAGATGTCAGAAGACAAATTTAATAAAAAAATAAGCCAGGAAAAGACAGAAAAAGGTGCACCACATCTGTAGATGACGGAAGAACAAAAATGCTATATTTGCAAGATAAAAGAATGTCATCAATTATCTAAATGATACAGATGTTTCTGTCAGTTCAAAAACAACAAGGAAAATATTAGCAGATGTTTGACTAAGAGGTCGAATTCAGCGAAAAAAATAAAAGCCTTAATTTACAGTAGCGCTAAAAAAGACTACAGTGGTCAAAAGAACACATTACTTGGACAAATAATTAAAGGTCACAAGTTACATGGGGGGTGAAATTAAGATATTGTTATTCAGTAGTGGTGGCCAAAAATATGTAAGACGTAGAAAACGAGAAATGCTACATCCTTACTGCATCCAGGCAACTGTGAAGTACCCATTTATTATTTTCGGTCAGGTCATGCATATCAGCAGATGGTACTGGTCGCCTTCATATCATCGACAGGACACTGATGTCAGAAAATACATTGACACCATTCTAGAACTCAAACTTCTACCTTCAATCAGGGACCAACAATGCTTCATTTATTTTTCAGCAAGATTCCGCTCTTTGCCGTATAGCATGCTTGTCTAAAGTGTGGCCCAAGGGCGGCCCAAACGCAAATTATAAAAATGTTTAAATTTACACAATTTCAAAAAAAAAATTAATGTTTGCAATATTTTTCATAAATTAGGTTGGGGAAAAAGAAATCCATATTTTTGCATGAAATTCAAGACTTTATTTAACATGTTTAGACTTGTCCGATTTGGGTCAAATATGCACCGTTTTATTGTATAAATTGTTGCCATTTTAAAACTATATTTATAATGCTTCTCTCATAGAAGTCTTGGTCCTTATTGGCTAAAAACTCTAGTAATCGATTTCCACAATCTTCTCTTGATCCCAATCTCTTATATCTCAAGAAGTTTTTCAATGCGAGAAAAAGGTGGTAATCACTTTGTGCCAGGTCCGGACTGTATTGTGGATGCATTAAAACTTCCCAAGCAAGCTCCCAGAGTTTCTGGCGAGTCACTACAGACGAGTGTGGCCTGGCGTTGTCCAGATGGAGCACAACACCTCTTCTGTTGGCCGATTCTGGTCAATCGCTAGCTTCAAACGGTCCAGTTGTTGACAGTAGAGATCTGAATTTAGTGTTTGGCCAGACGGAAGCAACTCATAATAATTTATTCCTTTTCAGTCCCACCAAATACACAGTAGAACCTTCCTGACCGCTAGTTCTGGTTTGGCCACCGTTTGAACTGCTTCACCGCGCTTTGACCACGATCGTTTTCGCACAATATTGTCGTCCCTTTTTCATCCCAAGTCATCATCCGTTTAAGAAATGGGTCGATTTCATTCCGTTTGGCCAAGGCTACGTAGATGGAAATTAGATCCATCATGTTTTTTGGTGTGGCACCCAAACATCGATTTTCTTTTTAAATGCAACTTTGCGCAAATGGTTTAAAACTGTTTTATGGTCGATATTTTGCTCCTGGGTGATGCTACGACTACTAACATGCCGGTCAACTTCGATTATTTCTGTGATTTTATAGACATTTTCGACGACGGGCCAGCCTGTGCGAGGTGCACTTTAACATAAAAAATGCCTGAACGGAGTCAACGAAACCAAAACTGCATGTAATTAGCTGTTACAGTATCGGCACCATAAACACCATCCACAATTTCAGCCACCTGGCTTGCATTTTCGCCTTTACTTAAGAAAAACTATATAAAGTGTACCAAATTTTCTCTTTTTTGACTTCCATTTTTAACACCCTGTAACTCACAACTGAATGAATCAAACAAAAAACAAAAACAAAAATTTTTTTTAGCGCGAAATGTAACCTTGACAACGAGCATAAATTTGAAATTGTTTGATCGATACTTCACGAGATATCAACACTACAGCCATCTACCGGAAAAATATTCTTTTTTCCCAACCTAATATAATCGATTCGTTAGCATTTTGGAATAAAAATACAAGTAAAAATATCTTAGTATGCCCTGAGATTTAATGTTTCGAATTACGTGCGGATCCACTCGACGGTGAATTAACTTCAAATTTAATGCATTGAACTGCTAAGTGACATTCAAATGAAAGAAAAATTTGGGAAATGTTTCCTTATTGAAGTTTTATAAAGATTATCTACCCCGCGATAAATATCCTAATTTTCAAAATCATGCTTTATTAATATTTTCATCTTTTGGCCGAACTTATACTTGTAGACAAGTTCAAGAATAAAGCATACAAAAAAAAATAGGATAAAGATCACTGACAAAGATCTTGAAAATGCATTAAGAATTGCAACCTCGTCTTCTGAACCCGATATCGATCTACTTGTTCAACAAAAGCAAATTCATCCCTCTCATTAATTTGAATTTTTTCCATCTTCACGAAATCCAAACTAAATGAAACGAAACTTTTGCAAATTTAAAATTAATATGTACCTAAGCATATCTACCTGTTTCAAATTTTTAAAAAATTATAATAAAAGGAAGTTCATTTATTTTAATAAAACTACAGAGAGTTAATTTTTATTTCAATTTATTTAAAAATATTGTATGTGTGGCCCTGTACACTTTATTCTTGCAATGTGGCCCTCAAACGGTCACAGTTTAGACACACAGTAAAGTAATGGAAAGACTGGTATCGTTCTAAGATCATTCAGTTATTGTCCTGGCCAGGAAACAGTCCTGACCTCAATCCCATCCAAAACTTGTGGCACCGTTTGAAAACTCTTCTCCGAAGGAGGTACTCATGAAATAAAAGGAACTAATTGAGGATGTAATTGTTTCCTGGCATCATGTAATAACGAAGGAGGTGCTTAAAACTATTTTCAGCTCAATGAAACATCGATGTGAAGCTCTAATAAAAAATAAAGGTTACCCCACTAAGCACTGATAACTCACTGCTATCATCAGTAACTAATGTATATCGATAGTTATTGCAGCATAACTTTTTTGGTGTCGTAAATATTTGAATTTTGTTTCTTGCATTGAATTTAGTATTAAATTCTCTTTAAAATAATATAAAAGACTTTGGATGGTGTGCAACGTAATATTTAAAAAGTGTCACCAATTTGGGGGCCACCATTGTATATATATATATTTTCATAAGCTTTTGAACTGATCTTTCACAAGTTATATTTGTTCTGATCAGAAATAAAAACCGGCACAAATTCAGAAGCGATTCGATTCAAATGCTGTTTAAACTAAGAAAACCAATCAAAAAATTTGGATAAAAGACTGGAAAATCTTTTTAAGCATATATATGGCTAAATAAAAAGGAAAACTAATAGAATTAAAAAATTTAATGTTTACAGATTATTTTTTAATTGAAAATGTTACAATTGTGATTCATTGAAGCATCCAGGAAGGCAATTTCAGAAATACTTTCTTTCAAATTTTGATAATTAAAAAGGAAACAAGGTATTTAAATTATTCTCAAAATTACCCATGAACACTAGTCATGTACTTTAAGTTCAAAAAGAATTTGCTGAGGAATTCAGAAACTTTTTCAGACTATAGATAGTATTTATAATACTTTTCGAAAAACCCTAAATATGCTTATATTATTTTGCACTAAGCATTTATGCTGAGCCACATTAATTTTCATAAGATAGCAAAATAGGGCAATTGTATAGAATATATAAGAAGCGATATGTTTGACGATATCAAATATTCATTTAAGATTTAACTATTTTTATGATAAAAAAAATATTCAGTTATAATATAAAAATTTAGTTTTATCTTTAATAATGTAAAATTATATTCATCTACACACCACAAATCGTTGAAAAAAGATTCTCAAAAAGATTAATTATCCGCAAATGTTTTAATTCATATTCCTTTAATTCTTTTCTTTTTTACCCTCAAGGTTGCAAACATTTATAGAGGTGAAAGAAGTTGTTTCTGCATACTGGTTTTAATATATATACTGGAAAGATATTTTTTAGCCTGAATGAAATACATACAGTAAAACCTATTTTTGTTCAGTAGATAGGGACTGCATAAAAAGAAACCACACACAAAAAAAAATATTCGAAAACTTCATAAATATTTACATATAACAAACAACTTTGTCGACATACTACAGAAAACTTTTTTTATGCAGTGGAGATAGACCATGAAAAAAAAAGTCACTCTTAGAAAATATGTCAATTATTTATGAAAAAATACTTCCAAACAAAATAAATAATTAAATTACACATGGAAACGTTTTAAAAACATTTAATTTATCATTATATACTTGGAGAAGTTTTCAAAATGCACATATTACATAATCCATTACTACTCATAGTAATCCAAAGAACGCGTCTTTCTGCGATTAATTAGTTCTATGCCACTTTTGTCTCTTAAAGATAAAATTTAAATTGATTTATTTTTTGTCATCATAAAGTAAGTGATAAGTTTTTGTGACAACGGTCGGTTGCTTGCAAATGTCATGATAACCAGATAGCATGATTGAAGCTCTTTTTGGAATTGGTATCTATTTTAGGAAAATGTATTTCCGATTTGTTGGAAAAATGGATCCCTGCACATATTTTATCCTCTCAAAGAATCTGGCTCTTTTTATTCACCTTCAAAATCTATCAAATTATTGATAATGTTACTGTCATTGAAAGTTTCATCTTCAATCAAGCGTGTGCTGCTAGCATGTTCAGAGAAAGCAATTGAACATACAATGTTGAAGACTGTTTACAGCAAATGAACAGAGTGACTTGAAGTGTATGTATGTACATTGATAGAAAACATAACAGTAGACACAAGGCCTTTAAAATTCATATACTACATATAAGAAGATCGCACAAAAATAAAGTCGCATAAAAAAGGACCGCACAAAAACAGGTTCTACTGTACTTTCAATATAACTATCAAATTCATATTTTTAACTGGCATTTTTTAGATAAATGTTTATGAGAGATGCTGCTCATTTTCTAGAGATGGGATGAATATGTTACAGGAAAGAATTCAAACACAACAATATATTTCAATATTATAAAATTTACTATAACCATACCTGAAAATATTTGGTTACATAGATTCACAATAAAAAAAAGTAACAATAACACAATAAACCTAACAAATCACCTTTCAAATAAAATCAGACAAATATATGAAAAATAATACTATGCCACCATAATTATTGAGTATTTTATGCATATAAAAAATTAAAATGGAAAAAAATATAAAAGATACAAATGTTATCTAATTTTTAAAGATCTGAGAATTAACAAAATATTAAACAAAAAATATATAATATAATTTAAAAAGAATAGTTATCTTAAAAAAATGATAATGCAGAATAACAATACTAATTTTCTTAAACATCGAAATAACTTTTATCCCCGTCATTTCATAGAATATTTGATCTTAAAAACACATAACATTAGAATAATTAAACAATCAGTTGCCATATTTCAGACTATAAAAATATAATTATAAAGCTCTAAGCATGGAAAATATAGACTATAAAGCTCTCTATACTATTAAAATTATTCACACAATCAAACACAAATTGAGCAATATATAAAATATGCACACAAAAATATTGCTTGTATACAGCAAAAAATCAAAACCATCACATATCGCTATGTTAACAATTTATATATTTTCTACCATATCACAAAAAAATAGCATAATTATAGGACGCTTTATTTATCACATAAATATGTGAGCTTTCAAAGGAACAAGATTAACATAACTCAAAGAGTTACAATATTATTCCTTATCATTGTGTTGAATTCAAATACTTTTAATATGATAAATACAGTATCATATGCAATATAAACATTCAAACAAGGTTGAGATATGATAAATTCAAACTTTATTGAAAAATTATTTCATTTTTATCTATTATTATAGGTCATCCCTGATTCAATTTCAAAATAATGTCACTTAATTCAATGGAACAATTTAACAGTATCTATCTGAATGCTCTGTCTGCAACAGTAAAATTTACTGGAAACCAGTTATTCTCACAATATATAATCAAAATAAGATTACAGTGCAGAAAGAATTGTAGTTTTTCTTTCATTAGCCCTTCTTTATAAATACTTTCAGATATAAATCATTATCATTTTATTCACTCTCACAAAACACATTCTCCAATATACTTGTATAATTAAAAAGTTTTGATTTGGAACACCTTTTTGAATGATATAAACATTGGCGTAGCTAGTCCCAAGTGGGCCCTGTATCAAAATTCATTGGGAGGCCCTTTTTAGGAAATGAGAGCTTTGTTAATGGGACTATTGCTAACATTTTACAAGTTTTACATACCCATGTTGGGGCCCCAGTAACTTGGATGCCCTGTATCATTGATACAGCTGATACGATTGTAGCTACGCCACAGGATATAAATAATGAGCACAAATAGCTCCATATCATTCACCTTTGTTACCATGAAAGAAGCAAATAATTTGTAAAAATATACTTTATCCTAACAAAGTAAAAAATATAATATGAAATATCAAAAGGAAACACACAAAAATTTTAAAACATTTATCCAAAAGCAGATGGTGATAAACAAATTTATTAACTATGAATTCAAACTGATAATGAATTCACTGAATGCATAGTAATATCAAGTTTCTTAACAAGAAATTTAATTTTTGTCCAAATATATCAATACATTTTTAATTACTTGAATCAAATAATAATGTAACAGATTAGAAATATTGAAGTGTATAGCAATACTTTATAATTGTTAGATCTTTATAGATTGGATTAGATTGAGAAAGCTTGAGCTTTGATAGCTAGCTTTAGATAGGCTTGAAATATTAAAAACTGCTGGTTTACCCATGTTAGGTTCAGCTGGCAGATTTAAATATTTGGAATCAGAAAAGACTCTAGAATTAAACATCTTTTAACCCTTTATTTACCAACAATACTTCTAAGTACCAATCACTTTAAAATTACATAGAAGAACCATTTTTACAAATACTCTGACGATATTTAGCAGGGATATTCTTTTAAATCCACTCTTCCAAGATATATGGCAGCACGAGTTTTATGATACGAGTATTTTAGCAGGAAAGGAGAATAGTTTTATAGGAGAAAAGTTTATAGTTTTATAGCAGCTGATATTTTGATTGGATTGCAAAAATTGTCATTTTTGTTCCAAAAAAGGTAGTTAATGCCAAGAGGTAAGTGTCTTATTATTTTTTTTTTTGTATATTAATGAAGACCTTAGAAAACGATTTGACTATTTTAAGTGAACAGTGTATATAATTAATTTAACAGTTGATTATCTTTAATTAATTAGCTGTAATGGATTAAATTTCCAAAAGTTGAGTATTTTGTTTATATACATATCTTAATTTTCAATGTAGTGATTAAAAAAAAATTTTGCACGAAAAAAACTGCAGTAAATCAATGCGGTAGACAAAGGGTTAAAGTATATATTATATAACTAAAACAAAATGAATACCATCTGAAAATTAATATTAATGATCAACAGAAAATCAATTCTAAATTTCAATAACTTTGAAATTAAGACAACAAATGTGAAAAGAAAGATTCATTTTTTTCGTTTTGCTTTAAGAAGTATTTTTTTCTTCAGAATTTAACTTAGCACACATAAATTTTGGTGTGTAATACACACATTTCAATAAAAGTTGAAAGATCTATCCATAAAAAAACAACAATAACATATTGATCATGTTTCAGCTTATGTAGGCTTGTGCTTCTGATTTAAATGCCTTGTCGGTAAATTTTAAACAGACCTTGTTCCTTATGCCTTGGCACATTTCATTTAATAAAATAAAAATGTATTATAAACATTAATTTTCATACACAAAAATATGCTTTGGATACAATCTATGTTAAACTATATTTCAATTGTTCTTCTTAAGTTTATTTAGTAATGTAAACACAAGTTACTACTGGAATAATCACAGTGAAGTACACATTTGTAATAAATTTTAAGATGTATCAATAATAAATACATTTAACGATATAAAACTTTGGAGTTGTGCACATATAGTTCAAATATTTAAAACTCTTTGAATAAATAATAACATGCTTTAGATATAATATGAAAAAAGAATACAAAAACATTTTCAAAAAATTTTTAGTGTATTTAAAATTTATATAGCTTTTAGTTTTTTTGAAAAAAGATAAACTTTAC
The DNA here is from genome assembly GCA_019973935.1 of Trichonephila clavipes. NCBI lineage: Eukaryota > Metazoa > Arthropoda > Arachnida > Araneae > Nephilidae > Trichonephila > Trichonephila clavipes. The sequence goes on along the minus strand of BMAU01004205.1, from coordinate 492,240 downwards.
CCTTCAAATCATATTTAATTTTCATAATTCCATGTATTATAGCTATACTGTTTTTTAAGAATTTAATTTTAAATGGCTTTAATCCAAATTTGCTAATACATTAAAAATCAAGTATAATACAGGAATGCACTTTAATAATTATACATTTAATTCAATACGTCACTTATGGTGTTAACCATTTTTATTTTTTTCATATGCTTCAATAATTCTTCACAAGGTTTATAATGTTTTACTTGATACTCTCCGACTTTTTCTGACAAGCGATTATTTCTTATAAATATTCTTGCATTTAAAACTTTTTGAGTACAATATTTTTATTGTACAATTAAAAAAAAATACCATTACAGTATATTTTACTCAAACTAATACACAATAAATGAGATATAATATCTTTCTTTTTTTATATCCTTAAGACCAAACATTAATTTTCAAATATAATAGAAATCATTTCAATTAAATATATCGGAAGAAATTGTACATAATTCAATAAGAGGTTATGGTGAAAAAATTAAAATTAAAATTGTACAAAATTAGAATGGTCAATTTTACAATACCAATGTATTTTTAAAAAATTAAATCCTCTTTCACAATCATTCAACAAGCTTAAAATCATGTTAGCTAAATTCAATACAACCAATAAGTGTCTCGCAACTCTTGATAGATTCTAGCATCAGAGTACAAAAGGCAGAGATATGTGCTATATGTTGTTTGTAATAAAATTTCTCTTTCAAGTGAGCTAATGAGTGATTTGATGTCTTTAAATTCACAACTGTGCTTTACCTATTGTTGAAAGTTTGTTTTGTAGATTTAATCGAATCTAATTGTCTGTTGTTCATCACATTTTAATATGGAAAAACAGATTTCAACAGAAACAATGCATGTTGTAGTTTCTGGTTCACTAAGAAGTGAAGAACTGGTGCAAAGGTATACTGCAAAAGAAGATAAGAAAAAGATATGTTATGATAGATATTTGACAATTCCAAATTAATAAAAAGGATAAATTCAGTTCATTGTATAAAAAACAACTCAAAACATTAACAGATTATGTTCCTGAAAAAAATCATGCATTTTTAAATATACCGTAAAATACGGCATATAATGCGCATTGCAATATAACATGTAACTATACTTTCAAACTGCAATGTTTAGTTTTTAGATATATTCACCGTATAACAGGCACTCCCCTTTTTAATGAAAAAACTTGAAATGTACGTGAGCATTGCTTTTATGTTTTGAAATCATTTATTCGAGGTATTGTTCCAAGCTTTAGGAAAAAATAGTATACCTCTAGAACTACAGCTCTTTAAGTTCATAAGGAATAAAATTTCCGTTAAATAAACAGTATTTCCATCTATGTAGAAGTCTGATTATTTTATGCTATTTTTTTTTATTTTTAAAGCTATCATTTTTATATCTGCTGTAAAACCCACACCCTAAAATTTTGCCCTTATTTTTTGTGTTAAAAGTCCACATTATACGCTGGGTTTTATGGTACATAAAAGTTAAATATAACATTTTATAAACTTTGTTGCAAAGTGAAACAGTCCCTTTAAAAAATTTCACACCATCCTGTCTATGCTTTTAAATAAAATCATTCATAGGTTTCATCAAGATGGCAAGAGATAAATAGTACTTCAAATTTTCACAATTATATATACCATAAAATCTCGCATATAACACACTTTTAATACAAAAAAAAACAAGATTGAAATTTAAGGGTGTGTGTTTTACGGCAAGTACAAAAATGATAGCTTCAAAAGTAATAAATAAGAGATGAGCATAAAAAAATATTATACTTCTACATAGATCAGAATTTAGCTTATTTAACAGAAATGACATATTTAACTAATTTAAAGGGCTGTAGTTCTAGAAATATGCTATTTTTTCAAAATCCTGGGATAAAAACATACTAGTATTGCAAACATGTATTTCAGGTTTTCTTTGTAAAAAAGGAGGGTGCCCATTATATGGTGAATATAACCCAAAATTAAAAAATGCAGCTTGGAAGCATAGATGCACATTATATGCAGGATTTTATGGTACATACACACAAACATACATATATATTGCACATATTATATAATACATGTATATCCAAGATATTACGTAAGTTCCTTAAATTTGCAGAATTTTTTTTAAAATCTAGTTTTAAATGATGATTTCATTCTCTGCTTAATTAATTTTCATAAAGAAAATTTCCAGAAATAACTTTTGAGAATTTAAAATGTCAAGACAGTTTTGCATATGTTTTTACTTTTACATGCTTAAAAAATCTATATGTTTTCTATTACAAAAGAACAGATTTTTCTGCAGGTAAGATGACAGGATATTAGTTTTATAAATATATATATACTTAGTACAACTTGTTTTTTACAGAAAAATGTATAAAAAACCTATTTAAAATATGCAAAATTTTTAAATAGATTTGTGTATAATATTTGTATATAATATAAGATACGTAAAAATTTTTTGAAGCTGTTCAAAACGTATATTTAAAACCAGCTATAAATGACAACATCCTAATTTAATACACAGATATAACTGTAATTCTTTGTAGTCATTTATAATTGGATAATAAAAAAAACATAGTTTTAAAATTGTGTTTTAACTACATTAAAAAGATTTCATTTAGATTTCTACAAAAGTAAACAGATGTACAATCTAAATAAATTCTAGCGATTTTTCGCTTATCTATAATTTGAAACAATTAACTTCCAAAACAAGAAAAGGAAACTAAATAATCATTATAACTTGTTTTTTCTTGATATGTTTCCCAAATATCAATGAATGGAACATCCCACATATTTTGAATAAATATTAATGAGACAAAATTCTAAGACTCTTAAGAGAAATACAAAAGGGATTTTATAATAAGCACATGTGCTTTTAATCTGAACTATTGATTCTCCAATTATAATCCTTTCAATTACAAGAAAAAGGCATAAGTAAAATTTAACAGCTTATAGCTGTTTTCTTCATTTTAATATATACAGTTAATAAGTGATAGCCAAAAAGACAGGTCATTTTAAAATTACATATAAATATTCTTTGTTACACAAACACATCAATAAAAAATGCTGCATCAAATTCTTAATATATTATCTTTCAATTGTTTGTTATTTTGCAATAGTATGTTTTTTGTGTTTGTATGAAAGTCAGACAAATTAAATCTAAACTGTCAATGGCAATATTAATACCTCATTACTTTTATTAAAATGTACTATGCACTTATAAAATGGTAATATAGTTACTATAAAAAGTCAGATTGTTTATTTGGATTCCATAATCAGAACAAAAAGATTACGTAAGAATGGATAATATAAGCATTCAAAAAATTCAAAATTAATCAGCAACAAACAGATTTATGTTCTGAATCAAATTGAAGATTTTTCTATAGATGAGCATTACTTTGAAAATAATAACTAATTTTATAAGATTTACAAATTAAAAAAAATCACTCTTAAACAAAACACTGTTAAAGTAAAAAAAAAATATTAAAAATATAAAAATAAAAGAAACAATATTTAAATATCTTATTTAAAATAGTGGACAAATCCTACAAAATAAAACAGTTGAAACACCTTTGTACACTGAAATTTCTGATCAATTTCTCTGAGCACATTTTAAGTAAAATTATTTAAATATAAAGATTTCTAATTTATCAATCTTACTTTTTGTTAAAGCATTTTTAAAAAAAACAACCAGAAAAAAATTATGTCCTAATTTAGCTTGTATCCTTTAAAATACTAGCCATTTCTTCTATATTTTTGCCCTGCCAGAAATTGAAACTCCAAAATTAGTAAATCAAGTGAAACAAAACAAAGAACCTTAACATTTTAAATTAATTACTTTGAAATACTAGATAAAAAGATTATGATACAAATTTTAGAGCATTCCACAAAACTGTGTTAGCTAATGCTTATACAAACAATGACAATAAAGTTCGGTGAATTAGGTCAGAACAGCCGATCTGGCAACAATGCAAAACAAAATGCTGCACACGTATAGCAGCAGGTGTTGACAATGTGCCTCCACCATTGTTCAATCGAGTGTCATTTGTGTTCCATGTAAGACTTGTTTTACAAAGTGCTTGTGTAGTGCATTGGTTCATAACTGAGAACAGGAAAATGAACAAACGAAAGATCAATTTAAAGTTTTGTTTTAAGCTTGGCAAGACCCAGAAAGAAACTTATATGATGTCGGTACATGTTTATAAAGATCAAGCATGATCCAGGAAGTGTGTGAACGAGTGGTTTGCCCATTTTTGAGAATGCCAGGAAAGTGCTTCTGACAAAACCCTCAGCGCAAGACTGGCAACCTCCATCAGTGACGAACACATTGAGAGAGAAAGTTAAGAAATTAATCAGGAAAGATCGTTGATTAAAACTGTGCATATGATAGCAAATGAACTATAGATTAACCGTGAATCTGCGTGACAAATCGTTACACTGAATTTAGGGATGAGAAAAGTTGTGCCACATCACTTGACTAACAATCAGAAACAGACACGTTTAGAGGCATCAAGAATTTTTGTTAAAACTGCGGATGCGACACAAAAGGAAGGGAGTGCAAATTGAACATTCACCAAACTCGGCAGATCCAATCTCCTCCAGGCTTTTTCCTATTCCCTAGAATCAAACTTGCTTTGAAAGGAAAGAGATTTGATGATATTGCTGACATCCAACGAAACGTGACCAGGCTTTTAAACTCCATCCTAAAAGAAGACTTCTTGCAAAGTATCCAGGACAAGTATAGCAGATCTCAGTGGTGCATAGTTATGGGAGGTGACTATTTTGAAGGACACTAAGATAACTTTCGTTAATATTTCATCTACGTTAATGTTACAGGACCATTCACCTAACTTTATTGTTAGAGGTTGTATATATCATAAAACTAATGTTACATAGAAGACCAATTTAACATCTTTACACAGAATTCAAAATGCATTAAAATACTGCTAGTACCATTTCTTTATAATTGTAATTCAGAACAAATGGAAAAAAATACCTGGAAAAAGTAGCTCAGTCTACGAAAGGAAATGGTAATTGTCAGTTTACAAACTGATTCTTTCACCTTTGCAAAACCAAATTCTATGTGAGGCATTAGTAAATTGTCACCTTCAACAACAATCAGTTTTCCTTTTTTATATTCTACTACTTTATATAACATTTGATATTCACCTGTAAGATAAATCAATTTGAAATTCAAAGCAGAATTCTTAATTCAACACAAATAATAAATAGCTTAAAAAAAACTACATATATGCATTTTTACAAATTGTTCACACATTTGTTACTCTTTGGCCCTCTTTTCTCTGAACTATTGAAAAACATTTAACATAAAATTATTGGTACAATGCAAAGTAATTTTGATAGTTATATTTTTTTTCACACAATTGAATTTGTCACATAATAGTTTCTGAACATGGACTTCATTATTCATTTTTTTAAATAAAAATATGAGAAGAGTTCTCAAACAAACTCAGGATGATTTAAACTATTTCAAATATTGTTTTAAAATTTTAAACTATCACAGTGGAAGTCATGTGAAAATCTATATACCAAAAGGTCTCATGAAGAAAAACATTGCTTCCCAATTTGGCCTATTACTTTGTTTATTCTTTCATAAAATTATTTTATATGGACTGGGTATATATTAAATCAATTTCCTAATGCAAAGAGGCTGTTAATTACATAAATATATATCTATTTTGTTATTTTTTCCATATAGCTATTTCTCCACAAAGACAAAAAGGCAAGAGAGAGAACCTTGACAGTGGCGCACACAAGAGTGGGGGGTCCTGGGAGTCTGGACCCCCGCAAAGCCCTTGATTTTTTTCAAATTGATTATAATTCTAAGTATATAGTACGTAAAATTTAATTAAGTATGTTATTAATGATTAATTTTATTAATTAATGCTAATTATTTATTCAATAATTAGTTTTTTACTGTGTTTTGTTCCCGAAAATCGACAAAATCAAAAGGAGCATGGTACTAGAATGGTGAAATTTCGACCCCCTTGAAAGATTCCTGTGTGTGCTACTGAACCTTGAACCATCATTTAGAACACCTAGAAATTGAACAGATTCTTTATCTATTAAGAAAATAGTATTGAAGTATATCTTATTAATTTGTTATATCCAATAAACCAGGAGATAAAACCAGAGGCCAAAGAAAATTAATAAATACTTCAGTCCTCCTTAAATAAAAAACTGCACTATTTATACAGCTTTTTGAAAATTAAAAATAAAATGCTTCAGATTCATTCAAAACATTCGTATTGATAAAAATATCTCTAACAAACAATTAACTGATTTATGCTTCACTTTTCTGTGCAAATATTTGTCAACGATTGACTGTATTTTTTACGTCTAACTTCGAAGCAATACAAGGGCTAACAGTGATGTACCACAGTCAAGTGGCATGACACTAGAACAGGCATTTCACTCTTCAAATTTTTACATCATATTTTGGCAGATTTAATGCACAACAACTCATCAACATGGCAGGTTTTCCATGACATCAGGGCTCTAACCCATGATTCAACAGAAACAATACTGGACATGAGTTTGCAAACATGACCATCCATTTACCAAGATTTAGTTAAATCAATATTTAAACTCATCATAATCATAGAAATTTAAGCAGATGTTATTGAAACCTCATTTTAACTTTTTTTTAAAAAATCTCTTAGTCAACAAGAGCTTTGTAAAATGCCAGGCACCTATTGGAATGTTTTTTTCTTTGAGGGGTATAAACATCAAAAATGGTCAACATTGGCACTACATCTAGAGAAATCATAATACCATTTTTGTTACAAATAATTTACAATGTTTACATAGACTGAACAAATTTCTTTGCTAATTTCTTCTGGTTGCACATATTTCACAGAAAAATTATGATGCAGAATCCTTCATATTTAACAGGATTTAGAATCAGAGCAGCCATTACAAAGACAGTTTTAACTGAACTGTGGCTAGAAAGCAAGAATGAAGAGAAAGTGAAAGGTTCAAAGCTAAAATCAGGCCAAAATGTTTTCTTTTTACTCTATGTAATGATGTGCTTTTACTTTTAGACAATGTCTGTCATATTTTCTAATAAATATTAACAAATCCAGTAAAAAAAAAAATTAGTTTATAACAAAAATTGAAATTTTTTTTTTGAATTTTAATTTTTTATATTATGGTAAAAATGAAAGTCACCACTGATTTTTGTATTTTAGCATTAAATACGAAAAACTAAAAGCAAAACAAAACCAAATTTAAATATAAACACAGCACATTTAAATTCATAGATGTATATGAATATCTTCTCCTAAATCAACAATTTCCCACAAACATTTTATATAATTCATAAAACTTAAATTTTATTCCTTCTTCACAGGAAGGTATTTCTTGAAAAGAAAAAAAAATCTTAAAAAATAAAGCAAACAATAAAGTACAGTAAAATCTGAATTGAATTAAAGAAAACAAAATTGTCTTACCATAGGCAGGAATGTCATAAACTGCAAACAGTTTTTTACCAACACCTAATGGTCGTCCGTCAGCTTGTCTAACTCTAGACACGAAGGGAAACCACTAAAAAAAATCATGAAGCTATAGCAAATATGTATAATACTACAGTTATATACCATTTTCCCTTTCTCTAATTCTACAAGAATAAATTTCAAATAAAGTTCCTTTTTCGTTTATCATTCAAATATCATAAGAGAAGGAAACAGAACTCTGTACTTTAGAAAAAATTTTTAGTTAGCATAAAATTTGTGAGAAGTTAAATACCAACAAAATAAAGGGAAAGGAGGCATGCTAAAAACTAATAAAATTTTTCACTAATCTGCGAAAGTTAGAAATAAAAGAAATGTTTGTAATTAAATGACAATACCCAGGTTTTAGTTTCCTCTTGTCTATAATTATAATGAAAAATAATTGCTTATATATTAGGGCGAGACAAATGAAAGTAAGTCTGTAGGCAAGTCAAGAGAGTGAGCCAATCTCTCTATGGGTTCATGGAGACTACTTTTAGATAAAGTTCTATGTTTGTCATATATTCGCATTGGCTCATTCTCATTTCCCTCACCCTCATACTTTCTTTATTCTTAAAAAATAAAGGCTAATTATTGTGGTTTATCAACTTTTAATTTTCTGTAATAATCTTTACTTAAACGTGTAGTATTGATAAGTAAAACAGAACTACAGAAGATTATACATTCAAATGAAAAGCATAAAATAGATTAATTAAGTCACACAACATCAATCACTAAGATTTTAGTAATGATTATTTATGCTTCATTAAATTTAAATTAATAATTAATGAAATATATTATACTTTTTGTGGAGCAGTAAAGCAAGTAAGTTATCTAATACAACCTTAAAAATTACTGGTATGCTTTGCATAGAGTTTTTAATGCTTCATTTTTTATTGTATTCTTCATACTGAATTGAACAAAAATGAAAAACCTGAGCACTTTTCCTGGTTTCTAACCAGTCTTCATCATACTTTGTAATGGAATGTCAATGATTATTATATGAAAATGTTCAAGAATTCCATCTGCTACCATTTGATGACATTTCCTGAAGGCATGAAATAGAAATTCGCAGTTCTTAGCAGTCCAATGCTACTACTTTTCAGCTAAATTAAATGAAATTGTTTTCTTTAACATTTTGCAATTGAAATTCACACCTACTAAATTTAGAAATTTCAGGTAGGATGATGGATTGCTTATGATATAAACATAAAAGGGCAATTGATAGTGTACCTTGTAATTTTAAACCACAGTCAAGTGATGAGAACAACACTTTAAGTAATCCTCACATTCAAGACTTTCACAATATAACTTTGAGCTGAGACAGATTTAACATGATGAGTTCTTTTGTGGAATTAGAGGACTAAAAACCACAACTTTACTGAAACACCGGTCAGCCACTTCTACACTATTTTCAGTAGACAAAATAAGAGATAAGGTTATTTGCTTTGATTATTCTTTTAATTCATAGCTAATAAATCAAGCATTTTCCTCTACCATAGCCCTTATAGAAAGAAAGAAAAAAAATGTTGATCTTTTTATTAATCAAAGAGTTTAACAGCTCCCTTTTCCCCATGCTTTATTTTTTAACCAATAAAATTAACCAATAAAATAGCATGAGTAAACTCTTTTCTTTCCTTTTTTTTTCTTCTGTAAGATAACATTCTTTTCTTTTCTTTTTATATCTTGCTTTTTCTTAAACATACAATGTAATTTTAACAAAAACAAATTTGATTAGATTAACAACAAGTAAAGGTAAAAAATATTGAATTATGGTTTAGAAAATGAATTAAGTTACACTTGCAGATTCATTAACTTTTTCTTTTTGATAATGAATGATAATCTGAGGTAACATCTGAAGAAAGGATTGAAATGGATTTAGAAAAAAAGAAACAAATAGTATAAGAGTAGTATAAGAAACAAATGTTTTATATGAGGAATCCTCTGTAAAATTTTTCCCATCCTAACAGAGAACAAAACAAAAAAAGTCTGCAAGTATAATGGTAGTGAAATAATACCCAGTACAACTAGCTAAGATGGGTATTAGATACACATCTACAATTAAATATTACCTTTCATTTTTATTTTACAAGAATGTATATCAATATCGTTACTTGAATAATTTACTCTATATAAAGCTTAATATAAATTTTAAGATGTAAAATAATTATAATAGCAATACAGCACATTTTTTTGGCACTTTTCATCTAGCCAGAGCATAGGTGATGAATCACCAAATGTATATATCTGCCCCACATAAAACATCAACTGCAACAATTTTTGGTGCTTAAGTATTTTTTCAAACTATTGGCAAGATAATACGAGACAAAGTACCTGGTAGCCAATTCAGCGAGTACGACACATAGGAAATCAGGGTTGCCAACTTGTCGAGTTATTAATAGAGGCGATTGTTGCAATAATACGCAAATACCCAATTTTCTCATAATTTCCAAAGGGAATTTGGTACTTACATATAATTACAATAATTGTCAATGTTCAAGATAACTAGCCAAATTGGCAACCCAAACTTTGCATGTGGCATATGCGCTGAATTGGCAAAGATGTGCTTCATTTCAATAAAGTCACTAATAGGTTGCGATATACGTAAGTACTGGGAATTTTGTTAATGGTAAAATTCATAGCAAATCATAAATAGCTTTTGTGTATTGTCATCAAAGACACCATCTTGGCAAGATTTATACTAACCAAACTGAAAAGTATCCAATTTTTTTTCATAATCATGGATCTCAAATACAGCATAACAATTAGTTCACAAAGTACTAACAAAATGGAATTGAACCCAAAATCTTAACAATTTTAATATTTATGAAGTGTGCATATAGTTTATATATTAGAGTTATACTTGACAAAATTTGTAATTACATGAAGTGAAAAAAATAGCAAAAATCATACCTTATCAACATAATCTAAAGATGTCATGAAACTATATGTGTCATCTATAGTAGCTTTCAGAGTTAATGATTTTGAAACAACCCATTTGTTCTGTGCAACTTCTAATTGAGAAAGTATTGCTATTGCAATCACAACTAGTATGAGTAATTTCCACGGTAGACCCTAAAAAATAGAGCAATATATATATTTCAAGAAATTATATATGATTAACTTAATTAAAAAACAAATTGGGAACACACACACAGAAAAATAAATTTCTTATTTAAATATTTCCCTTAATTAAAAATTCATGTAGAAATATTAAAACTTTACAAAGGATTCATACACAAAGTAGATGTCAGAATGAAAGTCATTTGCGCTCTAAATAAAGTTTTCATATATTAAATGAGGCATTGATTATAAGTAGATTACTTCAACCTTCTTTCTGTGCTTCAACTTTTTGCATGAGTAAGTACATATCAATAAATAGCTGGTATCACAATACAGCTTCCCTAGTTTTAAGCTCGCAAATGAAAGATATATCAGCAAAACAATAACAAGCAAATTAGAAAAACAATTATACCTGAAATAAAAATTGAAATTTTATATTATTTTCATATAAAAAAATAGTACTTATCAGTTATAGGAACCATGAAGTCAACACATAAAAAACACACCAATTCCAGCTTATACTGCTTGTTAACATTATAGATAGGTGGCACTGTTTTCAAATACTATGGCCAATAAATAAGTTGCTGTTATTAAAAATATAGAACACTTTTTCCCCCATTTCATTAATTTTGCAGCCATTTTCTCTCTTTCTGTTATATTATTATTTCTATTGTTTTATTGTAATATAAAAATCATGAAGTTGCCTTTCAATGAAGAAAAAGCAATAAAATAGATGGAAATTTTACATGAAAGACAAGGTTGTAGCTACCACCCTATCAATGATACAGGGCCTCAAAATGTATATATCTACATTACCCCTAACATGGTTCTCATATCTAAAAAAGGGTCCCAAAGGAATTTTGATACAGGGCCACTCAGAACTAGCTACGCCAGTGATGAAAGATTTATTGATCAAACAGTCATACCATGTGTATGGAACAATAAGAAGTGCTGCTGGAGATGTAAAATCATTGACTATCTTACATATCAGTGTTTTTCATGTGATGAATTGTTTTTAGGATCTAGGATTCGGTTTATAGATCCTTATGCTGTGGCGTAACGTACACCCCTGCATTGTGGGGGGCAACAATTCTACGGGGGGCCAAAGCTTGACTGACACCCTGAATCTTGAATTTGCATGGGGGCCCTAATATTCTCCATTATGCCATTGGCCTCATGCTTTATTTATTGATGGGTCGTTTAATTTTTGTGTTGTAGCATCAACAACAGATAGATTTTAGACAAGAAACAATCGTAGATTTATAATAATGTTCATATACGTGACAATTCAGAAAAATAGCCAACCAATGGTTCCTATATCGATAAGTACCAAGATATATATCTCATATATATGTGGAATTCTGTATGGCCTATAAGTTGGTTTGTGTATTCCAAAACTTGATCAACCACATTTACATCTATTTTCAATAGTAATTCATTTTTAACCCCTGCTTTTTTTTGTAAATGTTTTAATGACAGCAGTGGCATATACAAGGGAGAGGCTAGGGGGCTCAATCCTGCATACACAAAGAGATTTTTAATTTTTAGCATAAAGGTTACTCCTTGGTTCTTTCATACACAAGCTATTAGTACTTACGTATTATACCATTGACCAATTTTTTCAAAAGAAAAAGCATCAGCAATTCACACAAAAAATTTTCCCCAAATTGTCTCATTTATTATAATAACTGCATTCCCACGGGAGTGGGAATGGCTTCCACTATCGGCAATTCACACAAAAAATTTTCCCCAAATCGTCTCATCATTATTGTAACTGCATTCCCACGGGAGTGGGAATGGCTTCCACTATTAGCTCTACATTGTGGCATTAGGTGATGTCTTTTGATTTGACAAAACCAATAAATGTTGCAGATAAAAAATGGTATAATATATAGGTACATTTTTTTTTTAGATGTAAGCCCACTCCAAAACAGTCCGGTAAGCCACAAAAAGGAAAGGACGAAATTTCATAGCAGTTCAACTTTTTCATTCTTGAGCTCTTAACATATTCTGTTTTATATCACTTACCAGTTTTATTTTTGGTGCTAGTTTGATATCCCGGGACAAGCACCAAGTTGTTGTTTATGTTTGCCAAGATGGATGATAACATTACAATATGGTTACCTTGTATTTTTATCATCTGCGATGTGGTTGCCATGGGGATAATGTGTATTAGAAGTAACTTTTATTGGTTTTTTCCTGCTGTAACCCTATTAATTTCAGATGATTTTAATTCAATTTCTTTAAAAATTTAGCCATTTTCAGTAAAATTGTTCGATTATTTCCGTCTACTGTTTTATTTTGTGCTATTTTTCAAATATGGATATTTCTAATATGGGTTAGTATTAGGATATTTTTTTAAAAAAAGAATGAGTGTTGTACTTTTAATTATCACTACAAATAATTTATTTTCGCTTTATTTTACGTTTTAAAAATGCTTTTTTTTAACGTTCCTTGCTCGATGAAATTCGTTGAAGAAACTTGCAGTTTTTAGAATATTGCAAGTTTTCAGTACTTTGTAATTGATATTCATAATTAATTTTAATATATATTATATAATTATTTATTAATAATGTAATATAAAAATGTAATTATTACTACATGTAATAATCACATAATATTCCTTATTTATAATTGTTTTTTTACACATTTATTTATAAATATTATTACATATTATGTTATTTATAATTATTATGTCATAAGAGTATTCTTATGCATTATTTTTATTTTATTACAATACGATGATTATTCTTTTTTATAATTACTATTAAATTATATGATTATTATAAATAATTATTATTAAATTATATTATATTATATATAATAATTATTATACTAAATCATACTATAGGAATATTATATATAATTACTACTAAATTATATAAGATTATTATTATATACTGCGTAATATTAGTACAATAACTTTATTATATTATATTGTTATTCCTTATTTATTGATTGATCTTGGTTATTCTCAATGTCTTCCTACATTTTTCTTTGAAATGTATTATGAAAAAACTTTTTAAAATTACCTTCCTGACGATTTGATACCGGAGAAATCACGCATTTCACAACATTATTTTCCATTCTGATTTATAAACGGACGCCATGTTGGATTCCATTCCAGCGACAGCAACCATTGCTTGGCGCCATGCCCCGGATATTAAACTTGTTCCTTTATTTTGACCAATATACAGTTTAACAAAAATCTTCAAATGAAAACAATTTTTTTCTGGGTCTTTATTTGATGAACATAATTCATATTTACAGCTAATAAACTATTTTAATAGCTATCACTTTTTAAAAATGTGTGAATCCTTCCTTTCTTTCACATCTCAGTAGATAATTTTTGAGAAATGTGTAGAATTAATTTCTTATTCTTCACAAATTTTGAAATTGTAAGTGGAAAAAACAAATAACATTTTTCTTAATATGTAAAATAAAGTTATAACTTAATGTAATGCAGATTAAATATAAAATTATGAAATGAAATTCCAAGGAAGGAAGAATAAAATAAGAATGAACACACTGGCATAGCTAGTTCTGAATGAAACCTGTATCAAAACTCCTTCGGGACCCTTTAGAAATGAAAGCCCTGTTAGTGGTATTATAGTTACATATGTTGGGGCCCCCTATAGATTAAGGGCCCCATATCATTGATACGGCGGTAGCTATGCCCCTGAGTGAACATGAGTCATTTGGTTTGATTTTGATTTACATTGCCTTCTAAAGCAACACGAAAGCTATTGGTGATTGACATCATAATTTAGAACCTTAGTTAAGTAACAAGGATGAAATCTGAGCTATCTGAGCTCTGCTACCCCACATTCCAAATAACTGCATCTTGTGAGCATGAGAACTTTGACCCTCAAGCTGAAGATTAAAACCAGCAACTGAACAATGAAGACCCAGAGTTTGGACTCTCACCATGACCACTCAGCTATCAAGGCAGTGTGAGCAAGTATTAAAACTTCACAAATGAAGAAGAGTATAGAATAAAATTAAGAACATAACAAAAATTTAATTTTAAAAACTGAATAAGCTTATTTCTTTAAAAAGAGGAAGTGCATAGATGAATAAAAATGATATCCAGAGTGTGTTGGTGTCTTATTCGAAAATAAAAGAATAAAATTACCATAAAATTTGTGCTGGCTTGCTTCCTGGAGAAGTTAATGCAGATATTAAAAAATATTCAGTTTAAGTATAGAATAGGAGGGGAGGGGGCCCTTGGCGATGTCAATTTCTTTTGGTGACTGCAATCGGTCCCCAAGCTAGTTTAAGTGATAAGTGTTTTTGGCAACCGGACTACCAGAATGAATTCATTATCTTACCATGATATCTAGATAAAAATCACCAAATCCAAAGCCCCCTCCCCAATGTACACTTAAGCCAAATATTCTATTTATTTGTACCAAAAAAAAACTTTATAACTTTTAAAATTTGGCTGACATAAATGGGATGAACATACAGCTAATCTCACTGTTCTTAAAAATAAAAAAAAATCGATACTAACTTAAAAATGCCATCGCAGCTAAATTTTCACCAAAAGAATATTGCTATATCATAATAGCAAAAGTAAATTTTAAAAAAAAGAAGCTAACTTACATGTTTTAATTGAAAAAAAATATATCAATCAGTGAGATCGTTAAGTAAAAAATGACGGCAATTGCCAAGGCACAAATTTGTCTGCAATGATGTTGATAGGTACGTATTGAAAGAAAAAACCAAACTAGAAGATTACTATTTCTGAGAAAGAATGATTCACTTGCATAAAATCGAAAATAACATTAATGTTGGTTGTTACAGGTACTCATCTGAACGAAACATTAATCTGAATTGCATAAAATGAAAATAAGAATTACAGCTCCATAATGGATTAGAATAAAATCACAACTGATAGCTCATGATTTGAGTTATGGAAAAATCATGTGTTAAGCAGATTCGCACGTTTCTGAACTACACGTTGAATCGTACTATGTAACAGTAGATACATATTCAATTCATATAATATATATAGCAATATTTCTTTATTACATGGTCATACACAATAGTTTTTTTATTTATTTACATGATACTCACAAAAAAAAGGGAGGATGCAGGTTAAGCATGAAAAGAAAAACATTTAAATAATTCCAAATTTACATATATATTAAGTTTTCAACAGATACAAAGTATTAAATTAACTGTAAAATCCATAAAATTAAATACAAGGAAAATGCACATTTTTAGATCTACATAGCATCTTATTTCTTCAAAATTTATATTCAACTGAATTGATGTATATGACATTTTCCTCTCATGTTAAACATTTAGAAATTGCTTCTACTCAAACATTATTTATTAATGCTCAGGATTTTATTTCTCAACAGATCAGTGCACACTTTGTAGGGAAAAAAAAATTTTGTAACTGAGAAGAGAAAAAATTTAAAAATATAAATACAGAATTTTTTATATTTAAAACTTTGGTAATTTCCATAATATAATTTATACAAAATTCGGAATATTTTTATAGAGCATGTTGAATACCTTCATTACAAATGAAAATTAATACAAAATCATAATAATTAAATGTTATCAAAGAATATTAAAGTGATTAAATCATTTATAAAAGAAATATAATAAAAATTAACTATTAATAAGTCAAGTGCAACATAAAAAGAACGTAATTGAAGGAATTCTCCAATAAATCATAAAATTACACAAAACATTTTATTTTTTAAAAAAAAAACTAATATAATTACCATTTTATACTAATAATAAAGGTTTTTTTGGACGAGAAACAAAACAAACACAACACGCAAAACAAAAAATAAAAGTAGAACACTACGCCCCGTTGCCGGTGTAAAATTTTCAAGTGTTAATTTGGATGTCATTGAAAGTGTTTATTTATAATTTTATTTCATTAAAATTTTTCACTGAATGAATGTCAATAAAATGCTCAGGTTACTCATTTACTAAATGTAATTAAATTAATCATGAAAGATAAATACATTATTGTAGTAACAGATATTTGATTTTTCTAAATAGATTTATAAAATGAAGGGGAAAATTTACAGATGAAATCCATTGTTGTTCTAGAATTTTTTATTCTAAAAATTTTAAGAAAAAGTGCTATTAAAAATTTTTTTTTCAATGACTCTTCTCCCCTTTTATTCCCCATTCACTCTTAAAATTAAGTGCAATTGCACTCTTCATATGGCAACAGTCATTTTGGGTTGGGCGAAATCCAGAAATTCCTATTTGATAGCTGTGGGCATATCTTCGACTTGTCATTTCAGATTTAAAGCTACTTTAAATACGTTAGCATCGCGTTGATCGGCTAAGTGAAAAAATGTCTGCAGTTCAAGCTGAAGAAGCACCTGCTACAAATCCTTCGCCTCCAACAGTGGATAAAGGCAAACCGTCTGTTCATAAAACAGATTATGAAAAAGATGTTGTATATTTGTACCAGTTTACCCGATGCCCCACTCTTCCATCGGCGTCTCCTTTTTGCCTCAAAGTTGAAACATGGCTCAGAATGGCTGAAGTCAAATACGAGGTAACGCTTTCAAAAAATTGAGTTTTACTTTAAAATTATAAATTAATGTTTTACTCTCACTCTCAATATTTATACGGTAATTAAAATTACGTTTTTAATAAAAATGGCGCTATTTAGGTGCAATGATGTTAGGCTGTGGGGTTTAATTCTATTGAATATAAGTTGAGAATTATATTTTTAAATATGCGCATTTTTCTAACATATTTCTATTAACTGCTAGTTTTTATTACAGTTGTAAGTCGTTTTTTTTAAAAATATATTTTTTATTGCATTTGACATTTTAATTGAGGTATGACAGTAAATACTTTGAGATGTGCTCGTGTTTTTGGCATCTATATGGATTATTTGTCATAAATGTATCCTTTTCTAGAAAAGGCCTGACTTATAGCAATGAATTAAAATTAATTTGAATGAAAAATTATAATTTGGTTTGGATTATGCTTGATAAAATTTGTGCAAGTTGGAAGTTCTTTGTACATCGGTAACTGTCAATAGTATAAACAAAAAAAAATTTTTTGTAATATTTTTAAGGAATTCATATCCTAATTAATTTGTCATTATTAAACTTAATAATTTTCTTAATCATACTTATCTCTTCATTTAACGACTGTAATCTATAAACTTAAAATCCATCTGCAACCGCTTTTTTTTTTTTTTTTTTTTTTTTATCATTAATTTTTTTTTTAAATATATGGTTTAGCTACTTACAAAGATTTTTAATTAAAACTATATTCGAAAAATTTTTAAATGTTTTCTCTCGTATCCAGGTTTATTTATGTCTTTTATTTTTTGCCTTTGCAGAGACTAATTTTTACGAATTTTTGTTCAATTGCCGGTTCGAAATTCAGTTATAATCCTGTTCCATAAGTTCTAATCAAAAAAATTTGTTTAAAAACTTGTAATTGATTAAAATTTTATTAACTATTACAGATAGCAATTTATATAACATCCGGGAACAAATTAGTTACAATCTTAAAAATTGAAGTTTCTCAATATGGGATTTAGTTCTTCAAATATCAATCAGTAATTTTTATTTTTTAAATTATTCTCAATATATATTTATATGTTTAAGTTTATATCTTCAAACTTTAAAAAAAGCATGACTTGTGGATAAAAACCTTCTATAATTCAAATATTTTTCAAAATATCTTGAGTTATAGCTTTTATTCTCTCAATGTCTGTTCTTTATTGTCTAATTCATGGAAGAATTTCAACCAGCTTAATTGGGTTCAGGGTTCATGTAGTTCAGCCTTTGTGACAAATTGAATGAATCAAGGCTTGTGAAAGTGAATCATAGGAAGGAAGTGATTACAATTCATTAAGTGTTTGTCAGGGAAAGAAAATTTAAAGTTAGTCATTGAGTTTACTGATAGTATTACTTGCTGTTTTGATAAGATTTTTCTTAAAGAATTATTTGATTATCGTTAAGAGTATTATCTGGAATAAGTCAATTAGTTTTTAAACTAAAGTAATTGTTACTTATGTATTACGTTGGGCAGAAATTTTTTTTTTGTCTTGAGTATTTGTATCAGTTTGAATTTAACGTCCGTGTAAAACTTTAGTTCTGTTGCTAGGAAATGTTTAAAATTGTAAATTTGTTAGATATTCAGAATTATCGACATCCTTTTTTTTTTTCAATGCCAAATATGTAATTGAAGGTATAGCAGATTTCTTACTTTGCTATAAAACTAGAAAGTGATAAAACTTTTTTGTTTTCCTATTCTTAGCTTTTAAAGTTCTGAATTAAAAGAACTTCCTTTGTGTTAATTGAAGCATATGGGTTTTAATAAGAAAATTATCAATTCTAAAATGAGTCTTTTTAAAAAAAATAGCAAGAAAAATATTGTAGTTTATTTCAATTCATTATAAATACTTTAATTTATTTTAGAAATATGGGCCACTTTTACATTTAAAAAAAGTGGCATATAATTGAATACATGACAGTGTTGGTCAATGCTGTTAATTTTTAAAAAAATTAACAATTTGGTTTTGTAAATTCTTTTCAAATCTCTTAAAGATCAGTTAAGGGGAAATTTGAATAATGCTTATAAATTTATTAAGTCATCTTTTCAGGTGTTTAAATTTTCATAATTTGAATATATTTTTTTAAAAAAATTATGCAAGGTATAACTTAATCATGAACACTTTCCTAAACTAACATTATATAATTGAAATTTAATTAAGGCTGTAGATTGAATTTATTTCTCATCATGTAAATATAATCTAACTAGAGTGAAAAAAATTTAGCAAATTAAAAGTACTTTCAAGAGTTAATGATTTGTTATGCTGTGTAGAAGGGATTATTTTTTAAAATTAATATTTGTATTTAAAACATAATTTTTTTCTGTATCTAAATTTTGAATTTTTATACTAGCATGAAGTATTCTATTTCATTTAAATTATTTCTTAAATTAATACTGTAACTTCTCTTCATAAAGGAGTTAATGATAGTTTTTTAAAGCTTTTTGCCTTTTTTCTATATGTATGTTTGTGTTTACACTAGTTCACTTGTTTACTTTTGATTTAATTACATTTTAAAAGAGATTTTAATTTGTTTTGTTATGGTGTCTTTTTTTCTGCAAGATTCTAACATTACCTGAATGAAGATTAAAAAAAAATAATAAAATTGTCATTTTTATTTGCCTGGAGAGAAACAGAGCTTTGAACCAAGTGATGCATATAAAGTCACACTATCTCCGTGTGGGGGAACTCGCAAGCATTTGACTTCTTGGTTGGCTGCTCATTCTCTACTTGCATCAGTAGACTCGAGTATGCTGTGTAGTTTGGTATTTTTTGAATAACTTAAGTCTCAAGAGGTCAACATGGTCTTTCACTTATGTAAATAAATAAAAGCATTGTTTACTCTATTTTTCCTCCTTTTTACGTATTTCAAGTTTCTTTTATTTTTTAAACTCCTGCTCTAAATGTTTGATGTGTAATGAGGCAAAAGACATTTGTTTAAGCATTTGGATAAAAGGAAGTAGTTTTTAATCCTTAAAAAACTGATTTATATTATGAGAAAGTTTTGATAAAATGTGTTGGTCTATAAATCTAAAATAGATGTCTGTAAATTGACAGAATAACCTAGGTAACAGTAGAAAAAATAATGTTTAATATAAACTGAACTATTTTTGCAACAAAGAATAAATTATTAAAGATGAAAGTACATCCATAGATATGAGCATGTCATTAATTTTATTCCATAATTCACATATGATACTCTAATGTTATAAAAATCTTTAAGATAATATAGAATGAATAAAAATATATATAAAGTTCAAATTTTTAGTTTAGAATAAAATATAAATCTGTATTTGTATATTAATGTCACTGCAGCCAAATTTGCCTCAAGTGAATCGTGCCATTTTCCACTAAAATCTTTTTTTTTTTTTTTTATAAAACACAAACCTTTTTTATGTAGCACCATTCACCTGGTGTAAATTTTGCTACAGTGATATTTTTAGTATGTATCACAGAAAATTTTTTTAGTTCTTAAATTATTTTAATTTCTAGTATGTTTTCAATGCTAAATTTTGTTAAATGTATGTTTAGTTAAAGTATAAATTTTATTAGAATGTAGATCACAAGATGAAGTATAAGTCCAAGAAGGGTCAGTTACCCTTTGTTGAAGTAAATGGAGTGGAAATTGCTGACTCTGACATTATCATCAAAGAGCTGAGCCAAATTTTTGGAAAAGATTTGGATGAAAATTTGACTTTGGATCAAAAAAATGTCAGCCATGCTTTTGTATCCATGCTCAATAACCATACCAGCTGGTAAATACTTTTTCTCTCATTTCCTTTTGTTGATGTTTCAGTTACATTTTTAATGAAAGCAATTAGAAATATAACATCTGAAATTTAATTAGATATGCATTATTCCATAATCTGTTCTCTTAAGGATCTTAAGATATTGTAACAAAATATAAAAATATTTATAAAATTGATATCAATAAAAATTTTATTTTACATATATTAATTCTAAAGAAAGGGTTAATTTTTCTCTGCAGGGTAGTCCGATGGTGGCGTTACAGTCATCCTGGAGAATTCTTGAAAGCTGCTCAAATGGATATCAAACGCACATTGAACTCCAAACTTCCCAAGGGACTGCTGCAGTTTTTCTTCAAGTTGGGATTCAAAAGTGTAGGTTTTCTCCTCATTCAAAATTTTATTACTGTGTTATTTTATACATTATATCTTGTATATTATGCTAAAGAAGTGTAGTTATTTAATTGAAATAAAAGGAACTTAACATATGTAGATTGCCTAATTTTATTATGAATATAATGCTTTGTTTTGCAGAACATCAAGCGTGCTATTGGCCATGGTGTAGGCCGTCACAATTCTGATGAAATCTATGAATTTGGAAAGAAAGATTTGAAAGCTTTGAGTGAATATCTTGCTGAGAAACCATACTTCTTTGGTGATGAGCCTCATTTGGTAAGAAATTTGAAACGGCATACTTTTTGTTATTTCTAACTTTAATTCTTTCTCTTTTAACTCTTTTTCATTAAATTTAGTTACTTATTTTGCCTTTTAAAATTTTTTGTATAATATTCATACTCAATTTCATGAATTTTTTAAAAACTTAGATAAAGTTATCTTTATTACATTCCTTGCATAAAATTTTATTTCCTATCAATTGTAGTAGGTGGTAGAGAGCTACAAATTTTAGGTAGATAGTAGTTTTGTGATTAAAGATTTGTGTGGAGTAAAATTAACATGAACTAACTTATCCTATTCTTGAAAGTTCTTATTTGATAAGATTTAGAACTTTGGAGAATAAATTAGTATCTTGAATGCCATTCCTATAATGTTTTGAAAATTAGAGATTATTCTTTGTATGATTGTAGTATATAGAAATTACAATATTTGTAATTGTATTAAGTGTTACAAATCTTATTTTAGCTTGACTGTGTTGCATTTTCCCACCTCTGCCAATTTGTATTTGTGCCATTCGGTGGTATGAAAGAATACCTTGAATCTGATTGCACAAATTTGCTGTCTTTTGTTGAGCGTATGAAGGAACGTTATTGGCCAGATTGGGACGAGATGTGCAAGACCTTGGATTTGAACACCCACCTTCCTAAAAAGGAAGAGGAGCCTGCCAAGGAGGAAGATGAAAAGAAAGAAGGAAAGGAGGCAGAGGAGCCTACTGATGAGAAAAATGAGAAGGAGGATAAGCCTGAAAAGACTGATGAGAAGATTGAAACAAAGGAAGAGGAAGGAAAGGAAGAAAAGCCAAAGGAAGAAAATGAGGCAAAGGAATGAGCACAAATCCTGTGTTTTGAAAATTTTTTTAACTGGAGTTAATCCTCCACTCAGTCAAAGCTTTAAGTGGATCAGTGTTGTGTTGTGCTTGTTCAAAAACCGCAGCTGTTTTTTTGTTGTAGCTCATAATCTAATGAACAACCTAATTTTTTCTTCCATTCCATTTTAATGTTTTTACTCTAAATATTCTCTATAACCTTGGTTTTTTTATTAAATGAATTTTTATAGAAGACATACTACACTATACTTGGCGAGCTCAACGTTAGTGAAACCAGCGCACGAATGTCTGCGATCTTTGGCAGCTCTTGGTGTTTGCTCAAATTTTTAATGTTAGGAGTTTTTTTATTCCTATCGTTAATGTTTTTATTACACTAGTCTTGCATTTCCATCAACATAGCATGTATTTCTAAATGCATTGATGCAGTATTTTTTTTTATTACTTTAAAGGTTTTTTCCTGACCTACTTAATTGTATAAGCTTTATCTTTTTAATTATATGTGCCCCTTTTGGGCTTTTACAATTTCTGTTTTTATATATATATTGATTGTATACCAAATGAATTTTGATTTCTTTTTTTAAATCATGAAAGCAATGTATTTAGTGATATTTTTTTCTACCAGTATATGTATATCATCCCTCTTTTTTTTATATCAGTAATCATTTTTTCATTCAGTGCACCCTTAACGTGGGCTACCAAGGGAAACATTATCTTTCGTTGCATAACTTGTAACATGTATACGATTTCATATCAATTTTAATGCAGATTATACCTTTTACTGTGCATATGTGTCAAGCTTTTTGCACTAAATTTGTGGATTGTGTCTTGTGTGTTACCAACAGCATTTTACAATTGTATACCTTTGTATCTTGTATTAATTGTTAATAAATAAAGCTTTACTGTGTAAATTTGTGTTTTGTTTAATAATTTCATTTAAAAATAAATTTTTAAAGTAAAACTTTCTTGGGCTCGATAGTGAATGAGAAAATTGCCCAGTTTTGTGTAAGAGTGAAAAAGCAAACGGAAGTAGTCTCCTCCCCCCCGCCAAAAGCCCTCGTGTAGCTCAGCAGTGCGACGTTAATATTCAATCAATCCCCCTCCCCCGAATCGTCGCCGTGGCAAGGACAAGGGGAGCAGGGACAGTACTTGATTTATGTCATATCGGTGAAAAACTGGATAATTGCCCATGTCTCCAACTGGTCATCTTACCCCACCTTCCAATTAGGGGTCCTTTTTCCCCAAACCCAGGAACATTATCAACGGTCATATTAGTTGCATTGTGAGCGCTACAGTGTAGACAAAATTGCTCTTGTAGCATAAGCGTGCCTTTTTGAAATTTTCTTTAAATTTTTGGCTATATAGCGAAGTGTTCGGTTTCTAATTTATTTCTTTAATTTTTATTTGCATTGAATTATTAATTCTAGTCAAAATACCTAAATCCGAATGCACAAAGAGGAAGAGTTTAGTGAAAGGGAAAAAAACTAGCATAGTCCAGTCGAAAAAGTGACAGAAAAAATAGTGCCAAATCTCCAGAGTACACAGGAGATCGAGCACGGGAAAAAAGCACTGAAAAATACTCTTTATGCCCAATTTAAAGGATGGAAATGCTATTGATTCTTCTAATGACAGCACAGATTAAATACGGACTTTGTGAACCACCTTGTGCTATTAACTACATAGCCCTCAACAAGTCTAGTGCGTGTTGGAACTGATGCATGCGAATCGAAAATAAATTCTATCTTGCGTTACAAAGACTACGATTCCCATAAAAATGCCCACAAAGATTTTCAAAAGTGATTCGTTGACAATCCTTTCGGCCACCGGTGTTCGATTTGTGATAGATTATGGATTAGACATGATTTGAGAATGCCTGTTACTGAGCACAAAATATTTTACCGGGAATTAATTTAGAAGATAGTAAAGCACTACAATTGCCGACAAAGTTTAAGTAGGAAAAGCGTACCAAATTTATCAAAATATGGTTTGGTATGCCCAGAAATTTCAGCTCATCTTTCTGCTTTGGATTTGGTATTAGAAAGACTCATTTCGCCACGAATACCTTTCATGCAAATTAGGCGATTGAGACATGTTTGGACGGTCAGTTTGGAGTATTAGGACAAATAATCAATATGTTCCGTCACCAAAGGAGTTTCACTTCTATCGCGTGGTGATACATGCACCATTTTTCCCCCTGAAATCTGTTTTTAAAGCCTAGATCAAACGGTTTAGATTGTGTGCATTCAATATTGAATAAATACAGGTTTGGTTTGTCCGATTTTTTTTTTAAAGGATACTGAAACATGAGAGGATTTAAGAAATGCCCTTTTAGTGAATAGTTAATAGATTAGCAAATGTGTTCTGATGCTTATGAGTCAACCCATGTAGTTAAAGGGGACATTAATTCTAAAATTCTATGTCTCGAGGGAATAAAAGATAACTGTATTCTATGTACAGACATTTTATTTCTTTTTAAATTGTAAGTATTCTGTTACGCCACAGTCGGGATCCAATAGCTTGCGTGTTATGAATTCGAGCCCCAGTGCTACTGAAGAACAGCCATGTAGTCGGACCGATGCTCGTTAAATCTGTCGAAGCTCAAAGTCCTCCCGTTGATACGAGGTGGAAGTTCTGAAGGGATCCTAAATCGTGTCGTCCTTGTCACTTGACCGCATAGTTCAAAATGACGCTGTCCGTCGTCAATAGCGCTTGTGTTTTATAGCGCGACGATTATAAACATTCACTCACTCAACCTTGTTGCTTTGATCAGTGCCGGTTTACCCATTGGGCGCCCAGGGGCCTGGATAAGCTGGACTTAACCAGATTTTCTGGTTATAAATTTAGATCCGTCTCTGCCCACGGCTTGAAATTAGCTTAAATCGACACTGGCTTTGATGCATCATTTTATATTTGTATGGCATTGGATAATTTATTTCGGATTTGAGGCATGATTACACCAAATATCGATTTATAAAAGGCTTACATTTAATTGGGTCTGTAAATCGTCGTGTAAGACGGAAACCTGCAAATTAGTCCAGGCAGTAGCGCACACAGGAATTTTTCAAGGGACGGGGGTCCGGGGTCGAAAGTTAACCATTCTTGTATCATGCTCCTTTTGATTTTGTCGATTTTCGGGAACAAAACACAGTAAAAAAACTAATCTTTGAATAAATAACGCATTAATTAATAAAAGTAATCATTAATAACAAGTAATTAAATTTTACGTACTATATACTTGGAATTATGATCAATCGAAAAAAAAAATCGAGGGCTTTTGGGGGGGGGGGTCCGGACCCCCCCCTCTTGTGTGAGCCACTGAGTCCAGGTGTTCATATTTCTGCATTGCTGTTCGTACAGGTAAGACGTTAATTCAAGAATGTCGTGTTGTGGAAATTTGGTAGATATGAAATACTAGTTGTAAGGGGACATCTTTCAAAATTAAAGCATGTTTCTCTTCGTCTTTATGAGTCAAATTTTTCTCCCCTTCAAAGTGCAACGATTATAAACACCCTGTTGCATAATGTATGTTACTTTATATATTTTTTAATTGCAAATGTGTTTGAAGTCAAGGGTTGCTACTTTTTTTTTTAATTACAATAAGTTTTCCTGAATATGCTAGCAGTTTTGCAAGGAAAAATGCCGCCCCTCTCTCTAAAGCAAAAAATTGCCATTAAAAAAGATAAATTGTTCACAAAGATACACATCTATAAAACTTGAATAATTCTTGTGAACAAAAAGCCAGCATAACAATGTATATTTTAAGTATTAAAAAAATACAAAATAATTTGAAATTAAGGACACATAGTTATCAGTTATTTATGTTTTTATTCTAGGATACATGAAATACGAGAGGAAGAACGGAAACATACAATACAAACGGAAGAAAATAGACATTTATTATAAATGATGATCCCATCATATAACAGAAGGGGTGCGCTGCTTTCTATTCGAGACGGGAATCCATTACAGGCGAACATCCGACTTTTCCTGAAGAAGATACAACCATACCTTACTCGGAATTCGAACCCACTCTGTTACAAGCCGAAGGTCATATCCACCATACTGGCTGGGCGGCTAAAGAAATCATTTTCTCAAAAATTAGGCTATCCCAGGTGGGATTCGAATTAGAAGTCAAACGCGCTACAGGGACACTACCAGTTATTTCAAACGAGTAAAATGCTGCCCATCCGGTATAGTGGTTAGTGACGTTGACTGCGGTGCCGTAGGGCCAGGGCTCGAATCCCGGAGTAGGCATGAATGTTTGTATTGTAATCCTTCTTGGCTTTAAATTCCTTCTTTCCTTTGTGATGTGTGCTTCATGCTTACTTCTGTAAGCCCCCGTGTGCTACTTTGTGGTGCACGAGGATTCATAAATATTCTCAATTTTAAAAAACCGACTAAAAAAAATGTAAGAGAGGGAATCGCGCTCATGTCAATTTCTTCGAAAAGGATTATGTGGCCGCGGTAGTCGAGTGGTATAAAAATCGGACCGTGGCTTGCCTTGTCACGAGTTCGAGCCCAGTACCACTAAAGACCCGCCGTGTAGGGCAGCGATGCACGTTAAATCTGTCGAGAGCTGATTACGTCCTCCTGTTGGTGTGTAGTAGTTAGGAGAGGGGGGTGCCAGCTCAGGTGTCGTCCACGTCACTTGACCATGGTTCAAAATTTCGTGGACCGTCACCAAAAAGCCCTCGTGTAGCTGAACAGTGCGACGTTAATATTCAATCAATCGAAAAGGATTCTACTAATGGTGGGAATCGCAAGCGTTTATTTTAACTTATGTAGTAAATACACTTAAGGTTGTATTCGGCTAATGTTAAAGACTAGGAGCCAAATTCGGAATATTTTTTTCAGATAAAAAAAAAAAGCACTCAAACATTAATATTGTATTCTGGCTTCACTATCCTGTAGAGAATCACTTATATCATACTACTCGTTTTTATCCGAGTTGCTACATCTTTTCTTTTATAAAATGTGTTTCGCATCTTTTTCTCCTATACCGTAATGCTAAATGAGCTATCCTTTTACACGTTAAAAGGAAAAACGGATTATTTATGAAATATTTCGAAATTTTAAAAACACTATATTATAAAAAACAAATGCCCGAGTTACAATGTCACACATTTTTATAAAAGTGAGGCATTTTTTCTGTCTGAAAATGTGCTCCACGTTAAGTTTACATACGGCGAAAACAGCCTTGAGACTAAAATAAAACATTTCTCTCCTATGTGGCTCTCTATATATACTAGAATCTCTTATTACCCGTCACCTTTTGTATAGCTGACAACGGTCATCGTATGGGTGACCCTTCTCTAGGATGGGAAGAAAGTTCTTAGTGAAAGATGTGTAAACATGTCAAATTTCATGATTTAACATCTACTCCCGCTTCGAACTCTTCAAATTTTAACATAAAAAAAAATGACATTAAACACATATTAAGTACAAACTAAGGAAATAAGATACATTAAATGAAATGCCAAATTCACACCCAATAATATTTCATAAAATATATCAAATTTCTTGCAACTAAAAAAATATTTTTTTCAAATTCGATCCAAATGCCGCCCCGGGTGAGGGTCCGATTTGTCCGCCCCCGATGCTACGCAGTGCAAGATCGTATAAATTGAAAAAAATAGGTGTTTTGATCAATGGTGTACTCAACAGTTTTGATTTTCAGCATAAATGTTAAGGCTCGACGCTTTCGCCTACACTTTTTTTCAATAATATACTCCTCCCTTTAAGTACGCAACTAAGGATTTGATATCCGCAAAAGAGTGGATTTTTTTTGTTTGTTTTCTGATTTGAAAATATTAAAATCAATACTAGATTTACATAAATGTTGTCTTTTGTCATTTCGCCCGAAATAATTTGACGTTTGAACCGCTAAAATTTTAAGGAATATACTTAAGATTCTTTTGCTTTGGTGAAACTAGTATAAATCTTTGCTGAATACTGCTGTGCAAACTTCCTTAGGATTACTTCAGTATATTTCCGTACATGATCAAGTTTTTTAAATATAATGTGAACATTAAAATTTTTTAGCTGCTTAGCTAAAATGAAGAGAAAACCATAATTCGCTTTACTGTGAAGTTCGAGTGAGTGAATATTAACGTTGCACTGTTCAGCTACACGAGAGCTTTTGGCGACGGACCTCGTAATTTTGAACGATGGTCAAGTAACGAGGACGACAACTAAGCCGCCTCTCTTAACTACCACACCAACGGAAGGACGTTTGAGCTCTCGACAGATTTAACGTGCGTCGCTCCCCTACACGGTGGTTCGTAAGTGGTATTGGGCTCGAACTCGTGACATGCCAGCTACGATCCAATACCTTGAGCTGTGAAGCTCGGAGGAAGCATGATTGAATCACTGCAATACAACTCATCTACTTTCCATTCCATAAATGTAAATTATATATATATATATATATATATATATATATATATATATGCGCATCTACAATAAGCCATAGGAAACACTTCTATGAGTTTCATCGCCAGAAAAAGCTCGTGTACTTTTGTTTTAAGTTGTTTTTAATTCACACTCATAAAATTGAGACAAAAAATGAAATTGGATCTCTAAAGGCTTCACATAGACATGGTGTGGGAGTTTGGAAATTGAGTTCTGGATCAGATAACGGCCTCATTGTTTGGTCGTGGTTTAAAATCACGAAGACCGTCTCCAGTAGCTCTCGTGTAGCTTCGTTGTTTTAAGATAATAAACTATCTAACGTCTTTGATTAAAAATTATGAGGTCCATTCCTTGCAACATCTTTTGCTAATTCTGATCAATCATGTGGAATGGGTTTGCTATCTATGGAATACAAGCACATGGGATTTTGCGGCTATCTTTATTTGTTTTCGATTATGTTATGCCATCTTCCCTTTTTTTTTCTCGCAGTTTTTGTTTATTTAATTCATCATGGACACGACATCATCATCATCATCGTAGTATTTTGCCTAGATAACAAAAACGTGTATTTTTCACCAGTTAATCAGTGGTGTTGGTGTGACTAAACCCCATCTGGTCTAGTTTCACTAGACCAGATCCATGAGTCTATAAATCTGCACATAGTCTAAGGACAGCAGGGGGGAAGCAACAGCCTTCTCACAGGAAAACCCCAGACATTCTAGAATGTGATAAGGAGGAAAAAAACTGAGGTCATATTTGGGGCAAATTTGGAAGCTTCTTTTGCCTTGTTCAAAATTCATGCACCTCAGGTGACCAGTCGAAAATCGCGAGAATGCCGTCTGATAAGATCTAGAACCTTTGAATGATATAGCGGATCCAAGGTGTCTTTGAAAGTACGATGGGTGTACAGAAAGGACAACCCAGGTTCTACATATTAATTCTTTAGCCCTAGAGTAGATCGCGGTTGACGTAAGGACTAAGTGGTCTCCCGGATCCACAAGATTGCTGGCAGCTGCCTTCGCAAGGTCATCCGCTGCTTCGTTCCCGGGCTTAGATGAAGGGACCCACTTAAGAAAGATAGAGTGCCGATCTCTGAAAGCTGTCTAAAAAGGTGTAGAATACTCCAGCTGGTGGTGTCGCCGATAGATGGCCAATTCGATAAATGCTGGATGGAGGATCGGATATCTGTTAGAATCCAACTTTCAGAAAAAGCTTGGTCTTGTATGTTGTTAATAAAAAACCACACATGATATTATTAGCTCCGTTCTGAAAGATGAAGCATGGTCAGCATTTCTTCTCCAAATTTTGATGATGCGGCCAGGTAGTTCAGTTAAAACTCCACTGCCAATAGTGTTTGTCTCTCCCTTACTGCCATTAGTATAGATCTTGACTGCATCCAGTGGAATCCTATCTATTTCTAATAATCAGTGTTTGACCAAGCTAAAAAAACCCGATAAAACTCACCAAGAGGGCTGAATTTCTTATCGCATCGTTTTTAAAATCACTCACAATGATAGACTTCTTGATGCTAACGAATGTATTTACTATTAAAAACCAGCATGACCTCGTCTTAATGCTAAATTTAAAGATGATGGTATTTTTTAAAAACTCTTTAAATAGCGGTGCACTTTAAAGAGAAATCCAAAAACCTCCGTCTTAAAAATAACAACAAAAAATGAAGTTATATATATATATATATATATATATATATATATATATATATATATATATATATATATATATATATATATATATGTAGGATTGGATATGTGCAATGGACAACCTCTCCCCCTGTACTTAGGGTGGAGCAGTCCACACTGACGTCACACCCCGTCAGGAATGTCCGATTAAAAGGACACACGGGAAAATATGTAGACGGACGTTAGGGACGCTAAGCTTTAGACGTAGGAGAAAGACGTTCTCCTTTGCTGTTTAGTATAATTTAGATATTTCATCCTTCATCTTGTTAAATAAAGCATTTATCATCCTTAGGTTGTAGTCATTTTCCCATATTTTGGGGGCTCGACCTTTCTCTTGCATATTAAGGAAAATCTCCTCTAGACGAGAGAAAATTTTTAAGAGGCGTTAATATTTTTCTTCGGTGGACGCTACATTGCAAAAAGCGTAAAAACGTGTTGCTGTTGGAATTTCTTTTTCTTGGATTCATTTAGTGCCTCAACTGGATTTGGATTTATTGTACGGACTGCTCCCCAACCCCATGTAGGCAAAATTTAATTAAACGTATTTTTTTTGTTTGTTTATTTTGGCTTTAAAATTACTGTATTTAGTAGTTTTAACTCAGAGTGTGATAGGGAAATTTTGATTACAACCTTGCACCGTCTATAAATTTTCAAAGTGATTAATTTTGTATATTAAGATGTCCTGTAAAAATATTAAATTAGGCGATATTCCTATAATTGCTAATTCGTTGAAATGTGGTACAACTCGTACTGTAAAAACATTAAATTCTATATTAGGATTCACCGAATTTGACCGTTCTTCGCGAAATAAAATAAGAAATTTTTCTGCATTCTCTAAAGAGTTTAGAGTTGAAGAACACAAAGAAAAAATTTTAATCGAATTCTCATTGCCTGATTTTATCTCAGTCGCTAATTTATTGCATTTAGACGTAGAAACAAATGAGCAAAATTTATGCAATAGTATATTTAAAGCTTTGACGAACTTAGATGAATTCCAACTAACATTAAATAATTCGGAGGCATCCTTTTCTGAAGGCGAAAACGTAGTTTCAAAACCACGTTTCAGAAACGAATCACGTTAGACAGGAATTTTTCATCGGAAGGGACAGACCAGCACTCCCCTTTTCAACATCCGGTCAGCAATGCAACCCTACCCAACGTTCAAGGTTATTCTTTCATGCCGGCCCATCAAAACGTTTCATCTTTTTGTACACAAAATACTTTTTCTCCCTATTCAATCGATGCTTCCCTTACAGAGATGAATACCCAGTTTTGGACTTTATTGCGGGATATTTCGGCGACTAGCAGAAAATTTACCGGGGAAGATTTTTATTCTGTAAATAGCTTCTTTCGCGATATTGAAGAAAATTTTGATTTATTCCCAGCTATCAGTTCTTCTCAAAAATTAATTTTCGCGAAACGTCTAGTATGTGGAACTGCTAAATCATTTCTTTTTTCACAAAGAAATTTAAATACATACGAGTCATTCAAAAAAGCTTTAATTGAAGAATTTTCGGATTCAGTCACTTCAATAGAAATTCACCATGAATTAGAAAAAAGGAAAATGTATAAAACCGAGACTTTAATGCAATATTTTAATTCCATGCGTGAATTAGCAAATAGATGTGATTCAAAAATTGACGAAGCATCAATTATTCAGTACGTAATTAATGGAATTGATGGGCCTCGTTCAGATAAAATAATCCTCTATGGTGCAACCTCATTTTCCGAATTTAAGCAGAAATTACGTACCTATGAAACAGTCATTAAAAACATGGGAATACATAACTCTAATTCACCGAATTTTCGTCATTCATATGAAAGCCGAGGACGCGATTTTAAACAACAAAGCTTCCAAAGAAAACCCACAAAATTTAACGCTTCCGACGCAGCTAGAAATCCCCAACGTTGTTTTAATTGTAATGATATAGGTCATCTATCAAAATCTTGTCCTAATTATTCACGTGGCCCCAGATGCCTCTCATGTAATCTTTATGGTCACAAATCATTTGAATGCCGACGAGCTAATTTAAATAACACTTCTACACCACCTTCTGGTGTAAATGCTGTGCATGAATTGCCTTCTCCTATTAATATGTGTAAAGACGTAACAATTTTTGGGCGTAAACTTAACGGGTTAGTAGACACAGGCAGCAATTTAACACTATTAAAAAATTCTACTTACATAAATATAGATGCACCGCCACTGAAACAAACCAACACATTATTAACAGGTTTTGGTTTTTCACGAATTAATGTGATAGGAACTTTTGATTCTGAAATTACTATCGATGATCAAATTTTTCCTGTTACTATTTCTGTTGTACCAAATTATTGTACAAATTATGACCTTATAATCGGCTGTGACGTAATTAAACAAGCACATCTAAATATATCGCCTACAGGCGTAAAATTTGCACAAATTTTAAGGCCTTCTGATAATGCAAATGAAAATTTTATTATGACGATTTCTGACGGTTCACCCACATTTGATATCGCTCCAAATGTTTCTCAACATAATCGAGCTGAAGTCGAACAACTGCTATCGACATACACGCCTAAAAAAACAAAAACTGCAAACATTGAGCTTGATATCGCTCTCACCGACGACGAACCGATATTTCATAAGCCCCGACGTTTGCCATTTGCTGAACGAGATATAGTGGACGCTCAAGTTGATGAATGGGTTAAAAATGGAATTGTTGAGCCGTGTTTATCCCCTTACGCTAGTCAAGTTGTGGTAGTAAAGAAAAAAGACGGGAAATCAAGAGTTTGCATTGATTATAGACACTTAAATCGCAAACTTATTAAAGATAACTATCCTCTTCCTTTAATTGACGATATTTTAGATTGTCTCCAAAATGCTAAAATATTTACTACTCTAGATCTAAAAAATGGATTTTCCATGTCGCGGTAAATGAAAGGAGCCGTAAATTTACTAGCTTTGTTACTCATAATGGTCAGTATCAATTTAGACGAATGCCTTTTGGACTAAGTACTTGTCCTTCCAACTTTATGCGGTACATAAATGCCATTTTCCGACATCTGATTTCGAAAAGTATTGTTCTCCCATATATGGATGATGTCGTTATTCCCGCTGCTAATGAGTTCCAAGCCCTTGAATATCTAAAAATTGTTCTACAGGTAGCTTGTGATTACGGACTTGAAATAAATTTTAGAAAATGTCAATTTTTACATAATACAATTGAGTTTCTTGGCCATATTATAGAAAACGGTAGATTGTTTCCTTCCCCTTCAAAAACTAAAGCTGTTATTAATTATCCTGATCTTAAAAATATTAAAGACGTTCTCCGATTTCTAGGTCTTACTGGCTATTTTAGAAAGTTTTTACCCTCATATTCGACCATAGCAAAACCTTTGAGTGACCTCCTTCGTAAAGGCTCCCCTTTCCAATTTTATGCTGAACAACAGACAGCATTTCAAAAATTAAAATACTTACTTTCCCAACAACCCGTTTTAAGTATTTTTAACCAAAATTATCCCACTGAGATTCACACTGACGCGTCAATCGATGGTTTGGGTGCAGTCCTACTCCAAAAATCCATACATGACAACCAGTTTCACCCTGTATTCTACATGTCAAAAAAGACATCAGACCATGAACGAAAGTACACTAGTTTTGAACTAGAAGTCCTTGCAGTGGTCGAAGCACTTAAAAAGTTTCGCATCTATGTACTAGGAACATCATTCAAAATTATTACTGACTGTGACGTCCTCGTCAAAACACTAAGTAAAAAAGAGCTTAACCCCAGGATAGCCAGATGGGCCCTTTATCTCCAAGAATTTAATTATACAATAGAACACCGTACAGGCTCAAATATGGCTCATGTGGATGCTCTCAGTCTACCTCCACATTGTATGCTAATCCAAAATAGTGTTCATCTTCAATTTCTCAAAGCACAACACAGGCTGATGACCAAATAACAACAATAAAGACGCTTCTAGAAAAAAACGATTTACCACTCCATGCATTTCATGTAGATCATTTGGGTCCCCTAGCGATAACTTCTAAGAAATATAAGCATGTTTTTGCAGTGATTGACGCATTCAGTAAATTTACATGGCTGTATCCCACTAGATCTACGGACGCTGCAGAAGTCATAAATCGATTAGAAAACCAAAGACATGTCTTCGGAAACCCCGCTAGGATTATCACTGATAAAGGATCCGCATTTACTTCCTCCGCATTTGAAGATTACTGTAAAAAGCAAAACATCCTTCATATCTCCATTACAACTGGTCTCCCAAGATCTAATGGCCAAATTGAAAAACAACATTCCACCATCATTTCTGTGCTGTCAAAACTTTCTGTCGACGATCCCGAGAAATGGTATTCTCACGTACCCCACCTGCAAGAAATCCTGAACTCAACTTTTCAAAGAAGCATCAAGATGACTCCATTTGAGCTCCTTTTCGGCACCAAGATGAAGTCTTGCCAGGACATTGAGATTGTCGAACTTCTTAACGATGAGATTACAGCTCAATTCCAAGAACAACGTGATGCTCTCCGTCAAGATGCCAAAAAGCAAATCTACAAAGTTCAAGATGAGAATCGCCGCACGTACAATCTCCGACGCAGACAAGCTCATAAATATCAACTACATGACCTAGTAGCAATTAAACGCACTCAGTT
This sequence comes from Trichonephila clavipes, assembly GCA_019973935.1. Taxonomy (NCBI): domain Eukaryota; kingdom Metazoa; phylum Arthropoda; class Arachnida; order Araneae; family Nephilidae; genus Trichonephila; species Trichonephila clavipes. The sequence continues at coordinate 457,087 of BMAU01004205.1, read as the reverse complement.
TGGTCCAGGCTTGAAACTTAAGCAAAAATACCTCGGACCATACAAAGTTACAAAAGTCAAGCACAATGACACTTATGACGTAGAAAAGTGTGATTTTGTCGACGGACCATCAAAAACGTCTACTTGTGCAGAGAATTCATGAAACTCTGGCCAAACCAAACTAACTCTACTTGATTTCTCCATTAAAAACTGTTTACAATTTTTCTTCCTGTGAAAGACTTTCGTTATGGACATTAACAACAGACTTTTTATCTATTTATTTATTTTTGATTCCATTTTTATTGAATGACTCTAACATTTTCTTATTTCATTTTAGTACAAATTTAAGTGTTTAGAAGTAAGAGCATCTTGCTTCTCAATATGTTCCTGTTCCTTATTCCAGATTCTTATTTTAGCCTTGATCTTATTTTTGTATCGTTAACATAATTTGTTTTACCCCAGTGGTAATGTATGAATTTTTTCTATTTATGAAATATTACTTTAAATTTGTTCATTTTTCAGTATTTTTGTACTTTTTCTTTGATGATATTTTGTGTTGTGTATAGTTCTTTCATCTACTGTGTGTAACTGTGTACATTTTTAATATTTCATTACTATGTATCTGTACATTTTCTCATTGTATGTAATCAGGCGAGGTCGCCTTCCCGGCCATGATGGCCGATGTAGGATTGGATATGTGCAATGGATAACCTCTCCCCCTGTACTTAGGGTGGAGCAGTCCACACTGACGTCACATCCCGTCAGGAATGTCCGATTAAAAGGACACACGGGAAAATATGTAGACGGACGTTAGGGACGCTAAGCTTTAGACGTAGGAGAAAGACGTTCTCCTTTGCTGTTTAGTATAATTTAGATATTTCATCCTTCATCTTGTTAAATAAAGCATTTATCATCCTTAGGTTGTAGTCATTTTCCCATATATATATAAGTTGTGTAAATCGTACAAAGAGAGTCAATTGTGGTATAACAAATCGAATGCATAACTAAAATTCCTCTCAAATATTAAGGCGATTATCTTTTTCTTCCACCCCCTTTATAAAACATCAAATAATTAAAATTACATTTATATATGTTTGGTTTTTCCCTAACTGCGCTCTTCAAGCAAAAAAAAAAAACACGTTAATTTATAAGATTTAAATAGATTTTTATTTCATGTAATATCTATACAAACATAGATGAAATAAAAATCTAACAATTTTATCATAATTATATGATATTAACTCCTTATAATTGAAATAAATATGTAATCCATAAATATAAATATATCAATATTTATTCTCTATTCAAATTTAATAAAACGTTACAAAAAGATTTGATTGCAATTAGTACTTTTATTTGAAATTAATAGTCGTATGACTAAAATTAGGGATTTGTAAACATGGTGATCTAATTAGGTTCTTTTTTATTTTATTTATTTATTTATTTGTGTTAAAAAAATTGTGCCCTCTGCAAAATAACTTTCTATACTGCGTTTCTGGATAGAAAATATCACAACTTCTATATTCTATAGATTTTCAAACTCTAAATTCAGATACTTACTTAAATGAAAAAAAAAAAATTCAAAATCCTCTCAAACTGTCTTTTTTCATTTTTTTAAATTCTATGTAGAAGAAAACTAACACAGTCGACTCTCACTAATTCAAACCTTCGATAATACGTACCTCTCCCTGATTCGAAATATATGCTCAGCCCCCAGAAAAACTCTTGATATTTCGAACTAAAACTATACGTTTTGGTACATTCAATATTTCGAAGTGAAATCTGTGGTCAGCCAGAATTCAACACGCGATAATTCGAAATAATCTAATAAAACTCTCGACACACAGTTCAAACACTATTATGTAGAGCCAGTGGCGGCGTTAGGCGTCGGCGACCGCCGACGGCCTCGCACTTGAGGGGGCCTCGCAAAGTTTTTAATCATTTAAAATTTAGTTATTCATTTTTATTTATTTTCATACAGTTGCTCGAGTAAAGAGAGAGATTAGTACTTTACGGAAATTATCCAGAATCGTCTGGCAACACTATGGAAACTAAACAACATCGCAGATGGTTAGTTTACTCCATTTTTCAAGATAAAGTTTATTGCTTTCCATGTAGACTTTTTTCGCATTTGTAGACACAGGTGGTAAAAGAAGGATGTTGTGGCTGGAAAGATTTGAGTCGGGTATTGCAAAGACATGAACAAAGTCAAGGACACATGGAATGCATGATTAAATGGATGGAATTCTATAAAGGAATCAAACACGGAAAAACAATAGATAAGGATAACGAGAGATTGATTAAGAAATCACAAAAAGTACTGGTATAATTTGTTTGAAAGAATGATATAATAAACTACTTAGCCTCACACAATTTATCATTTAGAACTCATCGAGAATTGAACGATAGCAGACACAGTGGCAATTTTATAGATTTATTTAAGTTGTTATCGAAATATGATCTGACCCTACGGAAGCATATGCAACGTATTAATGAAAAGCAACTTACTCAACATTATCTGAGTTTGACATCCAAAATGAATTAATTGCATTAATGTCTAAATCAGTTATTGAAGAAATTATACACAGAGTTAAACAAGCAAAATACTACGCTTTCTTGCTCGATTGTACCAGGGATGTCAGCCGCGTTGAACAAATGTCAATAATATTAAGATTTTGCAATTCCTCAACTGGAGCAATAGAGGAACATTTTGTTGGGTTTATTGCCTTCGCAAAACAACGGGAGAATATATAACAAATTCAGTATTACAAGAACTGGAAAGAAATGGTCTAGATATCCAAAAATGTCGAGGACAGGGATATGATAATGGCGCCAATATGGTCGGTATTAATAAAGGTGTCAGAACAAGAATACTCATTATAAACCCAAAAGCATTCTTCACGCCGTGCGGATGCCACAGTTGGAATTTGCTTTTGATTGATGCAGCTAACTCTTCTGCAACAGCCAAAACGTTTTTTGGCTTCATCAATAAAATCTATGTGCTATTTTCTAAGTCAAGTAAGCGTTGGGATATTGCAAAAAATAAATTAAAATTGACATTAAAACCTCTGTTTGAAACACGGTGGGAAAGTAGAATCGGAGCAGTAAAAGCAATATTTTTGCAGTTAGATGATATAAGCAAACTATGGCAATCGGTTCAAGTCAACTTGAAAGTCGCTATTGATACTTTGCGGTCATTTCGCAGCTGGATTCAAGAATTCCGTAATATAGGATTTGACAATGGTGTTGCACAAGCTCGATTATTTGTAGAGAAAAGTTCTTTCGAAATTGAGTCTCAATTTAAAGAAAAAAGAGCAACCAGGAAAAAAACGAATGTTTGGTTAAGAACATATTGATGAACCTATTCAATCTTTTGAAATGCAGTACAGTTAACTTTTTTAACACACACAATGATTGATGCTATTATAGTCGACACCTAATGCCGATTTAAAGCGCTCAATGAATATTTTGAACAATTTGGTTTTATTTATATGATATCAGTTATTTAAATTCTATATCAAAAGAAGACCTTCTCAAGTATTGTAATGTGATTTAGGTACAATACTTCGGGAAGGCGAAAACAGCGACATACAGCCTTTCGAGCTATATGAAGAACTCCAACTTTTAAAAACGAATTCACTAGACTCTATCAACGACGCGAAACAACTCATTCAGTACATTTTAGAAAATAATTTGGAAGAAATATATCCAAATATTTTTATATAACAATTATAATCATGCTCACAGTTCCCGTCAGTACAGCTTTCGCTGAGAAAAGCTTCTCAAAGTTAAAATTAATTAAGACCTACTTGAGAAGCACGATGAGTCAAGAGAGACTATCTGCGTTATCAGTTCTATCAATTGAAGCTGAAATAGCGGCTAGTGTTAGCTATGACATAATCCTGAAAAAGTGCAGTGAGGCCAAAACCGGAAAGTTCGTCTATTTTAATTTCTATTTGTGCAATTTTTGTCATCATTTGATTAGCAATACATCTCGTTTACTCATACATTAGTTTAACTATAATTCCACTTATGTAATTTAACGTTTTCTTGACTGGGAAAAAAGGAGGCCTCGCGAACCCTAATTTCGCCGACGTCTAGTGCCGCCACTGTGTAGAGTCCTGTAGCAAACAGGTTGGAGTTTTATGTGTTGCATTGCCTCTCCCTTGTAACGTAGCCCCTTTGATGACCCCATCGGAGTTGATTCCGATAATTCTTGACAGAAGTTAAAGTATCACTAAGCAAACTACGCAACTTTTCCCTTCAAAATCACATTGATGCGGACGTTTTTGAAGCGATTTATTCTAGAAAAATCTATTGACAAAGTTAGATTGACTGCCATAAAACAAAAAAACAATAGCAGATTTTTTTCGTCAAAAAAAAAAAAAAAATTATAATGTACAGTATGTATTCTTAATTATGTTCAGTATGTAATACATAAATGTATTCTTTTAATACAGCATTTTTAACTTCTGTTTAATACACATACTGTATATTATGTACTTTTTAAAAATACTTTAAAATAATTTTATACATGTGTACAGTTGTGGTTTTATTACTTAATTTCAAATTTAAAATGTGTTAGAAAAAAAAATATTTCTCTTCGTGTATTTTGGGAGTTTTTTCCTATCCTCTTGATAATACGAAGTTTTTCATTGGTCCCTTCAACTTCGAATTAACGAGAGTCGACTGTATTAAGAATACAAAGAATATATATTTACTAGACTACTAACGCGCAATAAATTTTGAGGAAAAAAACTTTTTGTTTTCTTAAAAATTTACTTTGGTAGAAAGATAGCAGGCCTCGGTAGCGCAGTAGGCAGCGCGTCAGTCTCATAATCTCTCTCTAAGAGCAATCTGAAGGTCGTGAGTTCGATCCTCACCCGGGGCAAGTTATTTTTAACGTGTCTTTCAGCCGCACAGGAAACTGAATACCTCACGGAAATTTTTTAAATGGTGATACACTTTTATTTTTATACTTGTTTTTCCTTCTGTAACTTTCTGCCATTTCCTGTAGAATAATGCATGTAATTTTCTATGAAGAAAATTTTTTATAGTTAGTTTGTCACATTATTTTCAAGGTTTTTACAATGCGATCAAAAAACAAAATATCTCCGAATTGGTAAATATTATTTGATAAAATCAAAACGAATGTCTTGAACTATTTAATTAAACTAAAGAAAATTTAGAAATGTTTGTGGGGTTACAGAGACAATTTAGTTTGCTCTAAACTAGTGAATAATTCCCATGAGGTCTAGTGGTTAGGATTCCTGGCTTTCACCCAGGCGGCCCGGGTTCAATTCCCGGCATGGGAAGATGAGGTTCCATGGTGTAATGGTTAGCACTCTGGACTCTGAATCCAGCGATCCGAGTTCAAATCTCGGTGGAACCTTAGTTTTTCCTCTTAGAATTTATAACTATATAAAATAATCATTCTTCATTGGAATTATAATAATATGTAAGAAAAAATTATAACTACATGCAGTATTAATAAAATTTTTAAAATTCCCCAATGTTTTATTTTTGATACACTAGATATTTTTATCTATATCTGAATATTAAAAGAAAAGAAGAAAGAATAGGAGTCGAAATTCCCATTTACTTTTTTGTTATAATTTTGCCAATTATATTTTAATTGTGCAGCGTTTTAAAAAAAGTTTTTCAAAATTGTTTAAAAATAATGCAAAAGAATTTTTGGAGATAAATTTTGTTAACTATTCATCTTCATTGGTAAATGATGTAGAAATTACGAAGTTCCACCTCCAAAAGGGGAAGCACCTCCTCATCAGAATATATAAATAAATTTACAGAAGATTATAGACTGAAATAAATGAAGACAGAAGAAAAGAAATATCTGAAAGGGTTAAAAATATGGGCAAGCAACAGAATTCGATTGATTAATCTGTGATGAGTGGTGAAGTCGCTCATTTTTGTTGGTCAATGACCCCTTTCGGTCATCAAGATGGAGAAAAATTCTCTGTAGTCTAAGTGGATGTGAAAAACGAATGGCAGGCTGTGTACGTCAAGCGGTCAGAGAAATGTTGGGTTAATAACAGGGGAGGCGAACCTTTACGAATCAACGTGCCATTTTTTTTCTAAAGAAGTGTTTAATGAGGTATAGATGTGACGTCAAATAATTTTGGCTTGTGATTATTGGGAAAATACTAAAACTGAATACTAACAACGCAAAACTCTATTTACTACGAAAAAATACCTTTTGCACTGTATAGTTATAAATGTTTTAGTTATACGTGTAATTTTCAAATTAAGGGGACTTGGCACCCTTTGAGCAAATTTCCTTATTTACATATTTAAAAATTATATTTTAGCATTTTATACAATATTTCTATTCAAGAAAATGATACCAGATGAAAATTTTCATATATTATTAACACAATTTTAAAAATTTAAATTTTTTGAAGAAAATTGGGAAAATTTTAAAATCCTACTCCTTTTGTAAAAATTAATTTTTTTTGACCTGAAATTTTTTTATAATATTCTTATGGATGTTCTCAACAACTCTTTAGGGATCGATTTTAGAATAACTTTATTCGTTTTCGAGAAGAAAAAAATAAAATGTTGATATACAGGCTAAAAATCAACGAAAAAGCCAACATGTCTTACATTTTATTTTTTTTAAAAAAAAGTATTCAGTTTATAGCAAAACGGATCCCTAATTTTATTACATACTTTATTTTTAACACGCAGGAAAAAAATGGAAGTGATTGGTAAATAATTGTCGAAGGAGTAGCATTTTGAATGCACTAAGGTTTCGAAAAACACAAACTGAGAAAACCCAGTTTAAAGTTTATAATTCTGAAAAAATAATATTATAAGCTTAATTAAACTTAAAATACCACTTTAAGATATTAGTTATACGTTTTTCTTTAAAATAATTGCATTTTCATATTTTTCAACCCATACATTTTTATAAATGATCAACTTTTAGAGAGTACTAATTGCACAAGAAAATTCAAGAGAAACGTTAAAAAAAATTTTTTTCTGTCCCGACAGAAATTTTATCCGTTTTTTTTCTTATATTAAAGTACATGCACATAATATTACATGCTCTTATAATACTCTTATAATATTACATGCACACATTTCACAAAGAAAAAAAAATGATTGTATGCATTGCCTCAGAAATATTCTGCTTTTTATATATTGCACATTCTTTTTTTAATGTTATTATTTCTCTTTATAAATTAGATTTTTTTTATCAAAACGCTTCTTTTAGCTTTTTTTTCTAAAAAGGGGGCGTGGCTGAATCGCCTAATTTGTTTTCAAATGAAGTTTTATTCAACTTCCAACTTTCCGACATGCACAAGTGATATATCAATCGAAAGATAATAATGTAAGGAATAAGATTAAATGAAAATAAAAAAACCGATAGGTTTGGGATTTTAGGGGTACCCCAAGTCTTCTTAAATTAACATTAATATGACTTCTGTTGTTTTAGATTGTGTGTGTGTGGATGTCAAATAACTTACATTAGGATTGTAAAATGTTACTTTTTGTAGAATACATGCTGAATTTGAGTCATCTGCCAAAAAGGTTTCTAAGCAATTAATTATTTTTGCTGTGGTTCACTTTTTTTAACAAGAGGTTTTGTGATTTGTTTCAAAATACCGTTTTACACACTATATGTTCTACATACCACTGTTCCAGAACATAAGAAACACACCACTTTGTCGCCTTTACTAATAATGCCATGTTTCTCGGTCCACCAAATTAGAGATTCTCTGTTACACTTAAACTATCTTGCACTTTTTGTTCTTTTGCTGAACTAGCTATGTTAAACAACAGTTAAAAATCGTATATATAACGCAGAAAATCTTTAAAATGCAGTTGTGTAAATGAAATTGACTATGCTATGCGTAGGCAAACTTTACATCATAAGCAATTATAGTCTACTACGTAACTAAAGCAAGAAAATAACAAACGAGTGAGCTCCTCGCCGCTCCGCGACCGATCACTCGCGTTTGTTCGTAATACTTCATAGTTAACTTTGAAGTTTTAGAATAAAAGGCAAACCATTTTGATCACTGATGGGCCAAGAAAAATTGTGTCGTGAGCCACTGGTTCGCTCCCCCATGGTTTTTAATGAAAGTTGAAAATTCAAAACTAAGGAGAAAGGGAGAAGAAATATAAAGAAAAAATCAGTTGTTAGAACCATTTTGTTTTTAAAAAGGCTCTAAAAATTAAAAAAATAAATAAATGTGAAAGAATACGAAAAAAAAATCACAAGTTCCAGATGGTTTGGAACGCGAAGTAAGCCAATCTAGTGGAAATCAGGTGAAGTCGGGAAGAATTTTGACTTAAACCGATGTGAAATAATAGGGAGAGATGCAGCCATGAGAACAAAGTATTTGCAAAGGAATAAAACCAAAGGAATCATCCAGGCAACGAAGAAGTATTAACAACGGTGTAAAAAAATTCAAAATCATTAAAATTTTGAAATTTGATTCAAAAGTATATAATAATAGAAGTTGGTACCTATATTAAATACGTTTTGAGAAATTTCAATATGCTATCAATTAACCCTGGGTTTTTTTTTTAGCTCTGGAAAAATTTACAAATAGACGGTCAAGGAGGCCTCCAGGTTTCTCTTTTGAGAAGAAGAAATTGCTAGATGTAAGCACGCTGATTTTGAATTAATTCGTTAAGAACTTGTGGAATTTTAGCAAAAAAACTTTTTGTGGTGGCTTTTTGGTGAATGGTTGAGGGGGTTGAATTTTGGATCACGATAAACAACTTCATCTCTAGCGTACCAGGTTGTGTTTCATTAAAGTAGTTAGCCCTAAATGGACCCTGTATCCAAATTCCTAGGGGTCCTTTTTGGAAGAGACTTATTTGAAAGTGTCAGAACGCTACACATAAAGGGATCCCTGTAGCTAGGTGGCCCCGTGTCATTGATACGGTGGTAGCTATGCACCTGGTGCGTTTATAATTTGACGAAGATAATTTTTGGTGAAAACGTGCAATTTTCTCAAATGGCACATAGCTGCAGTTCCCCATATGGAGGTGACATACAACTTAATATTGTGACGGCCCTATCCACAATCTTCTTACTAATAGTCCTCTTGGGAAATTTTTGGTCCTTAAAAAGTATTTTATTAGAAAGCTTCCTCTGAAGAAGAAAACGCGAACATGCAAATTAAGACTTCTAAATAAAGTCTAGGCTTAGAGGTTAGAAAGAGATAGGGTAGACTGCTAGCTGAGCAGTGATTAATCAAATTTCATGTGAAGCGCGGATAAGTAATTGATAATTGTATTGCTTAAGGTGACGATCTGTCACTTGAGATTGAATCTAGATTAGGTAGTTAAGAAGGCAGAGCTATCGAAGCGACGTAAGTGTTTTATTTAATTAAAGTCTTCTCATATCTCGTGTACCTTGTTAATTATCTTCATATTTATTAATTGGGTGCATCTCTTAATTTTGGTTGATTGAACTTGTGTTGTGGTTTGTGTTGTAAATAAATTAAGTGATTTTAAGTATGGCTAGTCTTCCTTCCCTTTCTCCCACACCTTTAGGCGCAGAGGCGAGATCTTTAAAATGGAATACGAATAATGGAATTAAAGATCAGACCTTTGTGTTTAATTGAGTTTGCTTTTTCTAGAGATTACTTTATAAACGAATAAGGAGCAGCACTTACCGTTTTGCAAGCCTGCACAATATGGATAGCAAAGTTAATTTGTTTTATAGATACAAACCCAGGTATTTAAACTCTTTTACCCAGGGAACTGGTTCGCCAAAAATTGTGGCAGAAAGTAAGCCTTCTGGGAGCTGCCACCTACTCGGGAATATTAGATATGCACTTTTGGATGCATGGACTTTGATTTCCCAGTCTGTTCGCTTGAGCTCAAGTAAAAGAGATGTAGTGTTGCAGGTTGGAGATCAAAACGGAAAGATTTCTTATCCTGTGTAATTACAGCAGAGTCATCAGCGTACATAACTAATTGCGACGATACGGTTTGAGGGATATCATTTACGTTAGGTTCAAAAGAACCATGTCAAGTAAAAACGAACCTTGCGGCATGCAACATCATTTTTTTAGACGTATAAATTCTTCTAGTACTTAAATTTGAAAAACTATATTATATATAAGTTACAAATATATTTACATACTCTATTAGAAAAACAGTTTAAATAAAAACAGACCTTGTTAGATGTAAATCTTAAAACAGAAGAAAATTCCACTTCATAATTTTCCTAACTGTTCCTTTCTGTGTGTCTCGTCATATTCAGATCCAAGATTCAAATCCGTTACCCGGCGAAACGATCGATAGAATCGTCTGCCTCATTCTTTTCTTTATTCTCTGGATATCAACGAATAAATAAACTTCTAGAGTTCTCTTCGGTATGTAGTATGATATAAACATCATAGAGTTAATACATCAAAGTATATTAGGTATTTTTTTTAAATTTCACGTTTCTGTAAACTTATTAAAAAAAAATCCCCAGTCATTCTTTTTAAAATTCCAATCCATCACACGTTTAATTTCATTCAAACACGCCGTACACTTTCTAATATTTAAAAAAGTTTGATGAGGAAAGAAATAAGAGAAAATGTATTATTTTCAAAATTCCGAAAAACTATCTCGTAGCATTCCAAAATTCTGACTAAGCCAAGATATTTTTTAAGAAAAAATAATGTGGAATATTTATCATCCTTTTTAATTTGTCAGTATTTCTGAATTTATTGCTTTAAATTATTATATGAATACAAATCTTATTTATAAAATTTCCTTTTTTTTTCTCGACTAAATTAATTTGATAGAAAAAATCAATGTTTAAAATTATTTGAAACAGTTTGACTAAGAAGTTAACTTTCTAATAAAACGCTTCAATTATGGAACTATTTAATTTCGCGTCATTATTAATGACAATTTCCCCTAAAAAGCTTACATTTTTTTAAATAAATCTCAAAACACATTATCATGAAAAAAACTTTAAAATAAATCGTATCTTATTGAAAAAAAAGATAAATGAATATTATACATTTATTATTTCAAGAAAATTCCAGCTTTAGGGGGAAACTTTCTGAACGCTTTGAAGAAATATAGTTTCTCTAGCATAGTCTTCAATCGCCTTGGTGTAGTTACCTAGGCAACTAACTATTTTTATATAAGGTAGGATTAATTGAATTGACTTTGAATAAATAATTTTTATTTTTGCCTTTATGCTCTTTGCAGCTATTTTTACCGTATATATGCAATGCAGCCATTTATGGAACTGTTTTTTATCTTAACATCTCTAGATATTTATTATTATATTGCAGTATAGTCGTGGTAAGTATGATTAATATTTTATAATGCTTTCCTCCCAGTGCTTGTAAAGAATGACTAACAATAAACCAAGAAAAAATGGCGCGTGTTCGAAAGCAAAAACTTACTTTTTATCAATGTCGCTAGAATGCAGATAACAATTTAAAGTGTGTGTGCGTTGTTAACTATATATTTCATTTTTTAAAATAATACCTTACATTGATAAGTGAGATGAATTTTTTCGTACTTATGTATTATACCAAAGACCAATTTTGTCAAACCAAAAGACATCGCCAAATGCAGTAAGGTAGTTTCACACACACAGTGGAAAACCTTTCCTTTACATGTTCCGACACAGTTATAATAATAACGCCAGTATTTGGTGACGTCTTTTAAGTTAACGATGTCTTTCGATTTGGCGAAATTGGTCGACAGTATAATACGAAAGTACCAAATTTTTAAAAAACGTTTTGCAAAGTGTAGAAAGGTAAGAAAAAGTATTTAACCTTCGTATTTTTATAAAACAGAAGAAATTTATTTATTGTTAATGAAGCTCTTCTCTCTTTTTTTTAACGGATGTAGAGCAACATAGGCTAAGCCCTATCCTACCAACATTCCTTAACTAGAATATATTTTGAAAAATTTATGAAAAAATATTTTTTTAGAAGCTTTTTAACGTCACGCTTTGAAATTACAAGAGGCTATTTGAGACGGATTGTGAATCACTGTAAAGTGACGAGGACAACTCCACTCTTCAGAACTATTAGTAGTTTGTGCGGTATAACTGGAAACACTTTTCCAAGCACAGACGAATTCCCCAATTATTACACCAGAATCGTGTTTTCTTCCTTGTCTTTTTTTCCATTTGCATACTTTTGTGAACAACAAACATGGCAGGCTGATGTTTCGCAGAAGTAGGAATATGTGATATAAAATGTCGTTCAGTAAGACGGGCAGCGTTATCTATACTGTAGGTGGTCTGCCAGGATTCTTTTGTCCAGAAGTTGCATCATATTTATGTAAAAGCTCTTCTACAGCTTTGATTCGAAATTCTAAAAATGTAATATGTTCCCCCAACAACATTTTTATAGAGCAAAAATGAGCTCCAGAGAACTTTGTCTAGTCGATGTAAAAATATCTTTTTATAATATTTTTTATGGCGTTTTCGGATTGTCGGATAAAAGGATATTTTCTGATCACAGTGATCTACACCACCCATAGTAAACTACCTGAAAAATTACTCCGTAAAATACTCGTGCATGACATTTTGGAGCACAAGCTCCGTTGCCTGAGATTAACTCGAACATGACAGTTTAAAGGTTAAAATCAGTTTGTAAGGATGTTAAATGTATGCTTAGTTAAATGTAAGGTATCGCTATACCAAGGCCAGGAGGGTTAAAAAAAAGTCCTCACCAGGCAAATTAAAAGATAAGAAAAAGAAGTATAAACGCGCTTTTGTCTTAAAATGTTTTCTATAACAGAAATATTTTTAAGCTATTTTATGTTAATGCGCAATGTTTATCAATAGTTTTGCATCTTAATTTACACTGTGACGTTGAAAATGCAACATCAAGAAAAAAGGCCAAACTATTATGTAAATTTCGAGGTAGGTGCACCTCACCAAGTAATGCAAATGATGTGAAATACGCAGTTCTCTGGTTGACTTTGAGTGGGATACAAGGGCAGGTATACCTGCAGGTTGGGTAATATCTGCACCATTATTTTGCCAATGACATCATTATCAAATTAATGTTGATTCTGTTAAAATAGGCGTTGAATAGGCGTTTCTTTTTGGGCATCTGGACTGTAAAAACAGTCCTCAATCCCATATCATGACAAGTCTTTGATGCGGGGCATGGCGAGAGTGGTGTTTTCCTTTCTGCTGAGTGGCATGACGGCGATTGGTTGAAAGATGGAATCCGGGAGGCGTGGCTATTTCCTATGTGTCGTATGCGCTGAACTGGCAATTAGGGGATTCATTTCATATCATGTCGCCAATAGGTTGCAATAATACGTAAGTACCATTTTCTTTAACTAGGTGCAGTACAATAGAAATCCATTCTAAAAATATACACAAAGAAAAATAATTTAACTCAATATAATTTAATTAAAAAGTCTTAACTTATAATTCGATGAGCTTGCCGCACGCACAGAGTTCACTTACTGCAGCATTCTTAAGGTTGATACGGTTACTTTGTTTTCCAACACATAAAAGCTGCCAATAGCAGCTCCTCTACCTTTTTTTAGCAATTCGTTTGCATTTTTTTAAAAGGATTTTGTTTCTGAATGTGTATTAAAATTTACTGAAAAATCGAGAAATTTTGTAAATAAAATAACTTTTATGATAATGCGTTTAATTCGAAAAATAATTGAATAGGTCATTTCAAAATCGACACGAGTCAATTTTTTTTCAAAACATTTTTTTGTTGTTGCTGTTGTCGTGAATTCACTCTTAAAGGTAGAACTACTGTCGTATTATACCGTTGACCAATACCGCTTGATCAAAAGACATCACCAAATGCCTTGCTACACAGCCATTAGCGAAAACCGTTTCCGCGCATGTTCCAACGAATTAATAAAAACGATAACAACATTTGACGACATTTTTTGAATTGAGGATGTCTTTTCTTTGAGAGAAATTGGTCGACGGAATATTACTTAAGAACCCAATCTGATATTAAAAGCCATTCATGTTATTAAATTCCTTCTTGTTCCAACAATATAGTGTCATCGTCGTTTATTGAATAAGTAACTGAAGTTACTTCACAGACTTAATGGATCTTGCATGATATAGCAGTAGCCGTCACAATTGTGAGTGTAGCATATATTAAACTGCAACGTTTTGATTAGTGGAAATATTTAAATAAAAATTATAATGACTCTCCTCCGGATTAGCTAATTTGATACTTATGTATTATCGCAATAATCGTCAACTCTATTAATAACTCGCCAATTTCTTATGTGTCGTACGCACTGAATTGGCAACCATGTGCTTAGTTTATATCCACTATTTTCGGTCTCATTTTCTAGCCATTTTTTTAACTTTAAAAGAGACATTGTTGCTGCCCTTTGCTTTTAATTCTACTTTGCATGCTACTCTTTCAACACAATCTTATTTTAATATCTACTCTTCTTTATTAGTGAATTTCTATTGTAATTATAACAAGAGAAATAAAAAGAGAAAAAATGCTGTTGGTACTGTTTTTTCTTCGCCAAAAGTGAAGTCTAAACTAGGATTTTATCTATAGCGTTTTTAGCTTTTTAAATATTTAAATTATTTCATTGTCTACTTTGCTTTTGCGATAGGGCATAAATTTGACTAAAAATAAAACTTTAATACCAACGAATTTCTACTTTTTGAAAGGTTGGATCTTAGTTGAACCCTTTTTTGGCAATAAAAGTTCAGCTCCAATTTTATTAGGATTTTATCGCTAAGTTGCATGCGAACTGCTTTCTTAGAATTTAGCGCAAATTGACTACTTTGAAAATGACGGTTTTTCCTTTAAGCCATTAGGCGAAAAAATCAGAGGGTTCAACTAGAACTTTACCCATATTCCGTCACCAATAGTAAAGAAAATAAAGAAGAAATGTGTGTGTGTGAAAAGCAATCATGTCACTAATTCTCTATTGTCGCCATAAGCCATGCTAAAAACCTCTTAAAATAATTGATCATATACCTTCTCAATCGAGAATTACATTCTTTGTTCTTTTATATACTTGAATATATCATTCCCATTTTTTCAAAAATACCTATTTCTCTATGCTCTTTTCAGGTGGCTAAACAGTGCTCTTTTGTAATGAAACTTTTCAAGACAAAAGTATTTTTACTTCTTCTTTTTCTTGTCTTTCGATTTCTTATCGGGTGGAGGCTCTTTTTTCACACTTTTAACCTTGGCAGCAAGGTCATCTGGTCGCCATTTAATTTTTGAGCATATCTCCCACATATTTACCATTCCATCAACACTTAACGCGTTTGCTAGTTCAGTAGCAATTGACTTTGGCACCGACAGCTCACTGCTTGATAAGGCTCTAGCAAAATCATCGGTGGTCATTAAACGAGGCTTAGTTTCTTTCACAGCTGCTTCTTCATCGGCAGTTTGAAGAGCCTCCATGGCCTTTTCAATAATAAAGTTGGAGTTTATATCATTAAATACATGCTTTAATGAAATGCCTTTCTCATCTGCAAATTGCTGTGCAAAATCTAAAGCATTAGACGTGTCAATGGCTTGGTCCTGAAGTGGAATATAATCTTGTGGAAGCATGTCATGTCGAATTACTGACCCAAACAACACTTGAGTAGTTCTTCCACTCTTCTTAAACTTATTCCATGTTTTTAGAAATGCGAGATTTACTTGGATGCCTGTTATGTCCAGAAGCTTCAGATTCTCACCGGTAGAACGCAGTAAAATGTTTGTTGAAATTCCATGAAATGGATTGTTGGTCAGTCGAAGTGTCTCTAGAGTTGAACTTTTTTTAAGAGCTGGGGCAAACTCAGTAATACCTTTGTTAGAGATAAAATTGTTACTAAGATCAAGTTCTTGGATAGATTTGTTTCCACGAAGGCCCTTCGCCAAATCTGGCATTGCCTCATCGTTAATGCCATTGTCTGAAAAGTTCAAATATTTCAAATTGGAAAATTTAAAAGTACTAAAAATGCCACCAGCTCCTTCCTCAAAGAAATTAGAACTTAAGTCTAGTCTTTCTAATGCACTGCATTTATTTATTGATGAACCAAAAACCAATCCACAGGCTGAAGAGGCGCTGTTTTTGCTCAAAATAAGTTCTTTGGTTCGGTCAATTTTCATCAAAGCTGCAGCTATTTCAATAAATTCTTCATTTCCAAGATCGTTTTCTGATAAATCAAGGAATTCAATATTGGAACAAGCTGAAATTAGCTCGATCAACCGTTGAGAAGAATTTCGACCTATATCATTGTTCTTCAAATTCAAATGTGTGATATTCTCGTTTTGGTTTACAAGGGCAGTGATTACTGGTAAGCTTTGAACTCCAAGTTTGTTATAGGACAGATTTAAATTCTTCACCGCTTGGCACAACATCAAAGCTTTTGCTATTGGTATGATTCCTACTAGTCCGATGCATTGGTAGGAAAAATCCATCGCTTCATTTTCAATGTTATTCAAAAATGTTGAATTTATCGGTACCTTCAAAGCTTTACTAAGTTTGTAATAAATATCTGTTATACCTAATTTTGGTTTGGGTATTTCTATTTCTGATGCAGTGTTAGGCAGTTTGCGCAATCTTTCGAGAGTTTCATCAATAACTTTTCTGAATGTTATTTCTGGGTCTTCTAACTTTTCAACTTTTTTTGATATTTTCATTTTATTTCCTGAATCTTGTTTTTCTGGTTCATTTTGGTCACCGAGATTGTCATTTGGAGTGACATCTTGCGTCGTTTCAGTATTAGATGAAGATGTCATTTTCATAAATATTCAAAAAAAAGACATCTTAAAAAGTTATAAAGATATGCAATATTTATCTTAAAACGCTAATTAAACTCTCTTTAAATTTTCAACAGATATAATGAGCTAAACTCATGACGGTTACGTAACAAATGTAATCACGTGTTCTTCATTGACGTTAGATTTGTGCTTGTCAGTTCTACTCGTAAAATGTAATTATAAATTCAAATTTGATGATTGAGTAGATGTTCAAACATTAAGATTCTCATCAAAGAGAGTTTTTCAAAATTAAAAATTCTTATATTATACGCGTACTTTTAAATCAAGTTCATTTTTTTTACCTATGTGAGTTGTTATTCTTGACAAATACATACTTTTTTAAAAAGTTTCTGTAAAAAGCAAAAGTTGGCAACATTGAACGCATACACTGATTGGCTGGTAACACATGACATTTTATCATGTGACTAAGACGTCACATGAATTTAGCACTTAACTACACGCAGAAAAGTTATAGTGGATCCAGTCATTATTAAATCCCAATTAGATGATTGATCAATTGTTTAATTGGTTGAAGAAGGTGTTGAATACGGGTGCTTAACCTTATTCCACGCCTGGGCACATCTGATAAATAGGAAATTTGTGAAGGGTGCAGTTCAAAGTATAATGATTCTTAATATTTCTTTATTTTATTGTAATCATAAGCATCATAAACAATATCCACATTAAAAAGGAAACAAAAAACCCGAAATTGTTACATTTAATACGATTTTTGGCATTGCATGTTATCCACTAATTTTTCAAAGTCAGGCGCGTATAAGATGATGTTCCCAATCCAATGGCATCTTTGAGACTGCTATCGTTAAGTCAAGATCTGATTGTTGATTTAATTGTGTTCATTGTTGAAAATAACGATTCACATAAATTTTTGGAACCAAAACACAGGATTTTGATTTGTAAGATCTTTTTTTAAAAGAGGATATTTTTTTCTCTTCGGTTAGATTTCATCACTATTGATATAGATATAGTATATAGTAAACAGTGGTCGGGCGCGCAAAAATAGCTTCACGAGCACATTGACGCCCATGGGCACAAGGTTAAGAACCCCTGGTATAGCGCAACACAGGCTAATAATACAAAAACACATTTTCAATTTTTACTGAAATGATCCGTGTATTTTCACTTTGCAAAAAGTATGTGTGTTTGTATACTTCTAACTCAATTCTACTCTATTTTTCGAATTGACGTTGTTTATAAAAATCTTTTTCAGGAACTCTCTTTTCAACATACATCCCTATTTTCAATAATTTATTAAATTTACCAGTTATTTATATTTTCTAGCGTTGGAATCCACGATCCTTCTCCAAATTTTAACCCTTAACTTCACACTGTTGCATTTCTGCAATATATGATTTATTTTAATTTAACAGACTCAATACATTTTTTAATTGCCTACAAATCACTTATCTGAGAAAAAAGATTTTTGCAACGAAATGTATGCTAATTTTGTCACGAGATGAAGTACATTTTTTTCCAAAAATCACAACAATTATAAAAATCTCTGATGCCTCAAGAACTCTATTTTTGCTTTAAAAATAATCCATTATATTTTATGCTTCCTCTTGTTTATTGACGAAATAAATTACCAGGTAAGAAATTTAAACATTTTATGATGATAATAAAATTCTCATATAAAAAAAAGGTTTTGTAATTTACAGCACTACTGCGCAATGTTGCGCTTCTGCAAAAAACAAAAAAAAAAAAAAAAAAAAAAAAAAAATGAGTGAAATTCAATTTAAAACTGCTTAATTTTTTTTTTTCATATTTTTCCCTTTTATTATTGCTTGAGAACTACCTGATATATCTTTTTCATAGAAATTTAAAAAATTGTGAAGTTAAGGGTTAAGTATAGTCAGAAGACGAAGTAGGCATCTCAATTGGCATCCCATTCTTTTTAATATTTATGTTGCGTTAATATGATTTTGAGGACTATATGTTTTTAATGAGCTTTAGTCCTTATTATTACTCTCGATAGTTTCTGGCTGGATTTAATGTTAGTTATACGCTGAGTTTATATGCTGTTATTACTTTTTACGAGGACCATTTTGAAAAAAGGGCTTACAACTGCTAAATCTAGACAAAGTTTAGATTTTATGGAAGAAAAACCAAGAACACAAAGATTTTACAATTTAATGTCAAGAAACAACAACTTATTAGATTTCTGAAGATTAATACTTTGATGGAAAATTTCACGCATTCTCTCATATTCTCTCAAAAGAGTGGGGGGAGAGATAATTCCAGATTCTATCTTCATTATTGCTGAACTCGGAGTTAAATAGACATATAGTGATTTAATAAGATACAGTAAATTTTTTAATTGAAATTATTCAAGTAAACTTTCTGGTAAAAAATGCATAATACTGCACATTTCTGATTTTTTCTAACAGGAATGGCTGTTGGTGTTATCAATTACATTTGCATGTATTTATTCAAATGTTTTTTAGTTAATTTCAATGATAACACTAGAACATCTGGGATTTCGATTACCCTTAAATGTCGAATAATAAAAATGTGGTATAAAATATATAAAGTATATTACCCTAAAAATGTGGTATAAAATATATAAAGTAATTGTTTTAACTACACTCATGTCCATAAATTAAGGATAATTCAGAATCACGCAGAAATTGAACTCTAAAATAAAAATTTCACCTGTAGAATTATCACACACATCTTGAAGAAGAATATGCAAATTACAGGAAACCACCAGATTGCGCGGATAGTACGTCACAATGACGAGAGTGTAAGAGGTGGCGACAGGGGTATATAAGGTATATACCCCTGGCAAAGGGGTAATAAGGAATGGTGGCAAAGAAGTAAAAATTGTTCACAAGCGCTTTAAAAGTCTTTCAGTGCAATAACAGCATAGTTATGGCACAAAGGAAGCATTTGGATGATGTTTTACGTGGAAGAATTATTGGACGACTGGAATGTGGACGTACCCAGCTGGAAGTAACTGAGGAACTTGGAATCACCCATAGTGTCATCTCCAGGCTTTGGCAACGATTCCAAGATGATGGTAATGTGAGTAAATGTTACAGTGCAGGTCGCCCCTGAGTTACAACGCCGAATGAGGATCGGTATATATATTTGGCAATTACTGCCAAAAGAAACAGACGGAGCACAGCATCAGACCTGTCTCGTCAGCTCTTTTCAGCTACCAGTACGACAGTTTCAAGGCAGACCGTGTACAGACGCTTAGGGCAAATTGGTCTATATGCTCGTAGGCCTGTCGGATGTGTTCCACTTACCGCAACTCACTGTCGCCTGCGATTAACCTGGAGTAGAGACCATGCATTGTGGACACCACAACAGTGGTCTTGTGTGATGTTTTCCGACGAGTCCAGGTTTAGTTTGCAGTCTGATTCTTGCCGGACTTTAATATGGAGAGTGACAGGTACCCGTTACCACCAAGAGAACACCATTGAACGACACCATTACGGTGGTGTAGGATGGCTCTCTTTTGGGGAGGAATTATTCTTGGTTCCAGAACTGACTTGCATATTCAGAGTGTAACGATAACAGGCCACATCTACCGGGATGTCATTCTGGAACAACATGTACGTTTGTTTCGGGGCGCCATGAGGGCTGAATTTCTGTTTATGGATGACAACGCCCGTCCTCACCGTGCAAACATTGCAGACGGATGCCTTCAATCGGAGGATATCACCCGTATGGATTGGCCAGCATACTCACCGGACTTGAATCCAATAGAGCATGTGTGGGATATGCTTGGACGATGAATTGCAGCCCATCAACCCTCTCCCACCTGTCTACCGGAACTTCGGAGGGCATTGTTTAACAAGTGGTGTAATATTCCCCAAGATCAGATTGATAATTTGATACTCAGCATGCCTAGGCGTTGTAAGGCCTGTATTGCATCGTCCGGGAGACATACTCCGTATTAACCATCATACTATCCATGTTATACTGTTTTTTGTAAATAGGTTCTTTTTTGAAATTTGCTCCAGGGAGTAAAAATCGCAATTTTTATTAATTATCTCAAACATACAGCATCTGTTTTGCTCTTTACCTTTTGTTTAATAAATAGACTTTACAAATAAGTCAAATTGGTTTGGCTTCTGTTTCTTTCTTTGCCTGAACTTCATTATCCTTAATTTATGGACATGAGTGTAAATAGTTGCAAGACTACTGTTCAGTAGGATTTAGTTTTAAGACTTTTTCATGTAATTATCATATATTATGACCCTTCATATCATAAGAAACCGACGTTGACATTATGTTTCGCGAAGCTTGTTGGATGACTGCTTTGTCTCAAAACATTTCGAGTTGCAAATCTTCCAGGAACATTACTATTATGCGGTATCCATTCTGTGTCATCCCTAACACTTTTCTCAAAATTTGCCGGAATATTATCAATTACATCGGCCCTTTCTTTCAATTCTTCGCAGTCACTTTCATTCAATCTTATGTCTTCCTCGGAATCTAAATTAGAGCCGATTTATTCTCATAAAACTCTCGCAACAAATTAAAAATTCCATCAGGGCTTAGCACGAAGTTCGTAAATAGAATGATTTTTTTTAAGAGCGGATAAGCAAACACCATGAAACGAAACAATTAGACACAACAATTTTAGTATAATTGATTCATTTCCACTGTGAACTCAATAAAACGCTGCATTCAAGGTCAGAAAATGTGCGATAGGACTTTGAGAAGTTTGTTTTTTACTATTTTGGTATCCACTTAGTGAACTATATTTTATTAAACGACAGCTTTTAATAATGATAAATTGCCTTGGTGTCGAAATGACACCAGCGGACGTTATAGGCATATTTAGTTGTAAAATTCCTAATAATTAACCTAGAACCACAAAACTTTTATTGTGTAATCACCAGGGAAAATCACTAAAAGTCATGGAAAATTTTCAAATTCCTTGCGAAAATGAGGAAAGGAGAACAAAGTAAACAGGCTCCATTGGCCAATCGACACCAACGGACGTTCTAGTGCTAACATATAAATGCATAGCGTCTCACACAGTTTATCATTTTTTAAAAAAATCTCAGAGGGTATAACATGGAAAGTGAGAAGGAGCATGTGTGACATTGTTTGTTATTCGAGTTCGATAAAAAGAGTATGGCAGCCGCAGCATGCCGCAATGTTTGTCAGATTTATAGGGAAGATGCAATAGACAAAAGCACATGTTGTCGATGGTTTCGTAAATTTAGGGAAGGAGACAGAAGCTGTCGAGATCAGACTAAGTGTGGACGGCCATCTCACATTGGAGAAGACCATATTGACCAAGCCATAAGGAACATCCCGAACCCAACCATGCAAGAATTAACGGACACCTTCAACGTACACCAGATAACGGTCGAGACAGGGCTGGATAACTTGGTTTTTACGAGAAAGTTGAATCGTTGGGGTCACATAACCTGGCAGCTAAGTAAAGGGATGACCGAATCACCACCTGTATATCCTTGCTTTCCCGGTAAGAAAAAGACTCATTCTTAACTTGAATTGTTATAGGAGGTAAAAAGTGGGTTATGAACCATAACGTAAAGTGTTGTAGGACTGTGTGTCGCCCTTCTGATCCACCTGCATCGACTTCGAAACCTGAATCTCATGCCAACAAAGTGTTATTGAGTGTGTGGTGGGATGTGCAGGAAATAATTCACTGTTAGGTCCTGCCACTCAGTCAAACCATCAATGCTGCCTTCTACTATCTACAGTTAGGCAAATTGCATTCAAAAAGTGTCTAGGTCTTATCAATCATGGTGTGTGGTATTATCCTTCATCACAATAACACCATGCCACATGCTGCTGTCATCA
The DNA here is from genome assembly GCA_019973935.1 of Trichonephila clavipes. NCBI lineage: Eukaryota > Metazoa > Arthropoda > Arachnida > Araneae > Nephilidae > Trichonephila > Trichonephila clavipes. Next base: position 434,573 of record BMAU01004205.1, on the reverse strand, counting down.
CTCACCAAAAGCCACCCTCCCTATTCTCCTGGCTTGGCACCAAATGACTATCACCTATTTCGTGCGTTGAACTATTCAGTTTTCGGAGAAGTCAGCTTTCAGTCAGAAAATCTTTGATGATCCAGATGCTATGAAAGCTACCATCCAAGACATTTGTGACTCGAAACCGCCGGAATTTTACCACCGTGGAATTCTTCTCCTACCAGAAAGATGGCAAGAGGTCATAGATAGCAATAGATATTATATACAATCATAGGAAATGTTTATTTTGTGTTTATTCACACTTCTTTATGGGTAATAAAAACGGGTAGAACTTTTGCGCATACCCAATAGTAACCCATTATTATATAATTTACATCGTATAAAATAATTTTAAAACTTGTTAAGTACCTTATTATTGTAATGATGGACTGTTTTTAAAGGGAAAAATTCCCAAGTAACTAACATTAAATAAAAGAGTAATCACATCTTGTTTTCTTACGGTTAGCAACTATCGGTGAAGTCTGATTAATTTTTTTTAAATTTATGTTTTTTAAAGACGTTTGGAATTTCTAAATTTGATTTTACTCAATAAAGAAAATTTCTGCACGTTATCTGCAATAAAAACCATCAACAATTTTATTCGTTTTGAGGAAATATATTATTCGTAATTCATAACCCGCATCGAAATTTCTTTTGACAAACGCCGCTGACACTTAATTATCATTCCATGACACAATCGGGGCTATTTGGACTTATCACGGTTTTCTAGATGCGGTCACTACGGTTCAGATAACATCTGATTCATGAAGATATTTTAGTTTCGGACTCCTGCTCGTCTCTCTTATTCCGATTCCAGGTCACGTTCCAAAACCGAAATACTCTTAGAAAGTTCCATTTCAAAAAACCAATTGATTCGCGACAGGCTATTTCTCACATCGTCGCTTGAGCGTGGTAAAAGCGACATCCGGCTTCGACAAGAATTCGATTCGGATGAAGTGGAGTAGAGTTGTTTAAAAGAGATGAATGCTCTTTAAGAAGAGAAGTTTGTTGACAACTGAGTGTTCTTTTTTTTCTTAAAGACTAGCAAAGAAAAGCATTTTATCGAAGAATGTTCCGTAGAAATTTTATCGTTCAAATGTTCGTCAATTTTTTAATGTAAGGTGACTGAGATTAGTGATTGATTCTATATTCAACAGATTCTGCTTAAAGCTATAACATATATTCAATAATGCATTGTATGGATCAGGGGTCGGCCACCTTTTAGCTGTGGCATGCCAAACCAATCTATCAATATGATTCAGCGTGCCACTATAGGACATTTTTTATTATAACAACTCAATTCCCGCGATAATGTATGCGGAGTTGGAGAATAGAGGTCAAGAATATATATTCTAAGTTTTATTATGTATTCATTGTACATCATTTAAAGGTATTTCTTAATATAAAGATAAACAACAAGAAATATCGTTATTTCTTCAATAAAAATTAAAAAAATTAAAATGTGCATATATAATGTATTTTTAAACTTATTTATTAAAATAAGGAATAGGCAATATAAAATAAAGTATTTTCCCTTCATTACAGTTAAATAAAAAGATAAATAAAATTTTTAATGCGAACCTAGTGCTAGGACCTTTCTACATTTATATTTCAAAATCAAGGGTATAATGTGTGACTTTCAATTTGTCGCGATTCTGAGCATTCAGTTGTTAAACAATTTCTTTGTGGACTCGAAATATTTTTCATATGAGGACAAATTTTTTAGTTTTATTTGCAGAACCAAAAACGGAAAGCGGAGTCCATGCAATTTTCTCTCTTCAAACAATTAAATCTCTCCAACAATGACATTCAATAATTTACAAAACAATTGTTAATTTATTTTTAGAGTTATATTCAGATTTTTTCATAATTCCGTAAATGTCCATAATTCTGAAGATGTTTGCCAAAAAAGGTTCATTGGAATTTATCAACTTCATCCACTCAAAAATTGACACATTTGTAGAGTAGGGTGGAGTGCCACCGAGAATTGTGCCACGTACCACATGTGGCACGCGTGCCATAGGTTGCCGACCCCTAGTATGTGGATAATGCACATATCTTGTAAAATATTTTAAAGTTTGACAAAAAGGTTATTAGAGATGATATTGTGTTTATACAGGGATATCATTCAAATTTTTATGATTATAAAACACATTAACACATTATGTAAAAAGAGTGTGGCTATTATAGCCTAGTGGTCCTGGTCATGGACGCGTGACAAGTGTCTTATGGGTTCGAGCCCTAGTACCAATACTGACACAAGGGCCAGCTACATTTTAAATTTGTAGAGTAGGGGTGTCAAACTCGCGACCCACAACCAACATTTCTGTGGTCCGGCTAATAAATCGGCACACAATAATATATAATAAAATTTTAAAAAAATGTTCCAAAATTGGAGTGAGTGAGTGAGTTAATATTAACGTCGCACTGTTCAGCTACACGAGGGCTTTTGGTGACGGACCACGTAATTTTGAACCATGGGCAAGTGACGTGGACGACACCTGAGCTGGCACCCCCCTCTCCTAACTACCACACCACACCAACGGGAGGACGTTTCAGCTCTCGACAGATTTAACGTGCATCGCTGCCCTACACGGCTTCCAAAATTGGAAGGATAGTAGCAGAGAAAAGAGATGTCAAGTGTCAAAACGTAAACATTAAATTTTACTTGTTCTTTTATATATGTTTATTATAATGTATTATTCGAAATTAACTTACGTTTCTATGGATATTGATTTTTTTTAGCCCCACCGAAAGTTAAACCTTGTTTGTTCTGCCCAAATTAGTATTTGACACTTCTGTTGTAGAGGTTCAAAGTCCTCCCGTAGGCATGGCGTGGCATTTTGGAGAGAGGGTGCCTGTTCAGATGTTGTCCTTGTTACTTGACCAAGGTTCAAAATTACGAGGTCCTTCGCCAATAGTCCTCGTGTTGTTTTATTGTGCATCGTTAGTAAACTCTCATTCACTCATTTCCTAAAAAAGGGCATGGAAAGTAATATCATACGGTTTTTTTAAATTTCAATTTATTGAATACAATCTTTTGATTCTCAACAGATGAGAATAAAATTTTTATTTCAAGCAAAAATGAATTGGAATCGTGTAATTTAAAAAAAGAAAACAGGGCAAGGTTTTTCTTTAATTAATATTTATAAAGACATTTTCTTTCCAGTGGTGATATGAAAATTCAGTGGTGAAATCTATGTACAACATTAGACCAAAGGAAAAATTTTCAATTGATGCTCCATTAAAATAATTGGAAATGTTATTACAATCGGAATTCTAAAAATATGAATCCCAAATTTGTATGAAAAAGGGACATTACTTTGTTTGGTGAATCACAATTTTAATAACATACCTTTACCTCAATAGAGCTCCATTTATATATTTTGTGACTTCTTTTTTGGTTAAAATATCAAAGATCACCTATAAATCTTTCGAATTAATGAAAAAGCATGTAAATGTTTGAATGTCTTTGATAATTAATTTTAATAATAAAAAGCTTACTTTTAATTAATTTATATAGTAATATATAGAAAAAGCTTAAATTTGATAAAATTGCCCATTCAATTAGCATTGCCACAGGCTGTTAAATAACTATTCGGTTGCTTGCTGCAAAGGTTAGATTCTTCTTTTTTTTTTAATAAAATATATTAGACGGGTCAAAAGCTAACTGATTGAAATCATTCGTAATTATCTGGTGAATGATGTAGTAAAGTAAATAGAACTATTTATAAATTTTGAAAATACAGTCGACTTTCACTAATTCAAACCTTCGTAATACGAACCTCTCGTTAATTCGAAGTATATGCTCAGCCTCTAGAAAAACTCTTGATAATTCGAACTAAGACAATACGTTTGGGTACACTCAATATTTCGAAGTAAAATCTGTATGCAGCTGGCCAGTCTACAACACGCGATAATTCGAAGTGAACTTATAAAACTCTCGACAATTCAAACACTTACTATCATGTTGAGTCCTGTAGCAAATAGGTTGGAACTTTTGTATTGTATTATCTCTGCTTGTCTCCCCTGTGACGTAGCCCCTTTGATGACCATCGGAGCTGACCCCGTCAACTCTCACAAAAGCGAAAGTGTCACTAAACAAATTACGCAACTTTTCCCTTCAAAATCATGTGGATGCGCGTAAGTTTTTCAAGCTTCATTTATTCTAGAAAACTCTATTGACAAAACTAGATTGAAAGCCATAAAACAAAAAAAGATAGCAGATTTTTCCTCAAAAAAAATTAATTATGTACAATATGTTAATAGTTGTTTTTAATACATAAATGTATTCTTTTTATATATATATATATATACAGGACTCTCAACTTCTGTATATTATTTATACTGTATAATATGTACTTCTTAAAAATACTTTTAAATAATTTAAACATATCTACAATTGTTGATTTATATAACATAGTATCAAATTTAAATGTGTTAGAAAAAAATTTTTCTTCGTGAATTTTAGGAGTTTTTTCCTACCCTCATAATTCGAACTCGATAATTCGCAGTTTTTCATGAGTTGCTCCAACTTCGAATTATCGAGAGTCGTTTCTGAATCTGTTTCAAAAGTTGAGGAAATCCTCCAATCGTAAATGATACACATCTTACTGACTTAAAAAATTAAATGTTTTAGTGACGCTATTGAGAGTTCTAATATAATGCAAACTAATGATAATGTATCTCATGGAAAATTTATGAGAACACATCAAATCCAGATATCTTCCTTTAAATGTAAATTTTATAAGCTAAAGACTTACATCCTGATTAAGATAAAAATTCTTATACAAATGCCTTAAGCACGCATTTTATTATTAATACAGTAGTTTTAATAAGCTTAGAAGTAGAACACGAACGACATTGTTAAAACGGAAAACACGCAATAATTTAACATACAAAAAAAAAATTCCAATCGAATAATTTCTGTTTGATTCATTAAATATATTTTCTTAGTTCTCTCTCTAAAAACTTTCCTTTATTTATTTATTTTTTAAAAAAATTATTTTCTTAAAAAAAAGCTATCACGTTTTAAAGAAATATTTTAAAATTTAATATGCTAAAGTCATATAGATCCGGATAAACATGAACTTGATCATCGACAAAAGAAAACTCGAAACTCAAACATGTATCGTTCTGTTTTGATGTTATTTTTGTGATATTTGTCTCTGTTATTATTTTAAATCTATGTAGCATTATATTATATATATATATATATATATATATATATATATATATATATATATATATATATATGGGAGACAACAAGGGGTCCAAGACGTTGGTCTTTCTTCTATTTTATTTTAACATTAAACAAAAATTAATTAAAAAGGTAGAAAAGTTTTTACAGATAAGTTTGACGATGATATTCAGAAGGTAACGCCTGCTCGCGCACCTCTCGCGTTCTCCTTTCTCTCTCTAATGTCCAAGAGTTTCTGTTCTCGTTTTGATTTGCTGCGCCTGCGCGCGAAGACTGCCTTGCTTTTGGCTGCATGCCATAACGGCCATTCTGACCGTACGCTGTCCGCAGCGGTATTTCCATGGAGACCAGAGGAGAATCTGAAACATACAAAAAAAAAAACGGAACAGACAAGGACTATACGACGAATATACAAAGATTTAACATATCAAAATTTTGCTGAACTAGACATTTTCTCCATCATGTGAAGGCACCTCTTCGACATCCGGAAGGTTCCACAGGAAAACATTGTGTTTCACAGACATAAGAACGTCTTTTTTAACAAGTTGATCTTTGGTTGAACGCATCGATATTTTCCTCTGTAGAGTTCTGGACGTCTGTTCAAAACGATTTCTCTTTTTCCTTCGCTTCCACTGCCAAGGCTCAAAGATTTTCCGGAACAACACAAATCGTCTATAATTACTATTCATAGGTGAAGGGGTAGGTGAGCGGGAGATGAATTCCACGGAACTCGTTTTCATGGCACCATTGGCTTTCTTACACAATACTATATCAGAACATTTTTCTCTTACAATACTCAATTTTAACTTAGTACTCTTAATTTTATTACATTTATAATCCTTAATTAGAGAACTCGAATCATTTCTAGTATTAAAGTTCTTAACATATGGCAAATCATAACTAGAGTTTTCTATCACATTTGAAACAGAAACATTTGAATTAAAATGAACACAAGCATGAGCACCTAAAGAGGATTCACTTTCATTCAATAAAACATCGCTCTTTGCGTGGCCTAGTTTCTGTATTTCAGAATATACACTGGGATGTATAATAAATTCTTCGGTCAAGGTCGGTGATATTGCCATTCTCACACTTAAGATAGGAGAGTGTTGATTAAGAGAAATATTTATGGGTTTAACTTCTACCATACGCTGTTCGCCAAAACATGAACTTAATGTTATTATTTCTTCGGAAGGTGTTTGCACTCTAATTAGTGAGGAATTTAAAACTGGGATTTGGCAACCTGAATCAATCAATGCTGTTACGGGCTGATTTTCCACAAAAATGTTTACGTATTGAAGATTTGTGCATTCATCGCTATTTTGTTTTTCGCTCTCGATTTTCAAAGTATTCACGTTTATTTTATTATGGATGTGATCATTAGATTCTTTAGGTTTAAAACGCTTCTTACAGTCTCTTGCGTAATGAGATGAATCACCGCATATATAGCAATTTTTGTTTTCTCTTTCAAGATATTGGGGATAGTTCTCTTTAATCTTTGTTTTAAAGTTTTGTGATTTATTTTTAAAGGGGTCTTGGGTATATCCATAAGTAATAGGAATTTCTTTATGTGATCCGTTTTTAGATGAAATATAAATATCACACTCTTTAGCTAAATCAATAGGCCTAAACCAATCTTCTGCTTCTCGAATGCCAATATGAGTTGCAGTTTCCTTATTTAAAGTTTCAAATAATTTATCAGAAATTATAAGATCACATAGAGATTCAAAGGAATTAACTTTTCTTAACGAACAATAATATTGAAGTTTGTCGTCAATCTTGCAGCAAATTGATGTATGTCTCGCCTGATGATTTTACAGCATTTTTAAATGAGTTTAAACACTCGCGAGGGGTTAATTGGAATTCTCTGAGTACTATAGATTTTAGTTTTTCATAGTCATTTAATTCCTCTTCTTTAATATACAGTAAGACGTTATGAGCTCTTTCGCCCAGAAGATTTATTAAAATTTCAGATTTATATTCGTCATTTATTTTCTTGGTTAAAAATGCGCGTTCTAATGATTGAAAGAACAGATTAAAATTTTCAGATCTGGTGGGAACAGGAAGAGATAAAGTTTTTATACTTTTTATCATATTTTCTATGTTAGTTTCGAACTGTTTTTCTTCGACTTTAGCTGCAGGATTTAAACTTAATGCTTTATTTTTAGCTAATTGAAGTTCGATTTCTTTTTCTAATTTTGCTAACTGAAGTTTCGCGAGCTCAATTTTTGTTCTGAAGTTACCTCTCTTTCGTTTTGCGATACTCTCTCATCTATACAGTTTTGAATTAAAGTTTTAACGAAATCTGATCACTTTCAAATGTACTACTGTTCTCAATTTTAGTCTTTAGTTTAACTATAGTGTCAGTACTTTCGACAGTACCGTCTAGCTCCTTAACAACTCTTATGAGATCCTCTTTAAGAGCGTTTTTATACATTTTAGAAATGGAAAGATCCTACCTTTTTTTTTCTGGCTCCCTTGTTGCTCGCACGTACGATGTATCCAATAAAAACGTTGATTCCACTGATTTCACCTCTTCGCAGGTAATATAGTTGAAATTGTTCCAACCTCTACACAGGCGGAATTTTCGTCGATGGGTTTTCCAACCTCTACACAGGCGGAATATTTTGTTATTTGTTCCGACCTCTACACAGGCGGAATGAAGTTGAAAAATTCAACCTCTACACAGGTTGAACGAAGTTTCCGAAAATGGCGGCGCGTCTCCTCCACGGACGGCTTTTTTTTTTTTTCACGTTCCAAATTTTGATCAAAATCGAAATTTTTTTTTTTTCAATCGCCTCTACACAGGCGGAATTTTTCATGCTGAGTTCAAACCTCTACACAGGTTGAACGAAGTTTTCGAAAATGGCGGAGCGTCTCCTTCACGGACGCTGTTGTTCATTGTCCAGACTTTGGTTCAAAATCGAAATTTTATCGATCCATCCCGGCTGAGCCCCCATAATTTGTGGGAGACAACAAGGGGTCCAAGACGTTGGTCTTTCTTCTATTTTATTTTAACATTAAACAAAAATTAATTAAAAAGGTAGAAAAGTTTTTACAGATAAGTTTGACGATGATATTCAGAAGGTAACGCCTGCTCGCGCACCTCTCGCGTTCTCCTTTCTCTCTCTAATGTCCAAGAGTTTCTGTTCTCGTTTTGATTTGCTGCGCCTGCGCGCGAAGACTGCCTTGCTTTTGGCTGCATGCCATAACATATATATATATATATATTGTTACGTAGATCCGAGGGTTCGAGGATTTTATGCAAAAACAATCACAAAGAAAAAATAATCAGTTCTTTAAGAGCGATGCGAATTTTTTAGCGAAAATCCAATCCTTTAAATACAGGATTCAGCGGCAATATTCACAGGGTAAATATCGGAAGGTCTTCACACCTTCGACAGCAATTAAACACAAGAACAGTGTTTAAAAATACACGTACGTAAAGATTATTCACAAGCACACAGCCGAGCTAGTCAAAACAATCCTCACTTCTCGCTGGCTTAATCAAGACTCTCCTCGCCGTACCGGCGAGCATCGTTTTTATATGCGCGACAGAAACTTCTAGAAATGTAACCGCTCGTGTCATTGAACGTGACACTAGTGGAGAGATCTACTACTTTCTAAAAGATTCTAGAGGGTTTCGAACTCGCCAACAAGGTTGCCAATGGAAATCACGTGTTTCTGGTCAATCGGTTCATGCGCTTCGCTGTTGCCAACATTTTCTTTTTTTACAGAAATTTCCTTAAAAAAAGAACTTATTTGCCAACAAAAATAACGCACACACACAAAAAAAATCAAAATGCAACCCTTTTTTTTTAAAAAAATTTTTAAATACTTTTTGAATAATTTTAAGTTTTTAAGAATCTTTACTAAACTGTCGAAAATCCGATATTGTATCTTTATTCAAAAACAAGTACAAGTCTGAAGTAAGTAATAAGTCTTAATAGGTACAAGTAAGTTTTGAAATCAATGGAGAACACGTATATTGCACATTTATCATATGACAATGCTTCTCAAACTTTCAATATTTGAAACCCAATAGTCAATCATAATTTTCAGATGCCTCCTTCTCCGTACAATAGCAATGTATTGAATTCAATTATACTATACTTTGAAGCATAGCCTACGGTAAGACTTTAACTTAAGTGCCGCCGGCGTATATAAACGACTCGCTCAGCCAGTGTGTTAATTGCCCCGGACGTATATGTACGTCTTTCCGAGGTACGATTTTTCCTGTACACACCGCTATCCATAAAATTATTCCGAAGGCTTTGGAATGCATTAAAAGGACCTTGATAGTGTTTGGAAGGATTTACTTATTTCAGAGGATTTGCTTATTTATTCATTTTCAAGGCCACCCCTTCGAATACGCCACATACGCTCACCTATGGGTTAAATGGAGACATTGGGGGGGATCGCGTAATTTTTAATCGGCTTCAAAGGGATTAATTATAAACCGTCTCAAATTATCAAGATAAGTGTCAATTTTTATTTCATATAAGACAAGCCTATGGGGCTACAAGGTAATTATTAGACTTGCTCTTAACTGAGAATTGTTAAATTAATTACGAAATACATTGCGTAGTACTGACATATTTATAAGTGTATTATATGAGTGTAAATGTGTATTTTATTTTTTATTATGTCAAAATGTGTTTATTTTCAGTAAATTAATAATTTTTTAAAATAATCCTTCGTTTTTGACTTTTCAATATACTCGCGCCATAGTTTGAGAAACTGCCATATGACCATCATGAATTTAGCCCATAGTTGTTGAGTAGATCTGAACGGCAGATTCATGTTGCCAGTGACCGCAAAACAAATTGATACACATGAGTTGTTTCCACAAGCGATTTTTTTTAACGTTTCTGATGCTGCGCGTGAATCATATTACAGTTTAGAACACTGACCTTTTCTTTTCTTTCTTAATTCTTTGCCTAATGAGTTGTTTTTTTTTCTTCCGAGTCTTAATTTCTACTTGTCCTGATTCCACTTCGCGTGAAACTGTACTTCAATGAATATTCATCTTCTCTCGCAAAGTTAAATAAATAGTTCTTTAAAAAAATTACAAAGATCGCGTTAACTATTAGCCTTCATAATAATAAAAAAATATTCTCCTTAATTAAACTATATTCCTTGACTTTTTTTCCTTATTTCAAACCTAATTGCGATATTTTTTTAAATTACAGAATGGCAGCATTGCATTTATTTATAAACATTTTCTCTCAGTAAAACATATTAAATTCATTGGACATACAATCAAAATTTCGCAGTTTGATTTAAGAATACATTCAGACTAGTTTTGGTCCTATTTTAATTTTTTGGAAGATATAAATTAATTTTTTTATATAATTTCTTTTAAATTGGAAAGCCAACTATCTCTTAGCTGGATTAATTTTTTCAAATAGATTAATTTGAAGTCTTCGTGGACAAAGTCTAAGCAATAAGCAAAAGTATGTAATAATACTATGCATAAAATATAATATTTTCTACGTTTTTATGTATAAAAATTATAAATTAAGTCTTGCGAATATGTTGATATTATATATTTATTTAGGAAGTAAAAATTATCTGAATAGATTATATTCAAGGAATTATAATAAATGGCGTGTTTTTTGGGAATAACAAACAAGCATACTTTTTGTTTACCTTTCTTTTTTGTAAACAGATGCTTATATATTGGCTGAGAACTTTTTAAATGCAATCAACAACATTTTATCCCTTAAAAACATACATAGTTATAATTAAAGAGTAAAACATATTAGTGGTTTTCTCAGAAACCAAAATCAGTGACTGAAATTATTTTTTTCCTTGAATGTATAAAAAAATGGATTTTTAAAAGAATATCTTGAGGAAAAACTCAAATTTTAAATAGGATAATCTAAAATTTAAGAAATAATTAATAAAAGGAAATTGAATAATTCTCGAACAAACTTTAAAACTTTTTTAAAAATTCTTACAGTGCCAGAATTTGTGCGCCATTGCTTTAAAATTATCAATATGTATTCTAAATATCGGGGATTATTCACAAAATTTTTGTTTCACTAAATATTTGGTACTTACGTACTATCGCAACCGTTTTGGCTTTTTTATATAAAACCAAGCACATAGTTGCCAATTCAGAGCTTACGATACGTACAAAATCGTGGTTGACAAATTGGCGAGTTATCTTGAAAGTAAGCGGTAGCTGCGGTAGTACGTATGTACCAACTATTTTTTATTTAAGTATTTGCTTGGAAGCAATTTTAAAGAAATATTTTAAGTAATTAAGGATAACTTCATTCCTAAATTTTAAAATTCATTATCAGTTTAAAATTTTTTTATGTATGAAATTTTTAGAAGATTTGATAAATTGCTAAAATTTTTGAGAATGAATGGAGATAATTTTAAAATAAGGGGGAAATAACGTAATATAAGACAAAATATTATTTCAAAAGTTTTTAAGAAAATTTAAATATATTCTTCTAAAATTTTGGTGACAAAGTACATCCCAGAATATTTTTTACACTTATAAAAATTCTAGTATGTTAGTCCCAATAAAGGTTCTGTGTACGTTTTTTTTATATTTATCCTGGATAGATTTTTTTTTATTTTAAATAGAAATACTCATTATGGATTGTTTCTAAGCAGAGGAGTTTGAAAAAAAACATTCATTCATTTGCAGAGGAAACCTTAAATGAGATTGTATGTGTAATGTACTTCAGTTTTCCAATCGAATTGCTCCGAAATTCTGGAATAAACATTTAAATTTACTTCAGTTTAGAAAAGTATTAAATCTGTTATTCAGATATTTAAATGTTTAACCAATCGGTCTTATGTCTTAGAATTAAATTGAAACATTTAAGTCATATTACAATACCTAATTCCAAATTTTATCGATTAATTTGATTTATGAGCAGCGGATGAAAAATATTTTTTTTAAGAAATGTAGCCGAATTCTATTACAAATAATATTTAAATAAGCTACATTCATTTTTTAATCTATCTTTCAGACGATAAACATTTCAGAAATAACCGAAATTTAATCGAATGACTTTTATTTTAAAATTCTCATGTCGTTGAATAATTGTTGTATTTTTTTAAAAAAATTTATTTACGTTCCAAAAGTAGAACGAATTCAATGGAAAAATAATGCTCTACTAATGCCATTCTATTTTCTCCATCTTACAAAAAAAGTCTATTCGTTCATGCATGGTTGAGCGCCTGCGTGCGTTGCTGAGTTCTTGCACAAACAGTTTTAGTAAAAATGAATTTTTTGGGCCCATCATTTGTATGATGATAAAAGGAATAAAAACAACAACTTTAAGTAGAGAAAAGAAAAAATGTTCATTAAAAAGTTATTGAGTATTTACAATCAATATGTTGAACATTTAAATTAAGGGTGTCAAACAAATAAGGTTTAACTTAGGGTGGGTGGCAAAAAAAATTTATTCAAAAGGAGGTTTATATTTCGAATAATACATGTTAATAAACATACATATAAAAGAACAAAAAAATTAATTTTTACGTTCTGACTCTAGATATCTCTTATCTGCCACTATCTTTCCTATTTCGGGAGAAATTTTGATATTTCATTATCTACAACCTTTGACAATAAAGTTCAGTGAATAGTCCTGTAACATTAACGTAGATGAAATATTAATGAAAGTCATCTTACTGTGCTTCGAAATAGTCACCTCCCATAACTATGCATCGCTTAGATTTGCTATACACGTCCTGGAAACTTTGCAAGAAATCTTCTTTTGAGATGGATGTCAAAAGCCTCATCACGTTTCGTTGGATGTCAGACATATCGTCAAATTTCTTTCCTTTCAAAGCGAGTTTGAGTCGTAAAAGTAGGAAGAAGTCTGGAGAATCGAGATCTGGCGAGAACGGTGGATGTTCAATTTGCAACTCCCTCCTTTCTTTTTGCCAGGAACTGTTTGACGATATTGGGTGTGTGAGAACGAGCATTGTCATGAACAAAAATCCATGAACCTTGTTATGCGTACTGTTGTCGTACCCTGAGTAAACGTTTCATGAAACGGGTCACAATTTGATTGCATTTTGCAGCATTCATCGTCCAGCTATCAGGTGCACAGTTAATGGACGATCTTTCGTGATTAATTTACACACTTTCTCAATTTCTTCGTCACTGGTGGAGATCGCCGGTCTTTCGCTACGGTGGATGTCAGAAACCCTTTTCCGGCCTTCTCGAAAAAAGAGCGAACCACTCGTACACTCACTTCATGGACAATGATTGATCTTCATAAACACAAATCAGCATCGAATAAATTTTTATCGGTATCTTGCTAAGCTTAAAACAAAACTTTAAATTCATATTTTGTTCGTTCATTTTCCGTTCTCAGTCAAGAACCAACTCACTAAACAAGCACTTTGTAAAACAAGCCTTACACGGAACGCAAACGACGCTGAACAAAACAACGGTGGGGTAGGATGGTCAACACCTGCCGCTACGTTTGTGCAGTGTTTTGTTTCGCCAGTGTTATCAGATAGGCCGTTCTTACTTCATTCACCGAACTTTATAATCAGAGGTAGTATTATTGTGTGCCGATATTCTGGGCGGGCTGCAAAAATGTTCACTGAAGGCCGTGAGTTTGACACCCTTGATTTAAATGAATTGCTTTTATTAATTTTTTAACGGAATTACTTCTCTTCATGCTAAAAAAATTACGGGAAAGACTTTGTACTTGGGTCACATAAACACTTTAAACTATTTATCCAACTAAACAGAATTATAAATCGAATTTTAATAGGCAAATCTCCACCACATGTATAATATACATTTTGTAACAGTGGACGTCTTCACTATTAAGTGCAACATATAGAAATAGCAAGGCGTATCTCGAAAACGCAATCAGCCCAGAAAAATAAACATCTACCTCTAAAATTAATGTAAAGAAAGGGGTATAGATATCGTAGGATATTTGACAATTATTATTGTTATTCATCAATTTATAAAAAAATAATATTTATCTGTTTTCATTTTCAGGTTCAATTGAGAATTATCAAAGACCTGTTTTGTGAAACCTAAGGTGAACTTTTATGTACTATATTATATTTTGTGGGTCCTAAAAGTCTTATTTGAGTTTAGCAAGAATATATTCGGGCGTTTCTATTCCTTTCCAAATAACTTTCATTGTTCCCTTCACTATATTCAAGTTATAAGCAAAATATGCGTGACAAAAATCAGTCAAAACAAATCTCAAATGATCGTTCTTGTATTCTCAAGAACCGAAACATAGTTCTTTTTCAAAAGGAAAATATGGTTTTTATTTTTAGGGAAACACGTTTATATTTAACATAAAAGACAAAAAAAAAACCGCTTTTATTAAACATGTTGCACTAAAACATCTCAATTCATGCATGTCGAATGTGTTTCTAAAATAAATTTTGGAATTCCAAGTTAGGAACCTCTAATTTACATTCATAATAATATAGAGAAGATTCTAATACCTAAGCAGCTTACATAAAAAATTTCTCATAACATTAAGCTAACGAAAAAGAAAAATGTGGGAGAAAAAAGTCGAAATAAAATCTGAATAACTAACTAAAAAAACAACTTTTAAACGCTTAGAATTTGTCTTGTGTATAAATCAATTATGATGCCTAAGTTACTAATATTAAATCTTTTTAATGAGCCAATTTAAAATCTTGTATTTAATGCAATTAGAAACCTTTCAAAAACTCCGGAAATACACTAAAACTTTGCTCTTCACATTTTCCAGCAAAAATGTTCGTTTTATGTTTTGACATTAAACATTTGTTTGTATAGTTAACAGTTCAACAAATATATAATTTTTTCTTTATCTCGTGGAATATACTTCTGTCATTAATATCTTAGCTTAAATACAGTTGAACCTGTTTTTGTGCGATAGATAGGGACCGCATAAAAATAAACGCACAAAAAAAAATTTCGAAAGTTTCATAATTCTTTCATATAACAAACTAATTCGTGGAAATACTACAAAAACCTTTTTTATGCGGTAGATAGGGACCGCATAAAAAAAAAGTCACATTTATAAAATGCCAATATTTAAGAAATTTATGTAAGAATACTTCCATAACAAAATAAATAATTAAATATTACACATGGAAACATTTTAAAAACATAGTTTCTCGTGTACACGGATAAGTTTTCAAAATGCACGTACATAATTCATTGCTACTCATCGTAATCCAAAGGCCTGTAATGAATGTTCAAAATCGCTTTCGTCACTTGAAGTTACAATTTCAATTGATTTACTTTTTGGCAACTTAAAGCAAGAGATAACCTTTTGGTCGAAGGTCGGTTGGTCAGTTGCTTGTCAATGTCACGATAACCAGATATAGTACATGATTGAAGCCCTTTTTGGAATTTTACACAATTGGTGTCTATTTTAAGAAAACGTTTTTCCAAGTTGTTGGAAAGCTGGATCCCTCTGCATATTTTTATCCGCTCTCAAAGAACCCGGTTCTTCTTGTCCGTCTTCATAATTCATCAAATTATTGATAATGTCACTGTCATTGAATTTTTCGTCTTCAATCAAGCGTGGACTGCTGGAGCGTTGAGAGAAAGCAACTGAATGCGCATTGTCGGGAGACTTTATTACAAATGAACAGAGCGTCTTGAAGTGTCTACATTTCAGTGGCGTAACGTACACCCCCGCATCACGGGGGGCTAGACTCTAGGGGCCCAAGGCCTGACTAATGCTAAATACATATTGACCCAATTTATAAAATAATACAGGAAAACCGGACTTTCAGTTTCAGGGGGGATCCTAACATTCTCCGTTACACCACTGGTAAATAGATAGAAAACATTACAGTGGCACCAAAGCCATTGAAATTCAAACACCGCATAAAAAGGATCACACATAAAAATCGTACAAAAGTAAAATCGCATAAAAAAACACCGCTCAAAAACAGGTTCTACTGTACTTTTATTTTCAATTGACATGGGACAGATATTCCATACAACTTAACTAAAATAAATCATCATTTTGTTCTTTAAAACATTTTTAATTTTTTGACTCTATCGCAAATGTTTCTAAGAGTTCAACAACATGATTCATTTCATGTTTATTTTTTTGCAGCAATTGTTATAAAAAGGATACATTTTGGTGATCTCTTTACAATTCCTTGGCGAATCGTCATCTCCAGTTGTATAATTTGCATTTTTCAGTGTTGTTGAATATTGTGGGAATTGATTATACTTTGATAGATTAATTGAATTTCAATAACTTATTAAAGCTTAGTCACAAAAACATTTAGGTAATAATTTTCTGTAAGTGAATTATACAATTATTTGATTTTGTCTGTAAACATTTAGAACATACAGAAATCAACATAATGATTTTCAAATGAACATACCTCTTATAACCAAGAAACTGATAAGCATTGAAATTTTTGCTCTATGTTTTTTTAAACATAAACATGCTTAAGAACTAAAATATATACTTTTTATAAATTCTTAACATCTATGAAGTAATTAAACGCAGAAGTATCATTTATCAATTGTGTTGATTCATAACTACTTAACGCTATAATATTCCTTAAAATGTTAGAATTCTTTTTTAAAAAATTAAAACTAAGGATAATTGATAAATTTGTTTGTTTTAAGCAATGATTCGTTTCATTTTAGTTGTTGAAATCGTGGAATTCAGATGAATGTGCGTCACTGAACGAAAAATAAAAGCAGAAGGGCTTGTTGTCACAAATACTCTTTTATAAAATGATATCATTGAACATTTTAAGAAAATCAAAGAGAATTTTTCTTGTGTAAATTATTTTCAATATTCCGAGAGAGAGATAAACATATATCGAGGAACTTTGTAATTCATTGCTGACAATCGTCTACCGTTACACAAAAAGAAATGTTTACAATAAATAAATAAATGTCTTGTATAGCGTATACAAAATGTTTTATAAAAGTTCTAATTAAAATGATAATGGTTATCTAAATAGTGACATAGGTTTCACAAATTTTACATTCATTCGAAATTTACAAGCTTCGGAAATTTTTCTTAGAGTTATGTGGTTACCACAGTTCTACATTAAATCAAAAATTTTGGAGTAATGACATAATAGATATTTCAGTTATAAAAAAAAGTAAATGTTGATTTTTGTTCAACTTAATGAGCTAAATAAAGTTAAAGATTTAACTAATCAACTATTTGTTCATTGGAATTAACTTAGCAAAAAAAAACTTACTCTTGTGTCATATAGCGTTTTAATATCCTATACTTATTATTTTAGATGTCCGTAGAAGAATTTGACGAATATACAGAAACATCTAAAGTAAGTAACTCTTAGATTATTTACAAACTCTTTCACACACGAGTGCTCTTTCTGAAAATCGATATAAAACGATGCATATAGTTTTAAAAACAGGGATGATTGTAGAGTGTATGATTATGCAGGGTATTCCAAAAATAGTGCTCAAACTCTGCAGATCTACATTCTTCTTTGGAAGTATATTAAAAATGAAAGAAAATGCGTAAAACAAAGTATGTCGGCACAGTAAAAAAACGTCGTGTAGGACCAGTAGCGCACACAGAAATTTTTCAAGCGGGGGGTCAGGGTCGAAAGTTTGTTGTATTTTGCTCCTTTTGATTTTATCGGTTTTCGAGAACAAAACACAGTCAAAAACTAATTATTGAATAAATAATTAATTAAAAATTAATAATTAATAACAAATACTTAATTAAATTTTACGTATTATATACTTAGAATTATAATCAATCAAAAGAATTATAATCAATCAAAAAAATCGACGACTTTGGGGTGGGGAGTCTGGACCCCCAGGACTCCCCCTTGTGTGCGCCACTGTGTAGGACACATCAACAACAGTATTTGCAAAAGACATATTGTCAAGACGACCATCGTGCAAATCGAGGTAGTCCTGAGCACGCCGAAGAATGGATGCGTGCAGACGTCGCAGCAGCGTGATGTTTACCGAAGTACAAGCAGCATGCAGACGAGCATCTAAGACCGTTTGTGTAGTCACTACATCTCGATACACTAATACCTTGATAAATTGCCCCACAGAAAAAAATAATCCAACGGTGTGAGATTTGGGGATCGTGGCAGCCATAGAACTGGACCCTACAATATGCCAAATCCAGCCAATCACGCGCAAGAGCTCAGAAATTTGCCGGAGTCTCATCATGAATCATCATGTATCATCCATTTATCATACTTTTCTCGTAAACTATGAATCGAACAGGTTCAATTATTTGGGTATTTTTATGTAGTCTCAAAGAGAAATCTGGCTGTGCAAAATTTGTGCACTATTTTTGGGACACCATGTTTATATCTTTGTGTGTTTGGAATGAATTTTCAACTGATTATTTTTTAACCATACACTCTAAAGCAGTGCCCCGCAACCTTTTTATCGCTGCGGACCGGTCAACGTTTGATATTTTTACCGCGACCCGCTGAGGGTGGGACACGTTGATTGTTTATTATTTTAGATTGCTTTGATTTAACAATTTTAATTTAGTTACATTTAAATATGACTTCAGAATAAAATATAGTTACACCAAAAATGAATAAAAGTGATTTTACGCGGAAAATGAAGTGATTTCCGTGGAAAGTTGCGCAAATCCCCGAGATAAATGCACCACTTTAAATAAAATGGCAATAATTTAATGTTCTTTAGGCGGCCCAGCATCATTTGATCCACGGATCGTTACCGGTCCGTGGACCGGGGGTTGCGGATCACTGCTCTAAAGCACAAAAACAAATATTGATGGCAAATTTCGTAATTTTGTGCCACGGTTAAGCCACGAGAACCACATCTTTGCTTGTACTTCACTCTCCAAACTTCCATACCACTCCAATTTTGTTTGGATTATGAGTATTGACAGATTTAATCTGCAACAGATCACACTTCTAATGGAACCGGGCTAACCGTCCATGATAAGCCGGAAATAGCGCCAGCCTTAAACTTCTGACCATGACCATTCGGATAAAGAATGAATACTCAAAATGTAATCTTCAAAATCAAAGTAGCCACTGTAGACGAATGGTCATGGTCACAAGCTCGAAGCCAGCTCTATTTCTCCCGATTAAGGACTCGCAGCCTGATGCCAATAAAGACCACCACTGTGTAAAAGATCTGATGTTTGTCGAGGCTCAAAATCCTCACTTTGGCATGGTGTGTAACTTTAGTCAACCTTGTCTCTTGACAGGTATCCAAAATTAAGAGATCCATCGCCAACTGCCCTCTCTCGGGTACAAGTGCGACGTTCAAAAACAACCAATCAATCAATTAAAAAATTTGGGCATCCTTAATAATTTTGTAAATTCTCATTTTCGTTGGACGAAACTGATATCATCTTTAATGGCTGATATTGAATTCAAGTATGGTGTACTTGATTCGATTTAATTAGCATGGCTAAATAATTTCTAAAGAGAATTTTTTCTTCTATGGATTTGATAAATATTATTCCGAAATGCATGGGCACTCACGGAATGCATCATTCATTAATATGTTACGAATAGCTTAGCATTACGAATTTCTAAAAAATTCTTTTCCGCGCTGTTGAGCGCAACTCGGTGAAGTTCTCAGTTTGGAAGATCACTTATTTGGAAGAGTGGCTACTATAATTAATAAATAATGGTAAATGGTGATTAGTAGTTTAGTTAATATCTAAAAGCAAAATTAATATAAATGCTATACACATGAACTGTTGTAATGGGCATATAGTTTTGCGTGCACTTAAAACTTATATCTGATCGTTTGCTTTTTTTTAGAGAATATTAAAAACAAGCAGAATGAACGACATTTTCAAGTATGGAGGATGACATTTTATTTTGAAAATATATACAGTTTTGTTAACTTTAAAGCGAATTTGTAAAAGGAAAATGTTTTCCACTTTTAACCAATCTAAAATACACGAAAATAGTGCCTTTCAACCGCATGCGCAGAAGCAATAAATTTCGCTTCAGAACCATTTCGACTTGCGTAACAAACTTCAAGAATACATTAACGAAATAAGATGGAAAGTGAAACCAAAATAAAAACAAATGCGAAAGACAGCTGCAGCAAACGAAAGGAGACACACGAATTTGATTACAGTGACCTTGACAATTTTTCTTTTATTTCTTTTAATTGAGAAGCTATAGAGTTGCAAGCGTCATTTCACAACGCTCCAGTCAGATTGTTAGAATACATTTTGGATAATTACAACTCTTTGATCTGCATAAATTGTTAAAAAAAAGTTTGTATTCACATAAGAATTTCATTAACCTATTGTTCGTTACCTCATTGTATGGATAGTGACTCAGGACCGCGTCATTTAAATACTAAATGGATTGTAGAATATTTTAGCCCTAAAGAATATTTTTTTCAGACGTGCAACACACACAAATGTGATTAAAATACTTTATCTGTTGATTTCCAAAAGAAAATAAATACCATTTTTGATCTAAAAATTATTTTTTTGTCCTTTATAAAAATAATTGAAGCATAAAGTAACCAAGGAATTCTGGATTTACAAGCGTAACACTTTTTAACATGTGGGTTGAAAGAAAGAAGAGATGTTCAATATTATTGTAAACAAAGAACCGGTATATGTAAAAATCAGTACATATTCCGGATCTTTTTTTACTAAGAAACCTGAAGAAATGAAATCTTCTATTTAACTAACTTAAGGTATCCGACTACGTTCTGAACCCTGATTCTGCAAAAGCGTATAAATGGATAATATTTATGATATTTAGTGTCACTTAGATTAGAAAACGTATATAAAGTTGTTTTAAGAATAGTAGTGCAATAAAAATTATTTAAGTACAATATTTTGACAAAAAATGAACATAGAATGACCCATTTTCAAAATGTTCTTCTTTTGTGAAAAATGCTTCTATTATAATAATATTTTGCCTGTACATAGCTCAGATCTCTCTACAGAGGCTCAACTGGAATTTTTGAAATATACAACTTAGAAGTGGGTTTATCCATGTTTTACGACAACAGAGGGGAGAAATTTTAAGAAAAAAAAACGTCGATAATTATGTCAATTGGTAGTAACTCTGAAAATAATGTGAATTTTTCAAAAATCATAGTTGAGCCTCTGTACAGAGGTCTGAGCTATAAACCGGCAAAATATTATTATAATAGAAGCATTTTTCACAAAAGGAGACCATTTCGAAAAAAGGTTATTAAGTTAATTTTTCGCCAAAATATTGTATTTAAATAATTTTTTTTTGACAAAATGTCCTTAAAACAATTTATACTTGTATTCTAATATAAGTGGCATTAAATATCATGAAAATTATCCATTAATGCGCTTTTTTAAATCACGGTTCCGAACGTAGTCGGAAACCTTAAGATTTTTTACCGTGTAAGTTGAAATAAAGAAGAGATGTTCAATATTAGTAAACAAAGAACCGGGATATGTAAAAATCAGTGCATATCCCGTGATTTTTTTTGTACTAAGAAAGTTGAAGAAATGAAATTTTCTATTTAAAAATCAAAATGCTTGGCTCAGTACAATTTGAAAAAGGATTAAAACCAAATTTATGTAAAGAAGTGTTAAAAATCTGATGAGTTTTAAAGTTTGGCATATATAAATAAAGTGAAATGTCTATTATCAGTGATGCTGAGAAGTGACCTCTGAACTTAAAAAGAGGGAACATCATATGTATGTGGCGAATTTTAGCATTTTAGAATCACAGTAACACACCGCATTCATATCACAAATTATTTAATATTTATAATAAGTAGTTGTTAATTAAGATATTGATTGTTTTTTAAGTAATATTTATAAATTTGTAACTTTATTTTGGAGAAATGAATCACTTTGTTGCATTTTGATTATTTTGTAGCTTTTGATATCGTTTCGATGCTTGTACTGCATTGGTATAATATATGTTTTTAGTTATAATAATTTTAATAAATTGAAGTTTATTGACTAAAAAAACTTCACATTAGTTTTAATTTAAATTTAGTTGTTGTTTGAGTAACCAGAATAATATATATATAAAACTGTGGTAAATTTTATGTTTGATGTCAATTTTCTCAGAACGTCATTTTTTCCTCATTACGCGCATGATATTTTCAAAACCGTTCCATGGAAAATGATAAAATTTTTACTGGAGATTCTGACCATATCTGTACTTAAAATAACGAACCAGTTTGAATTTTTAATGAAAAAATTTAAAATTACAATTATAAAATAGCAAAAAATTTTTAAAAATTTTAAAGTTAAATTTTAAATTGTTATAGTTTACTAAAAATTTTAAATCAGTGTTTCATGCTTCGTCATTTTAAAGATAACACAATTTCCAACACTGAGCAAAAATTTCATCAAAAAATATAATGGTAACTTTTTTTATAAAGCTGCGCGTAATGCATATCACTTGCGAAAAGAAAACAAAAATTTCTTTTTGTAATTATATCTAATTAAAAATTTATCCTAATTAGCAATGTGTTTGTTGGTTATGTTTTAAGTAAAGTAATATCTATTTGTTTATTCCTCCAAAATTTACATTCCAGGAAACAATAATAAAAAAATTAAAGAGCTCACTATTTTTAACCATTTTCAACTTTTTAAAAGGTATGTGACCTCTTAAGACCTATTAAGGTCTTGGGTGAGTGAGTGAATATTAACGTCGCTCTGTTCAGCTACACGAGTGCTTTCGGCGACGGACCACGTAATTTTGAACCATGGTCAAATGACGTGGGTGACACCTGAGCTGGTACCTCCCTCTCTTAACTACCACACCACACCAACGGGAGGACGTTTGATCTCTCGACAGATTTAGCGTGCATGTCTCCCCTACACGGCGGTTCTTTAGTGGTGCTGGGATCAAATTCGTGACAAGGCCAGCCACAATCCGATACCTTGACCACTCGCCTACCGCGGCCACATTAAGGTCTTGGACCCTATACAAAAGTCGACCTTATCTACGACCGTTTTAGAACTGATTTACAACTAGGTAGCATACGTTGTCAAATACTCAAACACAAATGGTAACCCTTAACAAATAAATATTCCTGACTGACAATCTCACTAACCTATGCTGACTGCAGCCATTAGACTAAATGACGATGATGTATGGTGGTAGGCTTAGACCTTAACACGGATGATGGACATGGCCCAATAATGCAGTCTTGTCACCGTTGTCAGTTGGTATTAGTTCGAAATTCCACAATTTTCCGTAGCATATGTCAGGGAATAACATTTGATGAGGAAACTTATTCGGATCACGATTATACTGAGGACCAGTCAAGAATGAGATCACCTAGGCATGGTAGTTAGGACTTGTTGGCCCATGCTTTAAGATGTCCTTGTGATGTCATGTCTCCCCAAAATATGACCCGGTCTTATGTTAATTTTTGCATCAAGAAATGCATCAGGATTTATTTCCAAAAAGCATGGGTTTTTTCCCTGTACAATAATTTACGTTTATTTATGTTCAAGAATAAAATTTATTTATATGTCCATTCATAAAAGTTTACATTTATTTACATGATGTTTTTGAAAATATTGCCATAATATACAAACCTAAACTTCAGATCTGAATTTGATGTAAAAGTCTACTATTTCGTAATATTTTTTTTCTCTTTTACATACAACATAAATCAATATAACCCTAGAAACGAATAATTCCAAAAATATGGATTACAGTTCTTCGTAGGAAGTTTTTGATTGTTTTATTTCTATTATTTTCTCGATGAACGAATTAGAAATAATGAAGAGAAAGATGAAAAAATGAAAATTTTCTAATTTCGATTCACAAATTTTAATTTCACATAATTCCTCCATTATTTGATTTAAATTCTTAAAATTAGCTTGGAGCATAAGGCAATAGTCAAGGCCACACATTTTCAGATTTAAAAGCACTGAATTGAAGTAGACCAGTAGCGCACACAAGAATTTTTCAAGGGGGCGGGGGTTCGGGGTCGAAAGTTCACCATTCTTGTATCATGCTCCTTTTGATTTTGTCGATTTTCGGGAATAAAACACAGTAAAAAACTAATTTTTGAATAAATAATTAGCATTGATTAATAAAATTAATCATTAATAACAAGTAATTAGTTACATTTTACGTACTATATACTTAAATCTATAACTAATCGGAAAAAAATCAAGGGCTTTGGGGGGTTCCGGACCCCCAGGACAACCCCCCCTTTGTGTGCGCCACTGAAGTAGACTTCTATATATCAGAGACCCATTATCATAATACTTTATAAGACGCGATATTCATCTACAAATTAAAAGTTATTGAAAACAGAACAGTAAAATGATGATATTGGAACACGTTTTTTTTCTATCCACGAAACAATTTTTAGATTTGATCATTAGCATTGCAAATGGATGTTTAAATTTCTGTAGCAATTTACGAGCCTATTAACTATTAGTTTTCTTTCCTTTAATTGCATAATTTGATAGGTTCTATATTCTTTTTTTTTTAAATTTTCAGACAACTTATAGAAGAACGGGGAGTTATTTAGATATGCCGGGCGATCAGGATTCTTACATAACTACTACTGCCGTTACAGATGGCCGTGAAAAGCCAGAAGCAGAAGAACGTTACTTTACTGGTAAAATTAAACTGGACGAAATAGCGGAGAGGAACGGTCAGCATCCTGACCTGCCCGATGAAGAAAGGCATGGCCCTTGCCCTAACAATGAACACTGCATCGTCGACGAATGGACTGACCGGGATGGTAAGGGTGGAAACGAAGTAAAAGAAGAGCCTGGCCCATATGATCATGTTTCTAATTGGGAGGTAAGAAAATATACTTCGAACTATTCCGAATCGCATGATTTCTTTACATTGTCGTAGACAGTTGTTTGAAGATAAAAACCTGGTATGTGACATTATTATGTGGAAAGGGCAAATGGACTTGGTGTAGGCTTTCCTGCTCCAAGGGGTTTGGAAACAACAACATACTGAACTAAATTAAACCCAAGCCATAGAGGACCAATGCCTACTGTGCTTTTCTCAGTTCCCCTGACCTTTCACTGAGGTGTATGAGCAGATGTTCAGTTCAGAGGGTCACCCGTTATTGTAACGAGATTCTTCTTCCATATGTGCGTCTTTTTAGAGGCGCTATGGGTCTGTAGTTCCTTTTCATGGACGACAATGCACCATGTAATCGCACAGTAGCTGCCGAACAGCTCTTAGACAGTGAGGATATTGAACTATGGAATGGCCGGCACGATCTCCGGATCTCAATTCCATCGAGCATGTATGGGTTTTCTAGGCAGACGCTTGGCAGCTCGTACCTTACCACCAGTAACGATTCGGGAGCTTCGATTGGCGCTGCAAGACGAATGGGCAGCAATGCCTCAACAACTCATTGACACCCTCATTCTCAGCATGGGCAGACGCTGTGAAACCTGCCTAGCAGTCAGGGGAGATCCTATCCCCTACTAAAGACCGGGTGTTTCTTGCTGGACACCAATCACAGGGATGTTTCGGCCTTCAGTCGCATTGCGCTCAATGCTACTTTTTCAATCAAGCTTCTTTTTATCCCTTTGATTTCTCTTTTAGTAAGTGTTGCTTACATTACACATGTTCTTACGTATTGGGGATCTTATGGTAGTAAATGTGTTGATTTGGAAAGCTTTTGTACAAAGTTATATTGAAAAAACCGTCTCGTCCTTAATTTTTGCACACCAGTGTATGTCGATCTAATGAAAGAAACTGCACCAAATTTGGTATGAAGACGATTGATGACGGGGGAAGTCGGATTCCGTGAAAAAAATCGTTCCAAAAAATCATCGATAGGAGTTTATGATGATGTACAATGAAAAAGTGTTATGAAAAAAAGAAAAACATATTTATATGTATAAAATATGAGGGAAATGTTAAGTTTTAATCACGCATTACATTCACTTCTCCAGCAAGGAATTCGACCACATTCCATATGAGAACCGTTCTAAGAGATTATATGGTGAATTCTCTGTACATTTCCTATTACCATACGAAACATGTGACAAGGATTATTCCACATTGTGTGTGACATGTGCACCAAAAATGGCTCTCGGTGATCCTTTGATGCTTACAATAGCAATATTTGTTATCACATCTTCTGACACAGGTTTACGTCCTCTGTCTTAGCGAATTGTCGGTAACTCTGCTTCTTCGAACTTCGAAATCATTCCTTTCAAAGATTTATGTGATAAAGCCTCTTTACAAAGGCTCTGTCGAGTTCTAAGTTCACGAGGAACTGTGGATGATTAAAATAAAATAATTTTTCCAATAATGCGTGTTCTTTTAATGTGCATCGCATATTCTCTTGAACTGGCTTATTTTAGCTGTGAATACTATTCTTCGGATCTGTCTACATGTTTTTATAACCCAAATTATTGTTCCGGTTGTCACATATAAAACCAAAAGTTTTCACTTTGTTTTGATACCTATGTTTTATGCTGATTCTCGGTTCCGTAAGCTACAACAGTGCCATATAAATAACCTTTCGAGAATTTTTGGAACTATATATTTTTTTTACAGAATCTTATTTCTTATGCCATCTTAGTCTTCGTACCAAGTTGGGTGCAATGGTGGTTGCTTGATCGAACTATAGGTGGCTCTGAATAGTGTCAGTTTTTTTAAAAGCTTTGCATATTAAATTACGCAACACAAACTTTAACAAAGTCATATCATTCAGCATGGAAGCATTTACTATTTCTCATAACAAGTTTTCTTTAAAAAAAAGTAGAACTCGGTTCTGGTTTGGTTATCTAAAAGTATTTTTTTTAAATGTTACAAAAGTATCTATATATAAGCAGCAAGAGTTCTTTGAAATATTTCTATTATCTTTCTCAAAATAGTTTCAATTTGATCACATCAGGTGTACAATATTCTACTTCAGTTTGAATTTTTAACACGAATATAATCTTGTTGATCAAAACAAATATATTTTTACAATAATATATCGACAAAATATTTTTATTCAAAGTGAATTGAATCCCATATTTTAATCTACCGGGTGATCAAAAATTCAGTATAAATTTGAAAAGTTAATAAATCACGGAATAATGTAGATAGAGAGGTAAAAATTGACACACATGCTTGGAATGACATGGGGTTTTATTAGAACAACAACAAAAAAAAAAAAAAAATAAAAAAAATAAAGTTCACAAAATGTCCGACAGATGGCGCTAGACAACGAAACGTCAGTGACTGCGCATGAAAATCGTGTAGAAAAGGGGCTGTCATGAGAGAGAGAATCAGTTGCACCAGCAGTCGCAGCATGTTGACGTTACCTGAAGAGGCACTGTTAGTGAAGCTGTGTTATCAGAATGGGGAATGTGCTAGTGCAGCGTTACGTTCCTATCGCCATACGAAGGGGTAAAGGTCCGTTGACAAATGCAGCTGTGGCGAGAATGATTTCGAAGCGACGGGTTGTTTAGACGATAGACCCCGTAGTGGCCGACCGAGCACACGGCGGAATGCTGCTGAGACGGTTAAGGATGAAATGGAGACTGTAGCGGGTTCGTCTATGCACGGGGAAGTCAGCGCCCGTGCAGTCGCACGTCCCTCCGGCATTCCATACACTACTGTTTGGTTGGCACTTAGGCGTACCCTCCGATGCTATCCGTACAAAATCCATCGGCATCATGAATTGTTACCTGGCGTTTCCGTGAATCGGAGGGCATTTGCGGTGTGGGCGTTTCAAAAGATGGCGGAAGATGACGATTGGTTGAGTAACTTGTTGTGGACCGACGAAGCTCATTTCACGCTCCGAGGATCTGTCAACACCCACAACTGCAGAATTTGGGCTACTGAAAATCCTAGAACTGTCGTGGAAACTCCATTGCACGACGAGAAAGTCACGGTATGGGTTGGATTTATCACATCTACCGTTATCGGGCCTTTTTTCTTCGAGGAAATGCGTGATTCTGGTTTTGTAACTGCTACCGTGACGGGTGAGCGGTACGCCGATATGTTACAGAATCGCATCCTCCCCAGCCTGGCTGATAAACACCTGCTGGAACGTACGATTTTTATGCAGGATGGCGCTCCACCCCATATTGCTAGACGCGTGAAAGATCTCTTGCGCACGTCGTTTGGTGATGATCGTGTGCTCAGCCGCCACTTTCATCATGCTTGGCTTCCCAGGTCCCCAGATCTCAGTCTGTGCGATTATTGGCTTTAGGGTTACCTGAAGTCGCAAGTGTATCGTGATCGACCGACATCTCTAGGGATGCCGAAAGACAACATCCGACTCCAATGCCTCACCATAACTCCGGACATGCTTTACAGTGCTGTTCACAGCATTATTCCTAGACTGCAGCTATTGTTGAGGAATGATGGTGAACATATTGAGCATTTCCTGTAAAGAACATCATCTTTGCTTTGTCTTAATTTGTTATGCTAATTATTGCTTTTCTTATCAGATGAAGCGCCATCTGTCGGACATTTTGTGAACTTTATTTTTTTGTTGCTCTAATAAAACCCCATGTCATTCCAAGCATGTGTGTCAATTTTTACCTCTCTATGTACATTATTCCGTGATTTATTAATTTTTCAAATTTATACTGACTTTTTGATCACCCGGTATATGTATATATATATATATATATATATAATGGATGTTTGTTTCTGACCTCGCTTCACACCAACACCGTTCAACCAATCCCTATGAAAATTGGCATGTGTGTGTATTTTTTTTTTGTAGAGAAGGTTTTTGTGCTATCCTCTTTGTTGCAGCTCCCCACCAGGTGGCGCTACAGTATATAAATTTCTGCACAGTTCAATCAATAGCCAAGTTGCCAACAGGGTCACCATGAATGATGCCAACTTGGCTTTTTCGCCAACATTTCGCTGTGTTTCCATTGAATCGCCGTTATAATGTAAGGAACGGCGTTGTTTACGAATCTTACAATTTGAATATAAAATAAATACAACAGAAAGTAATATTAACGTATTACACATCCAGATATAAATTATTTACACTACTTTAAACGCTCATTACACAAAATTTGTAGCAATGTGTTACTTTTGCTGAGCAGAGATCAGCTTAGGAAGGTGTTTTCAAAAATCGACCCACAGACTTACGGGGCGTTATAAATATTATATATATATATATAAAAATCCTTTTTATCAGCTATTAGAATTGCAGACTTAAAATTTAATAAATATGGGTCTTTTGTGTTCGGCTGAGACATTAAAAGGTTTTTTTTTTGTTTAATTTGCAATTCACGTAAAATTAACTCTGTAAAAACTTCTTTATCCTTTCATCTGTATTGTTTAATTTTTCAATTCACGCGTGCAAAGAACGGGTATACTAGCTAGTCTCATAATGAATCAACACTGAAGAGAGAAATATTTTTTTTCATATGAATTTTATTTAACTATAATGCTAAAGAAATAAAACGTATGGTTGAAAAATGGATTATTTTCGGATTTTCATCATTTCTTTCAATTGAAGTTAGTTGCATTGAATTTGTCACAAAAATTTGTTGATAGTCGTATAATCAGTTGTTTCTAACAAAAACAAATTGTGTGAGAAATGAACATGTTCTTGCCAAAACAAATTTTTGCTGGATAACTCTAAAATGACCTTGTTTACTAATTGGACCCACGTTTGACGCAGGGCATTTGCTGGAATTTTTTGCGTCGCAAGCCACGCGACGTAAATACGTTTTGCAATCTGTTACGTAATTATAGACATTTAATTAAGCAAAATGATTAGTGATGCTCATTAAAAAACGTCTGAAATGCACTGAATTTTTGTCGATGAGTAATTAAGTTACCTGATTTTTTCACTGAACGTGCACAAAACGTTTTTCACTAAATGTGTGTTCATTGGAACTTTTAGAGAAATTTTTCGAATGAAGTATTGTAAATCGTGAGATGAAAAAAATTATCACAAATAAATTAAACAGCAAAAAAATTGCTAACTTTCATTTTCCACTCTTTCGCTTATTCGAGAAAGCCATTTACCAACGTTTTTTTTCTTTTTGAAAATACTGATTCTGTGCGTGCATACTAATGCTTAGGAAATATGGAATTTTATATTTTACTGTCTAAATAACTAGTTTTGTTAAGGTTCTGATTCCTTTTCCTTCATTAATATCAGAAACAACATAATCATTTTTTGTAAAAAGTTTTTTTTTTTAAAAACAAAAGGATCAGGAGTTCTCCTTTTCTGTAAAGTGCTAGGCTTACAATCATCTCTCACAAAACTAACACTGAATGCATTTTAAGAAAAACCGTTTTTTGCGAAACCAGATGGCTGGTATAACATCCTTAAAAAATTCCGACAAAAATCTTTGTGGTTTGTTTATTTTGGGAAACGAATGTGACACTACTTGTTCTCAACCGCTCTGTACCGTGTCCACGTGCAACCGCAATTTCAACCATATGTATCTGTTCTCACTTATAAAAATATTTTTGGAACTCTCGTATAACGTTGCAGCTTAAGGATCTTGCACTCTAGATAATTTATTTTCCTAATCATAGAGCATGTTTCAGTTGGATACCAACTTAGTAAAATGTACAATTTTCTACAACAATGCACTGCAATGTTTACGATTTTGTATAAAAGTTTTTACTAAAATAGAACATTTCTGAAAGCTTTTGATAGATTGCAATAGTAATACGAGGAATTTTTTTAAAACCTGGCAAATAGGTAATTTTATCTTAAAAAATATGGACTTTAACAATAACTCAAAAAGACAGAAGAAAAAAAAAGAAAAGACAAAACTGAAAAGGTCATCAAAAAATATATCGATTTTTATGGATTTTTAAATCGATTTTGAAGCCATCATCGTTTGTCTCGCGTAGACTTCATACTATTAAATTTAACTTAGAATCCTCTTGGAAAACTGAAAGAAGACAACAAATGACGCTAAAAAGCTTTGCTTAATAATTTCTTTTATTCTTTTGTGAAAGCTTTGTTAGACATAAAGTTTAAGGCTGTGATCTGTTTCAATTTTAAGCTTCTGATCAAATTCAGATTATATTACGTATTATATTACCTTTTTAGATATAATCCTTTATAGTGGTGCACACAGGAATTTGTCAAGGGGGGGCAGGGTCAGAAGTCCCCAATTCTCGTATCATGCTCCAATGCGCCACCCAACATATTCTTTTGATTTTCTCGATTTTCGAGAACAAAAATAAATAAAAAATTAATTATTGAATAAATAATTAGCATTAATTTATAAAATTAATTAATAATAACAGATACTTTATTAAGTTTTACGTACTATATACATAGGCTTATTAACAATCGAAAAAAAATCAAGGGCAAGGTTCCAGACCCGAGATCCCCCACTTGTGTGCACCACTGATCCTTTATATTTTGTTTACGTACTACGAGAACTGTTCGATAAGTAATAAGACTATAAAAAAAAAAAACAAAAAACAGAATACCTGTTATCATTTACATGGCTTTTTCAAAATAATGCATTTATCCCAAAGTTCTGTCCACTTCTTAAAAGCATATAAAAGTCCGTTTTGTGAGAGCTGTTTCAAAACCGCTTCCGCCGCCTTTACTCATGCTTTGTTGATTGCAAAACGTTGGCCTCGTAATGGTTTCTTAAGTTGAGGAAACAGCCAGAAATCGCATGAAGGGAGTTCAGGACTGTATGGAGGGTGTGGTAAAATCTCTACGTTATTTTGGTGCGAAACACCCAGTAAGCAACAAGCAATATGTGGTTGGGCATTCTGATGGTGCAATAGGAAGCCATTTCGAAGCAATGGACATTTCCTTTTAACGTGCTGTACCATTTTTTTGCAGGACATTCGCGTAGTACAAGTCGTTTATGGTAGTACCGGGTTCGACAGCATGTTGATACACAATTCCTTCATAATAAAAAAAATTATGGTCATAACTCTACCAGCCGATTTCGCAGTTTTTGCTTTTTTGAGAGTTGGTGAAGATGGATGTTTCCATTCACTGCTTTGTTGTTTTATGGTTGGATCATAGTAATACAACCAAGTTTCGTCTGCTGTGATAAAGCGTTTTAAGATATTGTTGCCTTCTTCCAGTCTTTAATCATATCGTATCATATCAAAGGTCTCCGATGCTGATTTTTGCATCCATTTCGACAAGTGACCGCGTCTCGTAGGCGCGCACAAACACGCTTCAGTTCGATCACGTGATACTCAAGAATACGAGTCTGTACACGCCATCTATCGGTAGGTTTTGTTAATACAGACAACAATTTTTTCTTATGCCACAGAAATTGACATTCCGATGAGTGGTTTTGCTGCAGTAAAATTAGCCTTATTACTTATTGAACAGCCTACGTATATACATAGAATTAAAAATGATCGAAAAATAATTAAGGGGAAGGTTCCAGACCCGAGGTCCTCCCCTTGTGTGTGCCACTAATCCTTTATATTTTGTTTACGTACTACACTGCTGGCCACCGTAAATGCAACACCCTGAAGGAAGCATGCAAATAACATGAAATTTACAGCATGCATTAGCGGAGAGGAGATATGCAAATGATTAGAATTTCAGCGCAAAAACACATCAAGCGCGCCTGTGGCGCCACCTCAAAGCGCTATTTAAGGCTTGGAAATTGATTTCATGTTCTGCAATTGTGTTTTTCTTGTGGTTTTCTCAAGAAACGATCAGTTATGTCTCGTAGAAGACATCGATCAGCTTTTGATTAAGTATCCGAGATGGACAGAGGAAGGATAGTGGCCTACCCAGATTGGGGATTATCTTTCAGAGAAATCGGTAGTCTTGTTGGACGAAACCGGGACAGACCGGGAAAAGGCCTCGTTTTACCCAACTTACACATTGACGACATTGCTAAACACGCACGATTTTTAATTTTATCCCTACCAAACAATGAAATGTCAGGAAAATCTCCGTTTATTATTCACAAGGCTTTAATAGGAATAGGTGGAGAACCTAAATCCATTAAAAAATTACGATCAGGTGACCTACTTATAGAGACAATATCTGCTGTACAAAGCAAATCTTTTTTACTGGCTAAAACCTTTATAGATTCTCCGCTAACAGTAACTCCTCACAGAACTTTGAATTCTTGTCGAGGTGTCATCTCTGAATCAGATCTTTTGTGTGCCTCTGAAACAGAGATTTTGGAAGGTCTTTCTGACCAGGGTCTTACCCAGGTCAGAAGAATTAAGATAAAAAAAAGACTCATCATTTTTTCCCACTAAACATTTAATTTTAACTTTCGATAGCCCTAAATTACCAACGAACATTAAAGCAGGTTACCTAAATTGCAAGGTACGTCCATATATACCGAATCCTCTGCGCTGTTTTAAGTGCCAGAGGTTCGGTCACTCCCAAACTTCCTGCAGCGGTCAATTAACATGCTTTAGATGTGCGTCCGTTGGGCATTCTTCCACGGATTGTACTCTGGAGCCGAAATGTGTTAATTGTACCCAGTCCCATCCATCCGAATCAAAATTATGTCCGAAATGGAAAATTGAAAAGCAAATACAAGAAATAAAAACAAATAAAAATATTACTTATCTGGAAGCACGTAAATTAATAGTCCCACAATCATTTCAAACTTATGCTCAAGCTGCCAAATCCTCTATTAAAAATAGTTCTACTCAAACAGATGAAAATATAACAAAAGTAAAATGTCCACCTTTGAAGTTGCTCCAACCGCATTTATCAATCTCCAAACCAAATATATCAATAACCACTCCTGTTATTTCCACATCATCTTCAACCCAAGCAGAACTCTTGCATTCCACCTCTTCAACAGAAGCTACTGTCTCTGAACTTCAACCACCTATTCCTGTATCTAGTGACGTACTTTCCACCACTAATAATGCTGCTGCCCCAGACAATAGCCTGAATACCTCGACCTTATCTTCATCAGCTGAAACGTGCCCAGTTCCTACAACTTCTAATAAATTTGCCGCACTTCAACCATCAGTTCCCTTATCAGAGTCTGCAACTACTACACCCAATAGCGAACTTTCTAATACATCTAAAGTCCCACAGAATGTTAAACAGAATTCAAAAAATAGAAGAAAACGCACAAAAGCACAAAAAGCAGAAATAGAAATAAAAATGGCTAAACATAAACCCAGAAAGTCAGGACCTACAGAATTAACAACAGATTAGGAGGATATGATCATTCATGATGTGCAAGCGGAGGAACTAGAGCCAAATCCTGAAGATAAATTTGCCATAAAAGAATGTTTTGTAAACAATTCTAGCGAATACATGCGCGCATTAAGTCCCATCCGATTCAGAAAAAGTAGGAACTAACTTTTTTTTTCATGAAACGTTGACTGCTCTAACATTGTTTAAAATTTACTTTTTTCATTTGTCTATTTTTTAAGACTTATCTGACTTGGTGGGGATATTCCCCACCAAGTTATGGTAGATTTTATAATTTGAAATCATTTTTTTTTGCATGATTTGATATTTTAAGATTTGATATTTTATCTTATTGAAACTATTTGTTCAGTGTTTTTTATATATTTCATGAAATGTTTTAAAATTTTAACATATGTTTGGCACTTAATTTAATTTGGCGCTCAATTGCTTTTTAATATTCAAAAAAGTGTATTAATATTAGTACTTTAAATTTTTAATTTTTTTTTCATATTTTAACAAATGTTTGGCGCAGTATGGCCGAATTCGGCTCTTGCGCCATAAAACCTCAAAATCATTCACTCACTGGCAGAAGCCACCCTTCACAGAAGTCTATAAATTTAATCATTTGATACTTGGCCAACATGTTATTTACAAAATAAATTTTGTTGTGCTATCTCTTGTTTTTCCTGGTGTTGCATTTACGGTGGCCAACAGTGTATATTCATAGAATTATAAACAATCGAAAAAAATCAAAGGCAACGTTGCAGACTCGAGGCTCCCACCCCCCTTGTGCGTGCCACTAATCCTTTATATTTTGTTTACGTGCTATATACATAGAATTATAAACAATCGAAAAAAATCAAGGGCAAGGTTGCAGACTCGAGGTTCCCTCCCCCCTTGTGCGCGCCACTAATCCTTTATATTTTGTTTACGTGCTATATACATAGAATTATAAACGATCGAAAAAAATCAAAGGCAAGTTTGCAGACTCGAGGCCCCCCCTTGTGCGCGCCACTAATCCCTTATATTTTGTTTACGTGCTATATACATAGAATTATAAACAATCGAAAAAAATCAAGGGCAAGGTTGCAGACTCGAGGTTCCCCTCCCCCCTTCTGCGCGCCACTAATCCTTTATATTTTGTTTACGTGCTATATACATAGAATTATAAACGATCGAAAAAAAATCAAAGGCAAGTTTGCAGACTCGAGGCTCCCCCCTTGTGCGCGCCACTAATCCCTTATATTTTGTTTACGTGCTATATACATAGAATTATAAACGATCGAAAAAAAAAAAAAAAATCAAAGGCAAGTTTGCAGACTCGAGGCTCCCCCCTTGTGCGCGCCACTAATCCTTTATATTTTGTTTACGTGCTATATACATAGAATTATAAACGATCGAAAAAAATCAAAGGCAAGTTTGCAGACTCGAGGCTCCCCCCTTGTGCGCGCCACTAATCCCTTATATTTTGTTTACGTGCTATATACATAGAATTATAAACAATCGAAAAAAATCAAGGGCAAGGTTCCAGACCCGAGGTCCTCCCCTTGTGTGCGCCACTGATCCTTTATATTTTGTTTACGTACTTTATACATAGAATTATAAACAATCGAAAAAAAATCAAGGGGCAAGGTTACAGACTCGTGGTCCCCCCCTTTGTTTACGCCACTGATCCTTTATATTTTGTCACACACAGATAATGATCTTATTATATTTAAAGTTATGTATTTTTACCTAAAAAAAGGAATTGTATCTAAGGTTTGAAAGATGTGAATGTGGTGTGTGCATCAGCAATATTCTAATCATACTTGGTGTGTTTAGCGTTATTCAAAATAAGAAGTAAAGAACCGAGCAGAAAAAAAGCTGAACATCATGATATCATACCCAAAGATATTTAGGACACAATTTTTAATATGACACACAATATCCGCTTTCTTTTTAAATTATTTGTATATCTGGATATGTGTCATTGGAGTAAATTATATGATAACCTTGTGTAATCTAGAAG
This sequence comes from Trichonephila clavipes, assembly GCA_019973935.1. Taxonomy (NCBI): domain Eukaryota; kingdom Metazoa; phylum Arthropoda; class Arachnida; order Araneae; family Nephilidae; genus Trichonephila; species Trichonephila clavipes. Next base: position 398,345 of record BMAU01004205.1, on the reverse strand, counting down.
GAAACACCATACCAATTCCATGACTGTCTTTATTTTTTCATTTGAGTTAACTAATTAGGAAACACTTTTTAGTAAAGAATTATTTTTCGAAGATTTTTCATACACTTACTTTGCTTTTATTAATTAAATTATTTTTTTAGTAACATGCGAGTACTTTTAGAAAAAGTTTGCGAAAAATGTGAATTTGAAAAATAAGGTGTTTCGTTGCTCTGATTAATTATGTTTCTTTTCTTTTATATATATATATAAGAGGGATTTAATAATAAAAGGGGGCAGGGTTAGTAATTAGAATTTATAAGAAACTTGACTTATTTAAATAATCTGTCTTATTATACGTTCATAATGATAAATTTAATAAATTTTTTTAAAAATCATTGAAAAAAGGCATTTTGAAATTGTTATTTGCTTTGCTTGAATAATCATCATCTTGTAACGGGTCTATTCGCTAGCCTTCTGCTAATCCTCTTGGGGAAAAAATCCATTTCTTTAAATATTGTTCTATTTAAAACTTTCTCTCTCGAAGAAGATGCGGTTTATGTAAATCAAGGCTTATATTTAAGCCTTAACTTTTAGGTCTGAGAGAGAGACGTTAGGCGTTAGATGATAGAAGTTAGTGATTAACGTAAAGTAGTAGAAAGCTAGTCGAGAGTGACTGGTCGATTAATTATTTAATGTTTAAGATTGATAATTGATGATTTAGTCAATAATATATATTTGAATTAGAATAATATCGACTAAAAGTCGAATAGCTCAGAACGGTATTACGATAATTTAGAATATTTATTACCAAAACGTTCCAAAAGTAAGTGACTCAATTCCTAATTGTTGTCGTGTGTTTTTATACTGGGATACATATGAAATACAAGTAGAAGAACAAAAAAAAATACAATACAAGCAAAAGAATATAGACATATATTACTAATGATGATCCCAGCATTTAACAGAACGGGTGCGCTGCTTTCCTTTCGAGACGGGAATCTATTACATGCGAAAGTCCGGCTTTTTATCCCGAAGAAGATACAACCATGCCTTACTCAGAGTTTGAACACTAACCCACTCTGTTACAAGCCGAGGGTCATATTCACCATACTGGCTGGGCGGCAATTCATAATTAAACATTAAATATCTCGTTTACCTCGTTTTTTCTCCAATACTTAATTATAGGTGCATTTTCTAGCCTGGGTTGTTGAGATTTGTTAAAGAATTAATAAACTATATTTGTTTCGATTTTGGCTGATCTTCATTCCAATCCCCGAACACTGATGGATGTGAGAGGAATTCCATCGCAATCCGATACAAAATGGCAAAGTAATCATTAAAAATATTCGAATTAATTGGTTTTAAAAGCTGAAATAAACAACAATTTAATTTCAAAATTTAAAATGAACAAAAGTTCATATTTATAGATTAGAATTGAACAAAAAATGAATCGTTGATAACTAAGAATCTACTATAAAGTACAATAAAAATCCAAAAAGTACAATGCAAATTTAAAAGTTTTAAAATCCAAAGCAAGCAGAAATTTAAACTTATAAATCAGAATACATAAAATAAGCCTACAGTTTAGAATCTTGAAAAAATTACAATATGAATATTTACATATTTACTGCTTAGAATGCAAAATGTGTGTGTCCTGAACAACTATTTTCAGTTATAATTCATGATTATGAATAATTACAATTTAATGGAATTTTTGATTGCAAGTATTAACTATAAGCATGCAGTATCTTTTTATATTTAGAAGTTTATTCAAATATTTTTTTCAAATGAATATCAAAACTTTTTCTCCTTATAGGTTGATTACACTAACAAGAATTACGTTCGCAGCAAATGTAATAAGCCGACAGGGCAACACCGTCTTGTTCAAGGCAGACAATTCGATTGGGACGTAAGTATTATGATTGTGCAGAATTAGATGTGATATAAGTTGTTAGGCCTAATTTCTTTTTGATGTAAATGTCTCCTAAAACTCGTTTAAAGCATTTTCGGAAGTTTGAAAACCATTTTAGTAAGTAATAAGGCATACATTAGTATATTTATCCTGTTTTTCCAAATTAAGCATATGATAAGCTGCTTTAAAGTCTTTTGAAATCTGCCTAATAAGGTACCAAAGTTGCTTTAGTAATTTCGGCAGGAAATGTCAATCAACAGAAACTAAAAGAACACTTCAGTACAAAATTAAAAAAAATATCTTCTTGATTACGGCAAGTAATAAGAAAATGAGTTCGGGATTTACTTTCGAAAATCAGTTAAGTGGAGGAATTTTCATATATTGTTTTCTCAATTAGAAAATTAATTTTCTTGAATGAAATTAGTTTTTTTCCTAGGAAAGTAAATTTGATATTTGGAAACAAAAATCAAACTCTATTATACAATGTTATTGAAAATTTTGCGTTTGTTTACCGATTGTTTATTTTCGTCGCATTTTGAAGTTATACTAGGGCTATAAGTGAATGACCTCTTAATCTTGAACCTCAGCCAAGTGACGAGGACGACACCTGAGCTGGTGCACTATTTTCCAAACTTATACACTACATATAAATTAATCTACATTCGCGCGCGCGAATTACACAGGTTTACATAAATTAAAGAAAAATCACAAAAATAGCGATAACTCTTGCAAAAATAAGTCAATGAAATTTGAATGCGTTAGTAAGTAAAAAGAGCTGAACGATATTACTCTACGCAAACTAATGGCAATGCAGTCAGAATACGCCATTTGTGAGGAGCATAAAAATTGATGTCTCAGAGCAAGGCTGCAAGTCTGAGATTAGAAATCTGGTAAGGCAAAATTGTAACAATGACCTCCAGGCATCATTTGACCGAAGAACTGTGATGGCGAGCTACTTGGATACTAGAGCCAGGACAAAGTCAGATAGAAGTCGATAGATGGCTGAATGTAAGTCCGTTTGTGACTCATAGACTTAAGCAACAATTTCTAACCATGGATTCAGCTTCCAGGAGGTTTAAATAAGGTCGGCCATGAGGAACCACGAGTGCTGATGACCGATATTTGTCCTTATGCACACGAAGGAATAGAACCGCAACTCCGGCTGAACTCAGATCCTCCCTCGCTACAAGCTCCGGAAGGTTGATATCGAGGTCAACAGTGTGTCGAAGGCTTCCCGAACGTGGTCTTTATGTGAGACAACTAGCCAATTGCATCCCGCTTACGTCACGCCATTTGCGGGAACGTTTTCAATGGGCACGTCAACTCTTTACGGATGAGTCTAGGTTTAGCCTCGAAAGCGAGAGTAGGCATATTTTCATCTAGAGAGAACCTGGAACTCGTTTTCCTCCATGTCACATCCGTGAAAGAGATGTATACGGATCAGGCAGTGTTTGAGGTGGTATTTCTTTGGGTGGATGCAGATACCACCATGTATTTTCCCGGGGAAATAATAATGCTCACACCTATAGAGATAACATACTGGATGCTTATGTGCGCCCTTGTGTCGGGGCAATAGATGATGCTATTGTGCTACAGGATGATAATGCGAGACCCCACAGTGATCGCAACGTGGATGCTTATCTTGAGCTGGAAAGAATTCAGTGCATGCAGTGGCTGCTCGATCACCGGATCTCAACCCTATCGAGCTGTTTGGGACGCTATAGGAAGACGCTTTCAACTGCCTTAAAAGAGCAATGTGGCTAGTACTTCTTACAGAATTAATAGATCACATAATTGAGAGCATCGCTCAGCGCTGCATATGCTGTATTGCTTTCTTGGGAGACCATTCCTCATATTAAAGGTATTTTTTCTTTACCAAACTGACATATCCGATTTTGTTCATTGTATACATAAGCTAATTTCAAAAACGCCATAATTGTTTAATGACTTCTTTTTGTGCTATTTTACCTTCCTATGTGTTGTGTAATGTGTATAAGTTTGTGACGGCTCTATCCAGGTTCCTGTAAAAACTAATCCTCTTGGGAAATATTGGGTATTTAAAAATTATTATATTATAAAGCTTTCTCCCAAAGAAGAAGACGTGACCATGCAAATTAAGACTTGTATATAAAGTTGAAACTTTCAAGTTAGAAAGGAGAGATAGGCTTGAGTGCTAACGGAAGCAGTGATTAATTAAACGTGAAGTGAGGCGTAGATATTGAGTAGCTGATAACTGTAATATTAAAAGTTGACGATCTGTCTACTAGGAATTAAACTAGATTAGGTAGCTAAGAAGTCGCAGCTATAGACTAGACGTAATTGATCTAATTGTTAATGTCTTCTCGTATCCCACTTACCTCGTTAATTGCTTTCCATGTTCGACATTTGGGTGCAGCTCTTAACTTTGGTTAGTTGGATTTGTGCTGTTGTTGATACTGAGAATAAATAGAGTTATTCTGGAATATGGCTAGTCTTCCTTCCATCTCTCCCACACCCATAGACGCGTCGGGCATACCTCTACAAATTTCATTAAATTCTATGTGTAACTTTTTGAGTTATCGCAATTTTTGTGATTTTTCATTAACTTATGGTAACCAATGTAAAATAAAAAATATTAATAGTTACTTGTTAGTGTAAAAGTATCTAAAATAAATTTTATTACATAAAGCATACTCGCTGTTAAGATTTAGACATTCTTTAAGATTAATACCATCTTCCATAATTTATTTGATTACAAAACTTTAACAAAAAGACACTTGAATCGACGGTTTGGAAGTTTCATTTGAGCCAGGTAATAGCTTGAGGTCCAGTTGCAATGATTTTTTTCCTCTAAAAAGAAAAAAATTTCACTTTCCAAAATGTGTACAAAATTACTCAAAAATATCTTTTTTTATTTCCAGGTCGATTATGATAATTCCTTATATCTTCAAAGTCAAGTGACTGCTCCTAAAGGGTTGCACAGGCTAAAGAAAGATCTGAAAAGAAAATTAGTTGTAATTAGTTGCTGATATTTTCCCCAACATCTTTAATTTTAGTATTGCTTTGAAGTATTATGAAAAGAATTATAATTTTTTCTTTAAGGTGATACAGTTTTTTTTTTTTTTCTTTTTGCAGCCTGATAATGACCCTCTTGGTGATGCAACAGGATGGGAATTTGAGTATGGTCCCGAATTTTTCCAAGTGGAAGGAGATGTCCAATATATGCCAGATGTAAGTTAAGTTTATTTTTGATATTTATACTATTAAATGATGTAGATTTTTTTTTACAAAATTTATGTTTTTAATCAATATTTTCGCAACAAATTCTATGAAGTTTAGGTATTTTCCTTGAGAATCGTCATCGGATCACGATCCTGGTGAGGTCTTAATCCCCTATCTTTAGGATAGTATTGAGCTTGACTGATAGAGCAGTGCTTCTCAAACTTTCAATACTGGCACCCACCCCCCATTTTCGATCACAGTTTTTATCGCGCCCCCTTATACATTAATAATGTACTGAATGCTATAATAATGCACTTTGACGCTAAGGCTACAATAGGCGATCATAATTATAAACCATACAAATTAGTAACATAAGTATTAAATTTTGTATACTACTTTTAAGCAAAAATAAATAAATAAAATAATAGGATAATTATTATGTTAATTTTCCTTCCTCTAATTTTTAAATTGAACATATTGCAAAATGCGGTGGCTGCTTAGAAGACAAAATATAGATATCTGCTAAATATAGAAAAAGAACTCAGAGGGTCAATTTCTAATCATAAGCATTCCTTATAAAAACTTTGCTTTGCAAGACAAGCCCGTGGCAGTCGTTAATACTTATTAAACTTGTTCTTAATTTGGTATTAATTAATTAGTTATAAAATACTCTGTGCAGCACTGATACATTAAAAGTATACCGGCAGAAGTTCCCGCTCATTGCCCGAGTTCATTTATAAGAAAATAAAACATTATTGATATAATAGCTGAATTGTAAGGAGAGCAAAGCCAATTGTTCGACAATTCTTACAAAAATGTAAAATTATCTTTTTAAAATGGTTGCTCAAATTATAATTAGTTTTAAGCGAACTGTAATTTTAAGCCTCACAGAATTAGCATTTATAATTGATGTTAAATAATGAACAATAATATAACTTTCCGATGAAGAATAATTGTATTATTTTTAATATTTAAAGCGAAAAGACTTCAACATGTTTTAACCCGGGAGCAGGCGTGCACTCGATACATTCGAGCGGGGTTAATGAGTCACCCCAATCCTTTTTTTTTATAATTATTTTATTGTACACGATACAAATCGGGATTACAGTGAATAATTTAACTAAGAGAAAGTTTACTTACCTACTTTCAAGAGCTTTTCAATTTTTCTTTGGTAACAAATAAACAGTTTTGCCAGAATTAACGATTTCATAATATGTGTGTCCCGCGCGACCACTTCCGGGTAAAAATTATATTCATTATGATAATATGTATGTTACTGCTAAAAAATTGTGTAAAACGTTTTTATCGCGCCCCCCAGTTTGAGAAACACTGTGATAGAGCCAAGATTATAGGGCGAATAACAAAAAAGAAAATTAAGTTAAAAATTAAAGTTAAAATTGCTACCTTAAAAATTAAAAATAAAATTGCTGGAGCTGATTTTTTTTGTCTGTGTTGAAATAAAAAGAGAAGGGAATCAATGTTGTCCAAGGTTAATTCCGTTACCAGAGGCTAGCGAACGGACAACTTAATGTTGTATCAGGTCAACTCGCGCGGCGACCGGGATCCTTGAGAACGATTTCTATAATTATTCATTTAAAAAAAAAGAGATATTGCCCGAAAAATTCAATTCGTTACCAACAATATTTTAACTAGCCGTTACTCACTGTAAAGCCCTAAGATTGTCAATTGATGATACTGGAATGATGTTTTAATGGTTTATTTACAAACGCAAAGGACGACAAAACAGATACAACTATTTACATCTATAAGGAAAAACGTTTTATGTAAATAACAATTCTAATCGAATAATTGACTTCTAGAGGAAAAATGAAAGAATGTGCCAAGATGGCCTCCAACACATCTGCTTCGGGCAGATACAAAAACTTTCACGCAAAGCTCCTTGGTGTAGCTCACAGATCTCTCTTCGAGAGACAAACACTGAATTATCACTTCACAAAGCTCGCTGGTGGGGCTTACCTTATTCTCTCATTGCGAGACAATCACCGGAATCCAAATATTCACATTCAGCTCGCTGGCGGAGCTAAAAAAAGACCTCTCTCATCGAGAGGTAAACACCAAATCCTCAAGTGTGGCACTCGCGCAGGCGCAGTACCTCGGATCTCAGTTCGCGTTCCCATCTAGAACTTTAGAATGGGTCTCTCTCTATAGAGTTTATTACACCACCCACTTCACTGGGTTTTTGATGAATATACAAGGTGCCCCAATGAATTTTTCGTTGGGAGTACATGAAAAATGCCGAAAGAATTGTACCTGTACAATCCATAGTTTACGAGTAAATACGAAAAACAAAGTATGACGTCACAGCCGTATTGGACTCATCAGCAGCAGTACTTTCAAATATTTATAAAGGCAGATGCCCAAAGTGTCTGCCGTGCATATTGAGGCAGGCTTGAATTCGCCGTGGAATGGATGCGTGCGCACGTCTCAATAGCGCAGTGTCCACAGAAGTACAAGCAATATGTAGACGAGCAACTAAGTCCTTTGGTGCTGTCACGGCATCTCAATATACCAGTGGTTCTCAAACTTTCACTACTGGTGACCCAATTTTCAATCATGACTTTTATCGCACCCCCTAAAAATAATAATGTATTGAATGCAATAATAATGCACTTTGACGCTAAACCTACAATACGATCATAATTATGAACCGTACAAATTAACAAGATAAGTATTAAATTATGTATATGTTACTGTTAAGTAATATATATTTTTAATTTTTACTTTTTAGTTCGATTCACTATAAAAGTGTGTTTTTTAGTTTGTTTTAAATCTATAATTTATTTTATAAATATTTTTACTATACACGATAAAAATCACAATTCCAGTGAATAATTTAACTAAGAGAAAATATACTTACCTACTTTCAAGGACTTTTCAATTTTTCTTTGAAAATTTGAGAAAAAATCCAATAAAACTAAAGAAAATGTTCCAAATGTGCGTGTCCTTAATAAAGGATATAAATCATAGACACTTTTCGCTAACAACACAGGAACGTTATTTTACAGCAAAATTTTGTTCACGTTTTCGTAGTTTTGCTGTCGTTCGATGATCTACAAATAGCAATTTGAACTTTTTCTTCCTTGTGTCTTTTTGACAATGCGAAGTGCTACATTATGGTTTCATAGTTTTCTTCATAAAGATCTTCAGGCAGCATTTGAAAATTTCAAATCAACTCAAACGTTTCATGTCTAACGTTTTTTTTATATTTACTTTCGCTATCTTGATTAATATGCATTATTTCAGTAGGTTTTTCAGTTGCTTGATCAGTTTCAACTTCCTTCAAAAGGAATCACAAATGCCCATTTTTTTAAATATTTTGCTCATTTACATTTAAAAACCATAATAAATCGTACAACACAGCAATCAAAACCAGAAAATTGTTCATGGGGAAAGTGTAGCAGGTTCTAAAATATGCTTATCCATATATCATAAAACTCTTTCACATGGAAAAAGATGAAACAGAAATATATGTATTATATATATTTACAACTACCCTATAAAAGAGTAAGCAGATAACCATACCAGTAAGTTCGAAGGTCAGCTAAAGTAATATTTTAGGTTAAAAGAAACGTAATATACAAAAATCTCTCATCGTGGGATTACAGCAAAGCAAACAAAATATTTTTTTAATTCGGTTATAGGATCAAAGATGGCTAATGAGCGTTTGAAGTGGAATCTTTTATTTTTGATGATCACCAGATGATAAAAATAAATTATATCAGTGTAAATTTGTATTTTTTCATTATGTCAGAAAGCATTTTGTTTTACTTCATTCCAAAAAATTATTTTTTTAAACCTTTTATTTTCAATATGCTCGCGCCCCCCTCGCAGGGTTACCGCGCCCCACAGTTTGAGTAACACTGCAATACACCAATTCCTTAATGTATTGCGCCATAAAAAATTCCTACGGTTGGAGATCTGGTGATCTTGATGCCCATAGAAACCGATAACCCTCCTTCCGATTTAGTTGCCGGGGTATGCCATATCCAGTGAATCAAGAACAGGAACACAGAAATGCGCCGGAACCCAATCGTGAACCATCATACCTCACCACTTATTCATCATCATTTATCGTATTTTTCTCGTAAACTATGAATTATACAGTTTCAGTTCTTTGAGCATTTTATATAGGATGTTTTTTTTAGAGGTATAGAACTTTAAATTGCAATAAAACAACGATTTATCATTCGATTGACATGAATTTTTTTAATTCGAAAGATAATCTTGTGGGATTACATTTTAAATGTGATTTCTGGCATAGGACTGCCACGGCTGGCTCGGATGTAGTCCAATCTGGACGTCCAATTTTCGATGACTTTTTCCAACATTTGTGGCCGTATATCGGCAATAACACGGCGAATGTTGTCTTCCAAATGGTCAAGCGTTTGTGGCTTATCCGCATAGACAAATGACTTTACATAGCCCCACAGAAAATAGTGTAGCGGTGTTAAATCACAAGATCTTGGAGGCCAATTGACAGGTCCAAAACGTGAAATTAGGCGGTCACCAAACGTGTCTTTCAATAAATCGATTGTGGCACGAGCTGTGTGACATGTTGCGCCATCTTGTTGGAACCACAGCTCCTGGACATCATGATTGTTCAATTCAGGAATGAAAAAGTTAGTAATCATGGCTCTATACCGATCACCATTGACTGTAACGTTGTGGCCTTCATCGTTTTTGAAGAAGGATTCCACCAGCCCATAAAGCGCACCAAACAGTCAGTTTTTCTGGATGTAACGGTGTTTCGACATACACTTGTGGATTAGCTTCACTCCAAATGCGGCAGTTTTGTTTGTTGACGTAGCCATTCAACCAGAAGTGCGCTTCATCGCTAAACAAAATTCGCTTATGAAAATCGGGAGCAACGGCAATCTCGTTTTGGGCCCATTCGACGAATCTACGCCTTGCTTGATCATATTAAAAATGTAATGCCACAAGATTATCTTTCGAATAAAAAAAATTCATGTCAATCGAATAATACATCGTTGTTTCATTACAATTTAAAGTTCTATACCTCTAAAAAAACACCCTATATGTATTCCAAAAGAAAAATCTGACTGCAGAGTTTGGGTTGTATTTTTATGAGATACGCTGTATAATATGTTTATAGTGTATGTAAATAATTGATATTTAAGTCCAATAATATTGGCTACAATAGTAACATTTTTATAATTTTTACCTTTTCATTTAAAAAGAACAGGATTTATATTAAAAAAATTTTTTGAAAGAGTTCTTTTTCAGCATAAAATAGTTAAAATTGATGGAGACAGAACTCGATGGCTTAGAGAATATTTTTAATGCCCTTTTCTTAATATATTTCTTCGTCCTACAGATCTCGAATAACTTAATAAAACTTTCCCAAGTACATTTTTATATGAAATTCTGCCACTTGAGTGTGTTAATAAATAGGAAGTTTTGCTAACTCTTTTCAACAAAATGGTTTCTGATTCCTCATACAGTGATTCTATATTAAAGTTAATTCCCCTAGTACAGTGGTTTCCAAATTTTCTGTGCCAGTGGACCCTTTTTATACCAACAAAGCTATGGGCCCCTTAAGTGAAACAACTCTATTACTATTTTTCGTTTTATTTTAAATGGAGCAGCGGATTGGTAATTATCATTGCAGGCCAAGCACATTCCCCGGGAAGTAGATATCATGTTTGTAATGTTGACGCCTAGTTTCCTCCTCTGAGCTCTAACGAAGCGCAACTGTACCAGGAATTTAATTTTGTCGAGAGCACCCAAGCCAAACAGACACTGTAGGGATCGTTAACATGCTGCGCAATCATACAATATGGACGATGTAGATTTTTTTGCATCATGAAAATCCACCGACTTGGGCCGGGGTCGAACCCACAACCTTAGGCGTACAAGGTCAGCGCCTGACTAACTACGCCCTCCAGTCGGCACTCTATTACAAAACATAATAGAAAATTCATAAATTTAACTTTGATGTCCAAAATAGTAAATGCTTACGTCAAAATATAGTATGAATAAATTATTGGGGGTATCTGAAGTATAGCATTTATTCAAATTATAACTTTTGTGTGCAGTAAGCTATAGAAAAACATTTTTTTTCAATGATAGTGTTATCTTCGTAACAGTAAAGAATAACACTGCTTTCAGTTCAAAACTAAGAGGAATTTTTTGCATTAACTTCACATATCGGGATCATGCATAAAACAAAACTAAATTGTTGATTAGATGTTCGACTCTTTAACACTGCCATATTTTAAACAAGCTATAGCCCGTAGGTGTGATATTCCATTCCTCTTTAAACTTAGATAGGCGGCCGCATCGGCTATCGGCCCAACTTCCAACAAGCGACACTTGTCATAACTTCTACTTAATGTACCTAGCTAAAAAAAATGTACTCTCAAATTTTAAATTTGTACTCCAATTTTTTTAAAACGTAAAATTTATTATTAATTTATCTTAAAGTTCATTATAATGGAAATGGGTTTCAAACATTTTACTTTATATTAGTCAGTTTTTATATCTGAGCTTATTGCTATCAGAACACTTATTGCATTTGGTATGTGAAGATGAGGTTCAGTTTCAAGACGTGTGGATTCTGACTGACAGCCGTGCTTCAATTCAGCATCTTTCCAACTGGGCATGTATTGCGGACCAGACTAGTCTTGATATACTAAATCTGCTTGATGAGATTTCTTCTAATCATTGTGTACATTTTCAGTGGATCCAACCCACATGGGGATTGATGGTAATGAGAAAGCCGATTTCTTAGTCAGGACTTCGGCTGAGGAGGGAGGGGGAACCCTACTGGGTCTCTTATGTTCAGTGGAATATCCTCCCTTAAGATTGAATTCAATCAACATGGAAGAACTCCTCCTAGTCATCCTTGGTACTTCGGAAGAAATCCAGGCAGTTCATTCAGGCTTACGCCTAGAAAATACCAAACTTCTTTGTCGCATTTTGTGAGCGGCCATATAAAAGATATCTCTTTTCGTCAGGGTTAGAAGATATTTCCGGAGTGCCGCTGGAGCGTAACGTACAACCCTCGAATCCCCGCATTGCGTTGGGGGTAGGGTTGCATGGGGCACAAAGCCTGACTGACACCAAGTATATATAGTTTTGCAATCCTTTGAAAGATCCGACTTGGGACCCAAAACCTGACCTTGCAGGGGACCCTAATGTTTTTCGTTATACTACTGCACTGGTGTCATTCCGAGCTGGTCTCCCCTGTCCCCATCTTGACTTGTTTGGATTTTAAAAAGGACGAGGTCCTTCTGAACCCTCTTATGTTTTTAGATTTTCTAGATATTTTGGATTCATAGACAATCTGAGATTAGAGTAACAGCAACACTTTATATTACAGCTTTCGTGGACCCTTTAACGTTGTCTACTCCCTCCCTGTAATGTCTTCCGCCCCGACCGGCGAAAAATCGGCTTTCTTATACAGATAGCATGACACAGTTCATATCCGCCCGTGCACCATTAAATATTGCGGGAGTCTTTTCATTTGACATCGCCCCGAGAAAAACACCACTCCATCCACAGGCCGGAAATCCCGTCTGAAATTCGAGGTATAGGGGAAGAGTCACCCCACCCCGGGATACTGAAGACAGTCTGTTTGAAAATAGGAAATTCGGTTTTGTTTGCCTCCTTCCTCACAAAGGTCTTTTTTTGAAGAATTGAAATAATTAATAGTGTAAATAACTTCTTTTTAAAATACAAATGTATTGTTATACATAACTGTGATGTAAATAAATCAATTACCGTATTTACTCGAATCTAAGCCGCACTATCTTTCCAAGTGTTAACGCTACTGAAAAATCGAGTGTGGCTTAGAATCAAAGGGAAAACATTTAATGGATGGGAAAAAAATTGAGTTTCCACCCCTTTCAAAGGGAAAAATTTAGCCGTCCATTCTGGCCTCTTCCATCGATGAATCATCCCATTCCGCAGTTTATCTCGTTGTCTGCTCGTAGTTAGGAAGTTTTTTTACACATGCTTTTTCCTTTAATCAAACCATCAAAAATATTGGTAATAGCATCAAGACGAGTTCGCCATGTGTTCGTGTGGATGACCTCGTGAGCATTCGAATAATCAATAAGCTCAAAACCATAGCAAAATATAGAGACGTCCACTTTCAGTGGATCCCTTCCCATGTTAACGTTCCTGGAAATGAAGTCAAGGATTTCTTGGCCAAAAGAGGCTGCTCTGAGATTGAGACCACTGATTATATGCACGCACATAACGTGAGATTTATTCTTGAATGAAAATCAAGGCCAAGCAAGTCTGGATAGCCCCTCCCGACCATCCCGGGATTAGTAGGAAAAGCCCTGGGGGTGCTTTGGAATTTGACGGAAACAGAAATGATCAAACGGCTGTGTCCAGATTGCTCAGTTGGCATTTGAAAAGCATGACATTCGAGTCTGGCCGTAAGGTTTTCCAGACTTGTTCCAAGTGTCACCTATTATCGGCTTCCCCTGAACATATCCTCGATTGTTTGGGGTTAGCTTTGGAAGACGTCCATGCGAGTCCACTTCTGGAGTTGGACTTTGCTTTGTTAGGGTCAGGACCGGCTCTAGTAGTTTTGGCGCCCCGGGCAAAAATAGAAAATGCTGCCCTTCTCCCCAAAGCAAAAAAAAAATATAATTAAAAATGATGAATTGTTCACATAGATACACACTTATAAAACTTGAATAATTCTTGCGAACAAAAATGCAGTATAATTTTTATGTATATAGATTATTTTAAGTTTTAAAAAATACAAAATAATTCGGAATTAAGGACATAGTTACCTGTTATTATTTCAAACGAGTAAAATGTAAAAGAAGGAATCGTCATTTTCAGCAGGGCAATTCCTTCGAAAAAGAGTCTACTAATGGTGGGGATAACACTTAACTTATAGTAACTTATTTTAACTTACAGTAACTACACTGTAGGCTAAAACGAAACATCTCCTGTGGCTCTCTATGTACCAAAAACTCTTATTAGCCCTGTCCCCTTTTGGATAGCTGACGCCAGACATCGTATGGGTGAAAGGAATGTTCGTTGTGATTCCGCTCTGGGATGGGGAAAAAGTTACAAGTGAAAGATGAGTAAACATATCAAATTTCTTGATTTAACGTATACTCCAACCTCGAACCCTACAAGTCTCAACATAAAAGAAAATTGGCATTTAACTTACAGAATATAAAATAAGAAAATATGATACGTTGAATGAAATACCAAATCCCTCCCCCTAATATTTCAGAAAATATATTCCATTATGGATATAAAATATAAAAATTTATTCCAAATGCCACCCTTAAAATTTGCCGCCTCGGGCAGGTGTCCGGTTTGTCTGGCCCTAGAGCCACCCCTGCTAGAGTTAATGGTCTCATGGATCTGATCTAGTTGCCGCTAGATCCTGAAAGATTGGACACAGCAACAACAACAGACGAGTTCACTATGACGCAAGTATGAAAAGCGAGACTCATTTTATATGCAGGAAACAGAGAAGTGGTAACTGAATACTTGACACAGATGAAACAAATATACTTCAATGGCGTAAACAAAATAATATAATTTTGCTTGTAAATAGTCAACAGTTTTTAATAATTCTTTTACATTCTTCTATAACTCATTCCTTTGAATAAAATGTTGCATAACAAATGAATTGGATGGCACGGAAGACGACACCGTGTAAAAAATAGTGACGCATCTCCATTTCCTAAGTCAGCTGGGTGTCACATTGGGAGTGACGAATCATGTTCGAAACATGATACTGACGGTTAGTTGTAATTATAAGTTAATGAATGTATTTGAAAGTTTTTAATACTGGTAAAATAAATAAATTAATTTTTTTTTGTGTGTGCTTATTGTTTCTCTCATTAAAAAAATTTTAAAAAATTTCTTAAGTATCGGTTTTTTACGAACCTTTTACAAGCTTTTAAATTTTTCTCAAAACCGAGTACAGATTTGGGGTGCGGCTTAGATACGAATAAATACGGTATTTAATTTTTTAATTGCCCCACTCCCTTAATTAATTTTTTCCACCGACTCCTAAGCAGTCACAAAGATTCCCAGGGGTACATCGGAACCTAGCGCTAGTGATTCAAATATTATTTCTTAATTCAAATATTATTTCTTAATAAATGGTGCAATGGCAAAGTATTCATTATTACACCCATTTCCTTGATTGTCTTCTGGAAAGTTGCAGCGATAATCAAGTCAAAACTGATAAAGGTTTTGTTTCACAACAATCAAAATTATCGGACTTAAAGTTAACCTCGCGACATTATCAAAAGAAAATCCAAGTTAACCTTCGTGACATCACTACACGTGTGCTGAACGCAAGGAGCCGTGGGTGACATTCCGTTGCCGTATAGGGTAACGGTAAATAACATCTTCACACAATCACGAGTCTGCTATATCAATTTACCATTCCTAAATTCTGCTAGTCTGTTCTAATTAATTTTATTAAAATCATTTAATCATTTTTTTGTCCATACATTTGTGAACTGTAATAACTGTTTTGCTTAAAAGATTGCACACTCTTGTTTTTAATAAACATTTGATTAAGATAAGGTGAATTCGCGCTTATTTGTTTTTAGAAAACTTGAGCAATCTTATTGTTGATAAGAATAGAACTTATCTCAATGCTTGCATTTTATTTACACATCGCGATTGTGTTTCTTGGTACTTATTTAGGATTTTAGATCAGCGTTGTTCTGGCAAAAAAAAGATTAAGTTTTGCGAATTCCAAAAAAGTTGTGTGTTTTGTATGGTAATTTGTGATTGATAAACATAAAGTTACATTAAGAAACACATAATCTTCGCATTTATTAATAATTTCGGTTTGTGGTTGAATTTTTGATATGATAACATTGTGTGTTTAGAACTCAATTGAAACGTGCTTTATTTTAGTTTCCTGTTAATACAATTTGTATATAAACAAAATATTAAATTTTTTATGAAAATTTAAGAAATAGAACTTTTGTGTATTTCTGACAAAATTCGAGTTTCTGCTTCATATCTGTATTCGGTGACGTATATGATGATGTTAACAATTATATTAAAAAAGAATAACAATTTTATTTCGCAGTTGAAGTAAAAATATGTTATTAGGAGAAAAATGCGCTCGCACAGTCTTCAGGATGATTTTGATTGAAGGAAAAAGTATTTTAGAGAAAAGAATAACGTCATTGTGTTTCACTTTTTTTCATCAAAATTCAAAAATTATTTTAGATGGTTGAAGCATTATCTTGAAAAACTTTTAAACATATTCTAAATAAATTGAAAATGTCTAAAAAAATGTTTCACCATAAGTCCATTAAAATTAATGAATTTTTAATTTATTTTATAAATCTTTTGTGGAAATTAATTGGATATTATGATTTTTGATATAATCTAAATTTAATTGTAAAATGTCACTGCTTTGGTCATTTTTAAAAGTATATATAAATTAGCTTTTTCAATTCCTATCACATTAGCTCACAATCTCTATATATTTATTTATTTATTTATCTTGGTGGAAATTTCACTCGTTAATAAAATATATTTTAAAGCACTCAATTGCGCTGACATTTTATATAAATGATTATTTTGGATAGCAATACAATCATTTTTAATAAAATTAATAAAAATTAATTGATTAAAACTAATTATTTAAAGAATTACAAATACAACCCCGTTGGCACCATTTTTAGCGACTTAGCAACCCTTTTGGCGACTTGTGTCAAAACCTGAAAAGGTTTTTTCTCACGTTTTAAGGCGCTCAAATGAACTGAAATTTTACGTCCATGATGGTTTTGGATGACAATACGATACTTTAATGACAATTAATAAAAATTAATTTCTTAATGTTGTGATTCTGTCATATGTACATATATACATATTTATATTAATTGTAACTATTTAATAAAAAATAGCTAAAATAAAGTTTTTCTTTGTTGATCTAAGTAGGAATTGACTTAAATTTTTTTCCTATTAATTGTGTGTGTGTGTGTGTGTGTGTTAAGATTGTTTCCGCAATTTTTAAATGCGTAGACAAATATTAAACATAAAAAAATGAGTATAAAGAAAATTTGAAACTTTTGAAATCAAAGTTGGCATTATTTTTCCTTCCACATACACTATAATGTATTATTTGGCCACCGTAAATGCAACACCCTGAAGAAAGCATGCAAATCACATGAAATTTACAGCATGCATTAGCGGAGGTGAGATATTCAAATGATTAGAATTTCAGCGCAGACACACATCACGCACGCCTGTAGCGCCACCTCAAAGCGCTATTTAAGGCTTGGAGATTTCGACGATTTCAAGTTGGGCAATTGTGTTTTTTTTCGAAAAACGATTAGTTATGTCTCGTAGAAAATAGCGATCAGCTTTTGATCAAGTATCCGAGTTCGACAGAAGAAGGATAGTGGCCTACCGAGATTGTGGATTATCTTTCAGGGAAATCGGTAGTCGTGTTGGACGAAATCAAACAACTGTAATGCGGATATGTGACCGTTGGATGCAGGAGGGTACGACGGACCAACGTGGGCGATGGCATCCACCTCAGTACACCACTTCACGTGAGGACAGGCAAATTGTGCACATGGCAGTGACGGATCGCTCAGTCACATCACGAACCGTAGCACGGCCCATTGAGTCTGTAATGTATTATTCAGTGTCTGCGCGTACCATTCGACGCCGTTTACAGCAAAGTGGTCTGTCCGCAAGACGTCCATTGATTGGTCTACCCTTGACGCAGAACCAATGGTGCGATGAAAGAAGGATGTGGGTGACAGAATGGAATGAAGTTGTCTTTACTGACGATTTACGCATTTGTCTGAAACACCAAGATGGTCTGATTCGAGTCTGGAAACACAGTGGATAGAGGATGCTGAGCATCTGCGTTATGCACCATTACACTGGTCCTGCACCGGGTATTATGGTATGGGGCGGTATTGGATATCACTCTCGCACTCCTCTAGTACGCATTGCCTGTACTTTAAACAGCCAGCGCTACATCTCCGAGGTGTTGGAACTGGTTGTCCTTCCTTACCTTCAGGGCTTGGCCACAGCCATATTTCAACAGGATAATGTGCGACCACACGTGGCACGCATTGTCCAAAGGTTCTTCGTCAATCACCAGATTGAATTGCTTTTCTGGCAGGCTTGCTTTCCGGTCTTTCGCCGATAGAAAACATGGGGTCCATGGTTGTTCAATGATTGACCCAGATTACACCTCCAGCTGCCACACCAGATCAACTTTGGCAACGTGTGGAAGGCTGCTTCGTCTGCTGTACCCCAAGAACACATCCAAAGTCTATTTGAATCAATGCCGAAGCGTGTGGCAGCGGAGATCTCCAACAATGGCGGCTACCCTGGCTACTGATTCTGACAGGAACCACACTTCTCAGAAGTCTATAACTAATCATTTGATACTTGGTCAACATGTTATCTACAAAATAATTTTTGTTATTCTATCTCTTGTCTTTCTTAGTGTGGCATTTACGGTGGTGCCCAGCAGTGTAATTTTGAAAGCAATTTTTTCCAAATATTTACTTCGTATAATTTTGGAACCACAAATTACTATTATGCAAAAATATATTCTCCACTTTTATTTTAACGATTATTATTATTATTAAAAAAGTATTCCAAAACCAATTTCCAACCACATAGATCATGGGTGTCAAACTCAAGGCCCGCGTGCCACATGCAGCCCATGACGAACATTTTTGCGGCCCGGCCAGTATATTGGAACACAATAATATATAATAAAATATCAAATTTTCTCAAGAATTCGGAAAGATTGTTCAGAGAAGAGATGTCAAGTGTCAGAGAGAGAGAGAGAGGTCGTAAACATTAAATTTTTCTTACACTTTTATTTATGTTTATTATAATGTATTATTTGAAAGAAACTTACACTTCGGTGATTTTTTTTGCGACCCATTTTAAGTTAGACTTTATTTGCTTGGCTCAAGCTGTCCTTTAAGTTTGACAACCTTGACGTACAGAGTTAGCTGTAAGATTTTTCCGTTTATTTTTATTGTTTTTTTTTATCGAAATAAGTAAAATTAGAAAATCCTTTGAGATTTCATTGTAAAAATTAGCTTCTATTTGGATAGAACAACAACAACATCTTCATAAAAATCTAGATGAACTTTCTAGATAACTTTTCTAAATTTTTGAAAGAAAAAAATTACACTGTATAAGAACTGATTTTAGAAATATCACATTCATTTTGATACTCTTTCTCGTAGAACACAATTCAGAGAATAAAAACCTGACAAATATTTTAATACGTAGTTTACGTTCAATAAGGCTTATTCACACCGTGTACGATTGTTTGCTAAGAATACCATTTTGGTACGATTTTTTCTACGATTGTAAATGCAAATGGGTGATTCGCGTGCATGAATCATGAACACATTCCACGGCGATTTCGATTAACAGGGAAAGTTCTAAGCTTTTAGAATAACGTGCTATCAGGCGATTAGGGTTATGATTCACGAAAGAAAACAATGACTACAATTATCGTGACCTTCTTGGAAAAAAAAGAACCCCGTGGAATTGCAATGGAGGTTTGTGGCACAGAAACGCATACCAGAGAGGTATTGATATTTCTCAAGGACGCGGAGAACAGTGGTTCCTCTTTGGTGGAAGTGCTAATTTGAAATAATTTGCTAGTGGCTTTTCGGAAACGAGAATTATTTTGAAGGTCGTTTGTGACCATGAAAACACACCACGGAATGCTGTTTATCATTTCCATTCATTAAACTCAGTAAGGCTGACTTCATTTGGAGGAGTTTCAGTTACTCGGTTATGCGTCTCATCTGTGTAAACATCGATTTTTGTGTGACCTATTTCAAGCGCAGTGAAAATCATTATCGATCACATTTCTTTGAATTATTTAGGTTTTCAAATTGAATAGTTAACAGGTGTTTTCCAGATTTTGCGGATAATTATTTGTATTTGCGGGATATAATCTTCAAAAGTTTTATTTACTACTTTTTTTGATTGATTGTTTTGCAGTTTAAAAATGGAACATAACAAATTCTTCTAATCCAGTTGTCAAAATTGTGCATTCCAAATATCGAATTTGAGTCAATTTAAAAAAATTGGGTCTAACTTTATCCTTTTTAGGACTGAATTCCTTGAATAACGGGTTCTACGAAAAGAATGTGTAAATGGAAATAGCGTAAGCGGAACCATGCTTTAACTAAACAAGTAATATAAAAAAAATAAATTTAAGTCAATGCTTACTTAAGTCAACAAAGAAAATTTTTATTTTAGTTTTATTACTTTTTATTAAATAATTACAATTAATATAAATATGTATATACATAGGACAGAATTACAATATTAAGTGGCACACAAAACCCCTTTTATAAATTAACATTAAAATCTTTTTAAGCACAATTAATTTGTAATTACCTTTTTTAATAAAAGTTGAATAGAATTTATCTTAAAAGCAGCGCAAAAAAGAAATGCTGACGTCTAACTAGCATATGATTTTAGTCAAGTTTAGTTAAATCTTCATCTCAAATTTAACAAAAGATGCTTTATCTAATGGTGCTGCCATCTAGAGAAATAATATCGACTGGAATATATCTCTTGAACTAGAAATAATTTAAATTTAATTAATGAATTAACACATTTGAAAAAAACTGTTTTAACATTAAGTGTCATCCACCACCAGTTTTTAAAAATGTATTTAAACTTGAGGGGATGAATAAATAGTATTTTATTAACAATTGAAAATTTGAACAAGATATATAAATATATATATATATAAGAAGAGTGTGAACTAACAGTAGGAATTGGAAAAATAAAGTACTCGAGTGAGTGAATGAATATTAACGTCACACAATTCAGCTACTCTAAGGCTTTTGGCGACGCATCACGCATCATTTTGAATCATGGTTAACTTACGAGGATGGTCAACTGAACTGGCACCCTTTCTTCTAACTTCCACACCACACCATCGGGAGGACGTTTGAGACTCGACAGATTTAACACGCATCGCCCGCCAGCATGGCGAGTCTTCTGGGGCACTAGGCTCGAACTCATGACACACCGTTTCCTTGACCGCTAGGCTACTGTGGCCACGAAAGTGCACTCAAAATTTGGCAAGTGTTTTTTCTTATGTTGTTGGGTAGAGATTCACTAAGAATGGGATTTTGTGAAAGTAGACTATCAAGGGGAGTTGCGAGTGAGTGAGTGAGTGAATAGTAACGTCGCACTGTTCAGCTACACCGGGGCTTTTGGTGACGGACCACGTAATTTTGAACCATGGTCAAGTGACGTGAACGACACCTGAGCTGGCACCCCCTCTCCTAACTACCACACCACACCAACGGGAAGACGTTTGATCTCTCGATAGATTTATCGTGCATCGCTGCCCTACACGGCGGATCTTAGGTGGTACTGGGATCGAACTAATGATATGCCTGTCATGACCCGATGTCTTGACCACTGGGCTACCGCAACCCCACAAGGGGAGTTGCAGGAGCGTAAAAGACAAAAATTTCCTTTTTTTTTTTTTTTTTTTGTCTATAATGCTCCTGTTTTTGCCTATAATGTTTATTTTACCGCTTACAAATTTGGAATTTTGCAGGAATGTTTATTTTATTGAATAGAGATTGAGCTAAGAATGAGTTTTGCGGAGATCGACTTCCAAGGAGAGGGGGCTATGCTTTTCAATGAATTACATGAGTTCCCTTTTTTATTAACGTAGCTTATTATTAATATTATTTTGTAATTCTCCAGTATTTGTGCATTTAAAATTGATTCATTGAAAAAAGAAGTAAAAATGAATTTATTTTTACTATAACTTATTACTTTATTATAAATGAAAGGATACACTAATAACCATTCGTATAGGCTAAATCTAATAACAAAAAATCCAATTGTAACTGTACCTGAAAGAATTTGCTTTGTGTATTACTTAGCAGATTGAATAGAATTAAATAGACTCCAAGAAATCACAGGGTGAAACAAGATGTTTTTTTATTGTTTTTCTTCCTCTCTGCAATCTGTTTTTTGCAAGTAGATAAAAAGTTGTTGAAATTCTTGTAGAATTACGTCATTTATCATTTAAGAGTATAATCAAGTTAGCAATTATAAAACGAAATGAAAAATAAATAAATTATAGTCTAAAAAAACTAAAAAACACGCTTTTATGCTTAATCGAACAAAAAAGTAAAAAATAATTCTGAATATAAGAATAAAACGATTAACGAGAAAATTAATGTCATTGTGGTGAAAGCGTGGGTGGCTCGATATCAATTGTTATAATTTCTTACTAGTTCTATTCCGAAATGCTTAGTTAGTGTAAAAATGTAGTACAAAGCAACCCACGCTTTTACCAGAAAGACATTAATTTTCTCGTTAATCATTTTTATTCTTATATTCAGAATTATTTTTTTACTTTTTAGTTTGATTAAACATAAAAGAGTGTTTTTTAAACTATAATTTATTTTTAATTTTTTTAGTTTGATCTACAATAAAAGCATGCATTTGTTGTTGTTTATAATGCCACCTGATCGGCAAAGGTCAGATCCCTGCCCATGAAATTCAACACGGCAAAGGTTTAAGTGACGCCTGTCGTTAGCCATAGCTTTGAGCACCATATAGGTTGTGATATTACCCCTCTTGGGAGAATATCTCTCGGAGTATCAGCGTGAGCTAGAGGCGTAGGATTAACGAAAGAACTAGAAGGAAACATAATCTTAATATATCTTTGTTAAGATTTTCAACTTAAACTTCTAACAAATTAAATTATAATAATTAATGTGAGAGAATCTACGATGGCAAAATCCGCAACACACAATATATATAGATAATAACAACTTAACCTAACTCGGACCACTATCAATGACTGAATCGCCTAACATCAATTCTAATACAATCACTGATTCTAATATTAAATAGTCAATCCTATCTTGTTGCAGTCTGAAGAATCAATCACTAATAGCCTTAATGCAATCTTGTATTTATTTGCGTGCACTGGTATGCACCTTGGTTCTCTATATCTTTATAAATTATAACTTCTAATCTCCGCCACGTAACTTTATCCAAACTTGAACCACGAACTATATTATCATTCCTCTACTTGCCATCAACTGACACAAATTGCTATCAATTGCCATACATTGCCATTTCGCTTACTCTAAGTTCCGATATATAAAAGCTTGTTAATTTGCATCTTTCATTCACACTTCACTTCTTGGATTTGGTTGGAAAAGAGTTGTCATTAATTCTGGCCTAAAGAACACAAAAAACATTAATTAAAGAAAATACAAGGTGACAGAACGATTTAACTCTGTTTCACTCCAATTTTGAGGGAGAACATCCTGGGGGTGGTCAGGTGCTCCCACCTCTCTTACCCTTCCACTAAATTCACGAAAGGCGTTGTGTACCCCGGCAATTAAAGTAGCCTCATGGCACGTAGGCACTGTACTAGGAATTGAAAAAGAGAAGAGGAAAAAAGAAAAAAGTGTGAAGGAAAGAGAAAAAAGGAAAAAAAAATAGTGTTTTTGATGTGTGTGTTCCACGCTGTTAAAACAAATTGCTGGTCGAATGCTGTGGAAAATTATGAAATTTTGGAACTTGAATAACTTATGTGCAGCTTTAATTTAGACATTTATTCAAAGTTTCATTGAGAACATGAATAATCAATGTAAGTAAGAATCGATGGCATTTAAGTTATTGAATATCTTAAAAGAATTTTTAGAAGAAATATGTTTTTTAGAATTGTGATTCAAACTTACAAATGTACTTACGATTTTTTTTTAGGAAAGGGTTGTCAGCAGAGGTGCCTACCGTAGCTATGGAGTTCGTAGAAATGATTCCGACACGGATTTTAAAACAGAAGAAAAACGAAAGGTGAATGACATTGTTTTAAAGTTTTTTTCAAATGTGAAGGATTTACTAGTTAAATTTCGCTTGAAAATAGTATTAGATAAAAGAGTAATGCAGTTCTAAATAGAGTACTTGCTTTCTCTCAGTCAAAGACTTTGATTTAAAACCATGCAGTTAAGACCATTTTAAAAAAAATTATGTGTTTGATACATAAAACTAAAAAAATGACATTTTGACTCCGACATTTCTACTGCGTAGCTATTTAATTTAATTTAATTTTAATTACGATTTTATTTTATTATTAATAGTGATGATAAATAAATTTTTTTCATGTAAAATTTGGAATCTTCTTGGAATTATTCTCTCGTTATCAAAGACAATGACCTAATGAGTTGTTATGGAATTAAGAATAGCAAAATTAAAATGAACACGGGACTACAAAATTAAAAGCTTGAATTAGGATTTGAGGTAGAATTGTGAAGCAATGGTCTCAATTCATGACAGTCACTTTATAAAGGCATTCACGTTCTCGCAACTTAATTCAAAATTGACATTCAACTAACTTGTACTTGTTGTTGTTCTATCTGTAAAACTTATATAGAATTTCGAATTTCTTAATCGGTTGAAAATGCTCATATATAATGAAAAAAATTCTTAATAGGTTTTAAAGTTAAAAAAATCTTATTTTACTCGTGAATTTTTAAAGTATATTTTTCTTACTTATGATTGTTGACAAATATATGTGGTTTTTAAAAGAAAGTTTCTGCAAACGGCCAAAGTTGACAACAACGAAGCGTATGAACGGATTAGCTGGAAAGACATGATTGCATTAATCATATGATTATGACGTCACATGAATTTGTGAACAAATTGGCTAGCAACACGTGTTTATCATTATCATGTGACTATGACGTCACGTGAAAGCCTACTGCGTCTTCGGCAAGATAGGTAATAAATAAAATAAAATTAAATATGCGCTTTTAATGCTTTATAAATATTTATACGCTTTACGAATTTTTTAAAAATATTTCAAATATAAATAGTTACAACTATACTTCTTTAGTAGATTGTTTTTACAATTTTTTTGTAGGTTTTTTAGTGAATGTTTTCGAATTGTTTCTTAGTCAATAATAAAAACTCAAGGACATATTTCTTTAGAATCGTTGTCAATAAAATTTTTGTGAGGAATAAAATGATACAAGTAAATTTCTGCAGCAAAAAATAGAATTTTTCTCTCACTACTAATTTAAAGGTCACGTGAATGTCAAAAATGTAATTTAAATAAACATTCTCTTTCTTTTTTTGTATTTATCAGCACAGAATTCATTTTAAACATTCTTTAGATAAATCCTTTCCGAAAGGAGAAAAAGAATTTTAATAGTTCGTATGCGCAGAATAATTTTTTTAAAAATAAAATAAAAAAGTGTAATAAATATACTTAAATAACTATCTCCGCTTGAATAACAAAAACGCTATGAAACTTTTAAGTAAATTTTGTTATCTATCCACGTAATTTCAGGTCGGCACGTGACGAACAGGTGTTAAATTCACACCAAATTTCCGAAAGCATTTTCTAAGACAGCATTCTTACAATCATCCATTTTGCAAGTGAATTGTATTACAAATACATTTATTATTGTATTAAAAATACATTTTTTAAAGAAAATGATGATTAAAATCATAATTTTATATGCGTCAGACACTAAAAACAATACGTACGAAAAAGAAAATTCCCTAACGCTTCTTAAGAATTAAAGTATATTGTGAATGTAATTAAAATTATAACTTAATTAAATTAATTAAAATTCTAATTATTTCTACAAAAAAACCTCTTGTTCTAACTTCGGCTCGGCCTTCGGATTTAAGACAAATTTTTTTTTATCTTTTTAAAGCTATAAAAATAAATGTCACCACTTTATTTTATAGCTTCTTTTTTAGAATTTCT
The DNA here is from genome assembly GCA_019973935.1 of Trichonephila clavipes. NCBI lineage: Eukaryota > Metazoa > Arthropoda > Arachnida > Araneae > Nephilidae > Trichonephila > Trichonephila clavipes. The sequence goes on along the minus strand of BMAU01004205.1, from coordinate 372,474 downwards.
TCTATCAATAATTATTTTCTATTTTTTAGTTTTAAATATATTTTAACTGCCACTATGTGCTTAAAAAGAAAGCTAAAAGTTATTCGTAATGTTTATTTTTCCTTGAAGAAAAATAATGTCGAAACTCAAATAAAATTGAGATTTCTGAATATTTTATTCTCTGAATAGTACACAATCATTGACTCATCAAACTGTTTGTTTGAGTTAGAATTAAATTGGTATTATTTGGTGTTCGAACAGCAAAACATACTAAAAAATTATTAAAAATAGTTTTGAAAATATATAGCATCAACAGTTTGTGTTCAAAATCAATCGAAAAAAATTTAAAATGTTCTTTAAGATCTTGTAATGTCTTGAAATTATATGTAATTTATAGAGATTGTTGTAATACTATATCATTTTCGAAAATCGATCGCGTATGTTTGTATTAAAAATGTTGAACAAAAATTAATATGAGGCGTTATCTGTAATCCGTAAGGCATTGTTATATAATACACATTAATTAAAGGAACTTTAATTAAGTTTACATTACTTTTATATATAAATCAAAAACTTTCTATATTATACGTTAGTTTTATAACACTATACAACATTAAATAAAAGTAACTTTTTCATTTGCATTACTTGAGATTATTTTGTGCCAAATTCATTCTTTTTAAAGAAAAAATGAGATTTAATTGGAATATAAATTCCATGGGGTATTTTATCATGGAACTATCGTAGTAAATTACTTTAAATTGGGTTTTTTATTCTAAAAAGTGAGAGGATGTTTATGTTTCTTCTATATAACTAGTTCTCTTGGGAAACACGAAAAACATTTTTGACACGAACCTCGCATGCTTCAGACAGTATTGTCATTTCGTCTAATACGAAGTAATCATTCTTGATGATATATTAGAAATCCTACAAATACGAAAAAATAAATTTCAAAGAGAATTTTCTAGCTTATGTAGGAGGATAATTATATAAATAATAATTGACAACGTTATTCATTAACACATATTCTTGAATAAAGAAATAACTTAATAAACAATTTTACCAGCAATTAACTATTCACATAAAAAAGCCGAACTGAATATAAATAATCAACTAATAGATAGAGACAAAAAATACTAACGATTATGAAATCAAATAATAAGTGTATATTAATTTTAGTTAATCAGTCTGTGTAATTAAACTTATCGGATGCATTTCAAATACATTTATTTTTCTTGTGCTATTTTGTAAGGAAAGTTTTCACTCGATAAAATTATATAAAATATTATCCAACCACCTAAGGAGATATTGTTTTTGCTAACAATACATGAGCTAAATTCATATGACGTCATAGCCACACTATAAATGCATTTACGAATTTCCATCCAATCAGCTCATGTGCCTTACTGTTGCCAGTTGTGTGTTGTTTCTTACTAAAACATTCTTTTTAAAAAATGCCTATTTGTTAACAAAAATAACGCACTTGGTTTAAAATTATATTTTTATATAATATAAGAAATATTTTTTACTTCGAAAAATATGTTGAGGATTCTTAACACTCGTATATTTTTACCCAGTTATCAAGTCTGGAACTGTAACTGGATTTTATAAGTACAAGTCTAATGTCAGCTTTAAATACAGCGGAAAACACATTTGATTACATTCATCATGTGATCTTTATGAGCTTAGTCCATTGGTCTAGTTAATTACTTTTAATTTCGTTTGTATTAAATACAAATCCTTCCTGATTATACCAATAATGAGCTTAATTGTTATTAGATTGAAGTATTGCTCTTCCTTTTGAAATTAAAAAAAGAACATTTTTTATTCGACAACAATACATTGATTTTGCCATTGACTATAACAGAGTTTAGACTATGTGAAGTGTATCATAGAGAAAAAAAAGGAACGTTTTTTTAGTTTCAAAAGTGCATTTGGTTGCAAAACTATGAAATAAGTTGAAAGGAGAATTCGACCTTGGTGGCGAATTGTGTTCTAAGCAACGTTTTATATAGAGCTACTTCTAAATACTTTATTGTATTTTTAAGAACTATTTCAAATCATTATTTAAATTTGTAAGGGACAAGTAACTTGTAATCATAGGAGTGATAGAATTATAAACATACACGATATTCTTGATTAAAGTTATTTTCAGAGGTAGAAATGAAGGAGGGAGGCTATATATGCTGAACGCAGAATCATCTTAGATGTGAGCAATTTAAACAAGCGTTTCGTATGACGGGTTGCGAAAAATTGGCTTATGAAACTGTTTAATCTTTGATAAAACTTTATTGCTTGCATTGGCCGATAACTCTACCGCATACGACGGTCATCTTTCTGCGGTGGATGACGTCATCGTAATGAGTCACAAGTAAAATTTTCAGTCAGAAGTTGGAAGTTAATAGCTTATGATGGAATCGATTTACAGAAAAAAAGTACACATTGCTTAAAATACTTTATTCTTTGAATTTTTAGTGAAAAAAAATAAATGTAATAACTGTGTATTAATGTTAAGAATCAACAAAATAAACGGGAAGGGGGCATTAAGTCGATCTCGATCGACCGGTAGACCGCCTAGATATTTAGGGGTAACCACCTGAAGATTAGCAGCTAGTAATTTTTTCTGAAATATTCAAAGTTGACTAACAGTGTGCAGACTAAGTCTTCTGCTGACTATAACTACGAAAACTAACCCAAGATGAAAATGTTTCATTTCTTTAATGTAGTTTGAATTGTTTGATAATAAATGGATTATTTCATCGTATTATACTTGTGGTTATTATTTTTGTATCTCGCGTTTTGCTTTGAACGTTGTCTTAAAAGTATAGGATTTTTTTTGCCGTTGTTGTAGTTATGTAGGTAAGTACATATTCCGTATTTATTATCAAGAAAGAATAAATATCGTTGACTTCTTTCTTAACTCATCACACCTACGCCATTGGGTAGACTGCAACACATTGAAAATATTAGAAGTTACCCGTACCCTGGAAAAATTTTCCCACCCTTCAGATAAACTAATCATGAGAAAAAAATTGTAAATTTTGAGCTCATTGTATTTCAGGAACCCAAGGCCAAACCTAAATTTCGCTTATTTATAATGTTAATCAAATGTTTCCCTATCAATTAATACCTATTTGTTTTAAATAATATTAATTGCGTATAAATTTTTTAAGAAAATACGTCAGTCGAAATCAATTTAAGTAAGCAGATCCTTCGTACCTATACAAAAGCAAAGAATTTTGTGTTAAAAAAATGACATTCTCTTCAAGATTATTATGCTTTTCTGTAACTATTGGAAGATTTCAAGATTGAGTAGTTAGGCAAAAAATATAAATATTTCTTTTATTTACAGATGTTACCAGGTTTCGATTCAGACGAATATAAATATGGACCAGAATTCTTCCAAGATGATGTTCAACACGTAGTTGAAGTACTTATTTTTTTGTCTACTCTATTTAATAACTGTTAAAAGATTTTTCTCTTTTTGTGACATTGATCAAATCTATACATGAATCTTTTTCAATTGAGAATTGCAATATAATTTTAAGAATAAATAAACAATTTTGAGGATAAATTTACATCGTTACTTGAAGTAGCTGGGTAAAAAAATAGAAAGGGAATCAATTGAAAATGAAAGAAATGGAACCCAATTCCGTTGCAAATTTTCGAATAAACATTAATAAAATGCAGTCAAATTTTCAGAGATGAAAACCATGAAAATTAGCATATTGACGTATCGGTTTATGGTTTTTAACTTGTCGTTTTATCATCATTTATAATCTTTGCAAAAATATGTCTCAAATAATATACACTACTTGCCACACAAAATGAAACACCAAGGAGGACCAGAGATTTTACAGAGATTCACAGCGAAATTTATTCGGCAGATAACAAGTTGTTCAAAGATCAAACGATTAAAATTACAACATCTTGTGACGTGTGGATGATGAAAAATCAGTAATTTGGTGTAGCCACCATTGTTATCTATAACCGCTGCCACACGCCTCGGAATAGAATCAAAGAGGCTTTGGATGAATCCTTGGGGCACAGAAGTCCATGCGGCTTCTACATATTGTCAAAGTTAATCTAGTGTAACAGCGGGGGTGTACCGCGGGACTGGTTGTGAAAGCATGGACCACACGTTTTCGATTGGCAATAGATCGGGAAAACAAGCACGCCAAGGAACAATTCAATCTGATGGGTAAAGAAGTACTCTTGAACATTGCATGCCACGTGTGATCCCGCATTATCTTGTAGAAATATGGCTGATGGAGAATGCGCTGAATGTATGGGAGGACCACGGGGTCCGGCACGTCAGACATGTAGCGCTGGCTATTCAGTGCACCGGCAGTGCATACGAGAGGAGAGCGGCAGTGAAATCCAATACCACTCCCAACCACGATACCGGGTGTAGGATCAGTGTATCGATGCATAACGCAACAGTTCAGCAGCCTCTGATCACGGTGTCTCCAAACTCGAAACCGAACATCGTGAAGTTGTAGGCAGAAGCGGGATTCGTCAGTAAACATAATGTAGTTCCATTCCGTTGTCTATGTCTGCGTTGTACCATTGGCGGCGCAAACGCCTGTGATTTCCACTGAAGGGTAAACGGAGCAATGGGCGCCTTGCCGACATTCCACTGCTGCAAACGGCGTTAAATGGTATGAGTGGACATCGAATGATGCGTAACAGACAGAATTTGTTGTACTATGGTTCGTAATTTGTCTGCGTTATTCATCACTGCCATGCGCACAACTCACCTGTCACAACGAGCAGTGGTGCGACGAGGTGAGTGCGAGAGGCCATGTCGGTTCATCGTTTCTTCCTGCGTCCAGCGAGGACAGATCTTCATCACAGTTGCTTGTTTGTGTCCAACACGTTGATCGATTTCTCGGAAGGATAATCCGCAATCCCTATAGGCTACTATTCTTCCTTCGTCGAATTCAGAGGCTTGGTCAAAAGACGCTCGATGTTTTTCATTAGGCATAGGTAAACAGCTTACGCAAAAAAAAAGAAAAGAGAAAGAAATGCATGAAAATCAGTTGCCGTACTTAAAATTGCCAATCTGTTCTCCCCTTATATAGCGTTTGCGGATGACGTTACGGTCGCCAGGGATTGTGCGTCTGCGCTATAATGCTAATGATTTGCAAATTTCCTCTCAGGCAACTCATGATGTAAATTTCACATGGTTTCCCGGCTCCTTCAGGGAGTTGCATTTTGTTTGGTGAGCAGTGTAGTTTCATAAGAAAATATCCTATGAATTTAAATTTCATGCAATTATTTATAATTTATTTTCATTTAATTCAGTTTTTTACATTTATTATTATTATTATTAGGGATTTAAAGATATTTTTTATTTATTAATAAATTACAAAGTGATTTTTTTTTAAAACTGACACTATTCAAAGACACCTGTAGCTCGATCCTACAACCGCAACGGCACCAAACTTACTATAGAGACTAATAGTGACATGGGAAGTAACAGTGCCGATTTAAGCTCACTTCGAGCCCTTTGGCGCAGAAGATGTACATGCCCCCTTGGAGCTGGAAGATCGAAATTTATAAGCAGAAAATCTGGTCAAATCCAGCTTATCCTGTTTTTCCAAGCGCCCAATGGAAAAAAAGGCATTGGGAAGTAAATTTCCGTAAAAAAAAATTTAGTTCTAATAATTACCTACAGGATTATTCATGGCACTGTTGTAACTTACCAAACCGAGAATCAGCATACAACATGGGTATGAAAGCAAAATCCAAATTTATCCTTTCTTATTCGACAACCGAGCTAATAATTTGGACTATAAAAATATGGAAGCAACTCCGAAGAATAGTATTCTCAACTGAAGTGAGCTAGCTCAACAGAATATGCAAATTGCATTACCAGAACGTGCATTATTGGTAAAGTCCAGGGACGTCTTAAGGCTTGAACCAACTGTCCTGGGCCCAGGACCTGGCCACAGTGAGGCATCGTCTTGTTCTCGACTGAGCCTTACTAAAATCATGATTCGAATAATTTTAACCGTCAAATGTTGTTTCCGATTGTAGTTTTCGAAAAACTGGGAATTTCGGACAATACGTCAGCTAGCAACATTTGATGACCGCCGTCCACGTACAGGCCTAGACCTTTCACCATACACGATCATTACTCCTTCAGTCAAAAGGCGGCAGTAGGTAAAGCCGATTTGTGCGATTGTAAGTCATACACATTTATTTGTTTCGGGTTTGTACGAGTATTTCACAACTTATACTATGCACTATCTCCACTGCTGGTCACAGCAAATGGAACACCAAGAAATACAAGAGATAGCACAACAAAAGTTATTTTGTAGATAACATGTTGACCAAGTATCAAATGATTAAACTTATAGACTTCTGTGAAGTGTGGTTCCTGCCAGAATCAGTAGCCAGAGTAGCCGCCATTGTTGGAGATCACCGCTGCCACACGCTTCGGCATTGATTCAAAGAGACTTTGGGTGTGTTCTTGGGGTACAGCAGACCAAGCAGCTTCCGCACGTTGCCAAAGTCGATCTGGTGTGGCAGCTGGGGGTGTAATCTGGGTCAATCATTGAACAACCATGGACCACATGTTTTCTATCGGCGAAAGATCTGGAGAGCGAGCCGGTCAGGGAAGCAATTCAATCTGGTGATTGACGAAGAACCTTTGGATAATGCGTGCCACGTGTGGTTGCGCATTATCTTGTTGAAATATGGCTGTGGCCAAGCCCTGAAGGTAAGGAAAGACAACTGGCTCCAACACCTCGGAGATGTAGCGCTGGCTGTTTAAAGTACCGGCAATGCGTACTAGAGGAGTGCGAAAGTGATATCCAATACCACCCCATACCATAATACCCTATGCAGGACCGGTGTGGTGGTGCATATCGCAAATGTTCAACATCCTCTCTCCATGGTGTCTCTAGACCCGAATCCGACCATCGTGGTGTTGCAGACAGAAGCGTGACTCGTCAGTAAAGACAGCTTCATTCCATTCTGCCGCCCTCATCCTTCTTTCATCGCACCATTGGCGGCGGAGACGTCTGTGGTTCTGCGTCAAGGGTAGACGAAGCAATGGACGTCTTGCGGACAGACCACTCTGCTGTAAATGGCATCGAATGGTACGCGCAGACACCGAATGATGCATTAGAGACTCAATGTGCTGTGCTACGGCTCGTGATGTGACTGAGCAATCCGTCACTGTTATGCACACAATTTGCCTGTCTTCACGTGAAGTGGTGCACTGAGGTGGATGCGATCGACCACGTCAGTCCGTCGTACCCTCCTGCATCCAACGGTCACATATCCGCATTACAGTTTTTTGGTTTCGTCCAACACGACTGCCGATTTTCCTGAAAGATAATCCACAATATCTCGGTAGGCCACTATCCTTCCTCTGTCGAACTCGGATACTTGATCAAAAGCTGATCGCTGTTTTCTACGAGATATAACTGATCGTTTTTTGAAATAAACACAAGAAAAACACAATTGCCGAACTTGAAATCGTCGAAATCTCCCAGACTTAAATAACGCTTTGAGTTGGCGCTACAGGCGCGCGTGATGTGTGTCTGCGCTGAAATTCTAATCATTTGCATATCTCACCTCCGCTAATGCATGTAGTAAATTTCATGTTATTTGCATGCTTCCTTCGGGGTGTTGCATTTACAGTGTACTTTTACGGGTTAGAGGTGGGGCCTACATTTCTGAAGGGTCGCAGAGTCTTCTTTTGTGTTGGGATCCAGGGTCTAAAAAGTCTTAAGATGTCCCTGGTAAAGTCATAATACCTTAATCATCCACAGCTCCTCGTGAGCATCAGCTTTATCGCTTAATGCTTTGAAAGGCATAATTAAGAAGTTCGAAGAAATTCTCTCCATCAGAGGACGCAAACCTGTGCCAGAGGAGCTGATAACAGAAAATGAAACCGTAATCGTTGACGGGAACATTGTTGGCAAACATATTAGAGACAGTACAGAATGCTTCTTATGATGTGCTGCGTAAGAACGGTGTGATCCGGTCATACAGAGTATTGTCGAATTCCTCGCTGGAGAAGTAAATGTAGTGAATAAAGTTTGACATTTCTCCGTAATTTTGAAAGTGTTATATATTATTATTTTCTTTTTTGTAACACTTTACATTGTACAGCGCCATGAATACCCCTATTGGTAATTTTTTGAACTTTTTACTACTGAATTCTACCTTCCAAGTGATTATTAGCTTCCATATCAAGTTAGGTACCTGTGGTGTTAACAGTTGATCCATGTGATCATTACTAAATTAAATAAGAGGTTCTCATGGACTTGACATCAAAGAGGCTTCTTTTGGTAGGCAATTCTAACATTTATTTACAATAGAAATTCTAAACTAAGAAATATTTTCTACAAAAACCGTTACATAACACATTCCGCTCGCTCGCATCGTTACAAGTCGTTTCCGTTCTTTTCTCAGTCCTTTGTTTACAAAAACTAGCTTCGCATAGCGGATGCTAGAGGGCGCATCAGTGCCATTGAAACTGCTAGATCGAGCAACAGGTGGCTCTAAATAGCGTAGGTTCTAAAAATATCCCCCAGTGCAATTAATTAAGTTTTTGTTTTTAGTTAAGAATTTAATTTTTAATTTCAATCCCAATATATACTGCTCAAAATAATTAAAGGATATTGTGGTCTTAGGTGGATCTTGTGGCTGGGAAACTTTTTAGCTGATTGATACATGGTCGACAGACGTAGTAGGTTATATGAGAATAAATTACACATGTTTGGCAGAAAAATGCATTTTATTGCGCATTTATGTACAATAGGAAAAAAACACAATTTGTTCATATGAGAAAAAAAGAATAAGAAAAGGTATTTTCTTCATAGGAAATCATTTTCAGTAGGGGGTATGGTTTCCACGAACGGCCAGCAACGTTGAGCACCTTTGAGGCATGGAGTCAATGAGGCTATTAATCACGAGGTGGGGTATTCTGTCCCACTCTTCCAGAAGAGATGTTTCCAGTTCTTGGAGAGTTTGTGGAGGTAGTTGACGGCCAGCAACTCGTCTTCCTAGAGCGTCCCAAACGTGCTCTATTGGATTCATGTCTGAAGAACACGCTGGTCATTCCATTCGTACGATTCCTTCCTCGAAAAGGAAATCCTCCACCAGGTTAGCACGACGTGGCATGCGGTTATCGTCCATTAAAATGAAGTCATCTCCGACTGCTACAGCGTAAGGGACTACAATAGGTCTGAGGATCTCATCCCTATATTCGCGAGCAGTCAGAGGTCCATCTCGAATGATGTAGAGGTCTGTGCGCCCGTCAATGGAGATGCCACCATACACCAACACTACCCCACCGCCAAATCTGACACTTTCGTGCACGAACGCAGAATTATTCCTACTGCCACGGTCCCTCCAGATGAAAATACGCCTATTATCCGGATGAACAGAAAAACGGGACTCGTCAGACAAAAGAACATTGCTCCATTCATTTCTCCTCCAGTTCCCATGCACTTTTGCCCACTCCCTGCGGTCGCGACGATGCCTTGATGTTAGTCTAACACATACCATCGGTCGGCGAGCATACAGACTTACACCATGGAGCCGGTTTCGGACAGTCTGAGTTGAAACCGTGGTTCCAGTAGCCGAGCGAAGGTGTTGTTGGAGAAGAGTAGCGTTCATATTTCGGTGTCATAGAGTAGTGTTCATATTTCGGCCGTTTACACTAAATAACGATCTTCATTGGGCGTTGTTGCCCGTCTACGACCTTGTCCTGGTCTTCGGCCTGCACTTCCAGTCTCCAAAAAACGGTTCCAGATCCTGGAAATCACACTTTGTGACACTCCAATGGCTCTCATCCTTGTCTTCATTTCAGTTGAAAGTCAAATTTCATTCGCTGCCGCTGAAGCGACGTTTTTGACGTCGAACTCAAAATTAGCATACTCCACAGTTTGAAAATCAGAAAAATTTGCTTTTGTGATTCTCTTCTTCCATTTTCGGCAAAAAAAAATTTCGCTTATATCTTTATTTTATATAAAACTTACAATATCCTTTAATTGTTTTGAGCAGTGTAGTTGAATAATATGCAGTAATGGCCGAAATGGAGAACACTTTGAAAATTGTTATATTTTCTAAGTTTGTATGCTAATAGAGAGAGAAAATGTTATGTTGCATAAAATGCAAATTTTTTTACATCATTTTAAATATAATTTAATACTAAATTCAATACCATAAAACTAGATTCAAATATTTGCCACACAAAAACAGTTATGCTGCAATAATTATCGATATGCATTTGATACTGATGATAGCAGTGGAATATCAATTCTTAGTGGAATAGCCTTTATTTTTTATTACAACTTCACATCGGTGTTTGATTGAACTGAAAATAGTCTCTTTCGTTATTACATGATGCCAGGAAACAATTATAGCCTCAATTAGTTCCATTTTATTTCATGGGTATCTCAAGAGAGATCTTAAAGAAGAATATTAAGAATTTTCAAAAGTGTTTACTTTGTCCACCACAATAAATTATGATAAATAACAATAATAATAATAATTTTCTAAAACTGTGAGTTTTATCACAACTTTAATGTTTCCTGTATCCTTAGTTCATATGCTGTTCTTTCTTGTTTTCTTTACGTTAGCAAAAAGATGGCCGAATTGGAAGAGGCGGTTACCGATATTACGATACTGAAAGGAATATTTGTGACACGAAACCTTTTGATACGTCGGAAGTCGACTACGTAAGATAGAAACAATTTTCTTATTCTCAATAAATTTTTAATAGCATGTGAATTTTTTGGAAAAAAATAATCCGAAAATGGATCTATCTTTGCAGAGGGAAAGTAGAGCTTCTTTGAGAACAGATAGAGATGAAAAACCGGTCATCGACGATGGAGATCGGGTTAAAGTGAGTTTTGGTTCATTTTTGTAAAAAATTTAGTTAAAAATAGTTTTAATGACTTTAATTGAAGCCTGTGAATTATGAAACTCAATTTTAATACATTAGCAATTACAGTTAAATTGCAAATGCATCATGTTAAGGTATCCGACTTCTTACGACAACTTCTTTTTTAAAAAAATGGAGATATGGAGATTCTTTTTGTGGTTTTTAGATTTATTTAGTACATTTTAAGAAAAAAAGGCTAAAATTAAGAAGAGAAAAATACATTATTACCACTAAAATGGGAAAAAGGGGTAAAAATGAACAAAAAAATTACATAAACCGGGCCTGCTCTGTACAAATAGTAAAAGAACAAATTCTCAATTTTCAATTTTTATGTATTACTTTGCTATTCCTTCTTGAAATGACCTTCAGGATAAGAGATATTTTAATTTTTAGATAAACTAGAGCACTTTATCTTTGTTATTATATGAAATTTCTTAAAAAAACAGTGATTAAATTCACATAAAGAACTGTAAATTTTGTAATAAAACAGTGATTGATAAATCTGAAGGTTAAAACATTTCTACTGTTATACAGAACATACGCATAAAATGTAAGCAAATTATTTTTAAAACTTTTTGAGCAGTCGCTGTCCCCGTTTGAGCTTTTCGAAAAAGAACACATTTGGAGTAAAACGCATTTTAATATTTGACATCTTGTGTAAAGTTATGGCATCTGCTTTTACTAAAACATTTGTAGTTTTGTTCTAGTGAATGGAAAATAAAAAACTTGGTATTTTTATAAAGCTAATAAGATGACCTATAAAATAAAATCATAAAAAATCGTCAACGTTTAAAAAAAATCATGGTTTTAGGGTAGTCAGATACCTTAAGTGAATTATGATATAGGTTAGCGACTTTTTTCGGCTTGCTGGCCACATTGTGGTAGCGGAGGATGCCAGACAGCTATACCTATGTAAAGGGACAGTACTATAAAAAACAATAATAAAAGCTGAAGTGGCAGTTTTGTTCAAATTATTTATTTTGCTAATTTCATGTAATTCATTGCTGTAAAATACAGTTAGTTTTAGAATCAGTTTAAGGAACAAATGTACCCTATCATGCTTTCCTACACTTTTTTTTAAAAAAAATCAGGAATGAGATTGCTTATTTAAATTCTTATTATATCCTGCTAGTTTACGTCAGCCAACTTGCATCTATATTTATTCTTTTTGATGTTCCTGCTAGAAAAGCTTTTCTCGCTAATATATGTCGACTAATATATAGAGAACATTTTCCCCACAAGTTTCTTCATGCATTGAAATTTTTCAGCTGACAAATCTTTGTAAAAGTTAATGTCGTAGCATAAAACGTTTTCTTCACTCTGATCTGACTTCAAGTCAAGAAGTTCAATCTGCAGTTCCTCAGGGGCTGTATCAAAATCAGCAGCAATGGGATCAGAGAGCAAATTGAATTTAGGTTCCATTTTCTTAAAATCCTGAAGTTTTCTTATGACCTTGTCCTTCAAACTATGTAAATGATCTCACTGGCGTATCTAGCTCTGAGGGGGCATTGTATCAAAATTCTTTCTGAGCACTTTTTTAGATATGAGAGCCCTGTTAGTGGAAATGTAGTTAGTTGCACGTGTTGGGGCCCCTGTAGCTTGGGGGCCCAGTATTATTGATACGGCTGATACGGCAGTAGTTTTACGCCCCTGTATAATCTCTTTGTAGAAACACTTTCAGGTAATTTATTTTCCCAACAGTGAAAATAAAAGAAGAATCTTTGGTCGCACATGGAAAAGAAATCTTGGTTCGAAGCGGATTTTCTGACTGTCTTTGCGGATCGTATGTGACCCACGGGTCACTAGTTGCCCACCCCTGAATTATGCTATGAAACAGTATATAAAATTTTCATTGTAATCATTTAGGCAACAAATTGTTATATTGAAATTATAATGTTTCAAATGGAAAGTAGAAATGAATGTTGTTACGTATTTTCGAAACGAATATTCAAAACAATAATAGAGATTTCATTTAAATTTCACAGGTATAATCAATATCATACTATGACAGATAAGAAACTAAACATTAATTCTGAACAATTTACTTTGTTGATTGCTTTTTACGCCCTTAATGAGGAATTGTAATCGTGTCATCAAGAACAATATAATGTTTTTGTAATATAATTCTGCATATATGAAATTTCATCCGTACAACGTGAATTTGTATTGTAATACAACCAATAAATGTGATAGAAATTAGTGAGAATTGTCGAACGTAAGGGCAAGAAATGAAATAAAATAGCATATGAAATAAATCTATAATCCATTATATTTTGAATCTCAGCACATTAATTTCTTTGAATGTAAGGTATCCGACTACGTTCGGAACCGTGATTTTAAAAAAGCGCATAAATGGATAATTTTCATGATATTTAGTGTCACTTAGATTAGAATATATGAATAAAATTGTTTTAAGGGCATTTAGAATTTTTTTTTTATAAATATGATACTTTGGCAGAAAATTAACTTAGAATAATCTTTTTTCCAAATGTTCTCCTTTTGTGAAAAAGTACTTCTGTTATAATATTGTTTTACCAGTATATAGCTCAGAGCTCTCTACAGAGGCTCAACTAGAATTTAAAAAAAATTCACATTATTTTCAGAGTTACCACTAATTGAAATAATTATCGGCGTTTTTTTTCTTAAAAGTGCTCCCCTCTGTTGTCGTAAAATATGAATAAACCCACTTTTAAGTTATATATTTCAAAAATTCTAGTTGAGCCTCTGTACATAGGTCTGAGCTATATACTGGTAAAACATTATTATAATAGAAACATTTTTCTCAAAGGAGAACATTTTGAAAAAAGATTTTTCTAAGTTAATTTTTTGCCAAAATATTGTATTTCAATAAATGTTTTTTGTCAAAATGTCCTTAAAACAATTTTATACATGCATTCCAATCTAAGTGACACTAAATATCATGAGAATTATCCATTTATGCGCTTTTGCAAAATCACGGTTCCGAACGCGTAGTCGGATGCTTTAAAATTTTCATGTTTATTTATTCTTCTCTCTATGTATAAAAAAAGTTTCTCGTGATGCTGCGATAAATTTATTACGTGCTATCGCAACAATGCCAACGTTCAAGATAACTCTCCAGGTTGGCAAGCCGAATTTCGCATGTATTATACGCGCTGAATAGGCAATCAATCATGCGCTTTGTTTCATATAATGTCACCAATACGGTGTTTTGCAGAAAAATATCGAAACGATTCCCTGGACTAGAATTGATGTGTGAGAAAAATTACGTTGTTTCACACGAAGACTTATTAACAACAAAGAGACTAAGTCAACTTTCCAAAAGCCGTAACAGGCTCAGGTTTATCAAAATCTGAGCACTTTATCAGTGAAGTGTTGGACGATGCAGCTTCATTGATGAATTCATTTGAAGAGTTATGAATGAATTTCGAGAAAAAAACCCAAATAAATGGAGCTACATAATACATGTGTATTAAAATGTTATAATTTGAGAAATGAGTATGAAGAGTTTTATAATTTGTACGTTGCGGGTTGGTCCGTCATTAGGCGGACAGGTTTATTAATTAATCCTCCCCTCCTGGTTTATTAATAATCCCTCCTTAGTTTATTAATAAATTCAATATTTAGATTAACAAATTCAAAAATTATTATAGATTCCTCTAATTTTAAACTTTCTCCATTTTTCTTCTAAAAATGGAAAGGAATCGAATAAAATATTTCGTATAATTTTGCTCAAAAATACGAATATAGCTTCAATTTATTCCAAATAGTTAAAATAATCAACGGAAGTAAAGATGGAACCCGGATAACAATAAAAACCGTACATTTTCCTAAAGTAGGTTATAAAAGAATATGAAATGTATTTCATATTTTTCTATAAACACAATAATAAATTTCTGAACCGCATTTTTTAATAGAATGTGAAGGCTCGCTATATAAATTAATAATTTTTGTGAATGCAATGAAATAAATTATTCGTTAATGATAAAAATATATTATTTTGATTAGTAAATTAATGTCATTGCAGGGAATGCCATTCAAACGAACTGTACTGAAGAAAATATTAAAACTCATCAGAAGACCGTCCGATGAACACATGATCGCTGCAAGATCGTCAAGTGGAAGGAGGGCTGAAGACAGAATGACTGAAGGAAGAATGACTGATGACGATAAAATTCGATATGGGTCCCACCAAAAATTCATCGTGAGTATTTATCGTCTCAAAATACAACATCTGACAGTAAAATTCTGTGAATGAAGTCATATCGTTCGATCCGGCAATACTGGCGAAACAAAAACCTGCACCTACGTAGCGGCAGGTGTTGACCATCTGCCTCCTCCCCGTTGTTCAGTTCAGACTTATTTGTGTTCCGCGTAAGACTTGTTTTACAAAGTGCTTGCTTAATACGTTGGTTCTTAACTGATAATAGAAAAATGAACGAACAAAAGACCAATTTGAAGTTTTGTTTTAAGCTTGGCAATACACCAAAAGAGGCTTATGAGATGCTGGTACGTATTTATGAAGATCACGCACTGTCCATGAAGTGTGTGTACGAGAGGTTCGCCCGTTTTCGAAAAGCAAGAAAAGTGTTTATGGTAATCCCTTTCGCGGAAAACTGGTGACCTCTGTCATCGACGAAAACATTGAGAAAGTGAGGAAATTAATCACTAAAGATCGTCAATTATCTGTGCGCATGACAGCTGATGAACCGTAGATTAACCGTGAATCCGTGCGATTAATCATTACCCAGAATTAGGGGATGAAAAAAATGTGTTATCGATATTGATGATATTCCTAACATTCAAAGAGACGTGAAGAGGCTTTTGAACTCCATCCTAAAAGAAGACTTTTTGCAAAGTTTCCAGGACATCTATAGCAGATCTTAGCGGTACATAGTTATGGGAGGTGACTATTTAGAAGGACAGTAAGGCAACTTTCGTTAATATTTCATCTACGTTAATATTACAGGGCTATTCACCGAACTTTATTGTCAGAAGAGGTTGTAGTTTTATACAAGATGTCACTACAACATCTTTTCTCGTGTATAGTATTCAGTAATGGTAAAGGCAAAGGCAGCAAACTGGTCCGGGGAGGCAAATTACATTTCAGTTCAATTAACTAAAGTATTACCATGCGCATGTTTGGGGATAGGCAGGTCAGTGAATCAAATCCCATGCCACACAAATTCAAGAAAACTATTTTAAAAGTGAAAATTCAATACTAGACGGCAGCATTGCTAGTTGAGTACAAATACATCCTCAATAATTCTTTAAAGGCCTTATCACACGAATACGTATTTGGAGCTATTTTACTTTTAAGTAACCCTGTGGAGCTGATTTGACAGTTGTCATAGCAATGGCTTCGAACAACTTTTCCCCATTCAGTTGATGTAATTGCTCGAAATTCATGCCAATGGGGGGATTCAACTCCCTACGTCATAACAAGATGGTAGTAAAGATGGCAGCCTCGGCTTCGTCAAACGGATCAGAAATGGTATATAATATTTAAATGGCGTATAATCTTTTAAACAGAATGGCGATCCATTTCTGTTTATGACCATCAACAACAGCGAGAGCGGAATGAAAGAAATAATATTGAAAGTTCGAGTTCGAAGCAGAAATATCGCGAGTAATTTTGCAATGGGAAGATAGGGCGCGGCTGACGTCTGAGCGTATCGCTTCGTTTACGGAAACCCTTCACCCTCACAACTACTTGAAGTGGTTGTTCTAAAGAGACTCGAATTGTTCCGAAACATGCGTGTGTAATAAGGTCTTTAGACACTTAAACCACAACTAATGATAAAAACAGCTATGAAGTGTGATTCAAATAAATCCGCTATCTCAGAGACTGCTGATGTCATCAACCATATATCTTGGAAACCACGCTCAGCAAAGATAGAATATTGTTGCTAACTTGTGTGGGTGAAAAGAAGCCTAATAACTCCAATTCACTGAATAACTACAGTTTCATTAATGGACAAGGACAACAAATGACTAAACGAAGACAAATCGACGTATATACATACAGAAATATTATAATAGATTAATTACAATACTGCAGATTACTCTCATTACAAACAAGATTTACAACGTTTTAGAAACGGCCCTCTAAACAATTCCATTAGTAGGAACTCAGACAGATAAATTCTTTCTTATCACAGTCAACGCACACGACTGAACTAATTTCTGAACTGCACTGACCTTTGTTTGAAAGGTCTTTGTATAGCCGCATCGAAAT
The DNA here is from genome assembly GCA_019973935.1 of Trichonephila clavipes. Lineage (NCBI taxonomy): Eukaryota > Metazoa > Arthropoda > Arachnida > Araneae > Nephilidae > Trichonephila > Trichonephila clavipes. The sequence continues at coordinate 355,369 of BMAU01004205.1, read as the reverse complement.
TTCTAGAAGGTTGTGAAGCTAGAACATTCTAGATGATTCCTTGACTATATGCATTTTTTCGCCAAATGTGTTGCCAAGGGCGATATAGTCTCTAATTTGGTTCCCCTAGTCACATCTTCTTTGGGTGAGTTGCCATTAATTCTGGCCCAAAGACCCCAAAGGACTTGTTAAAGAAAAGACACAAGACCTTCAAGAATAAAAGAGAAATTTCAATCAAGGGAAGGAGTGTATAACTGCCCCTTCCTCAAATATATATATATATATATATATATATATATATATATATATATATATATATATATAAACTAAAGGACTCGACAGACGTTGTCCTGTACACACATCTTAAATTCAAAATAAAAGATTTTTGAATATTCGAGATACTGCGATCGTAGTGCAGTCTGCCGGATTCAATGTAAAACATTCCAAGATCAACAATTTATAAATAAAAAATTAATTAAATAAACATTTCTAAGCCGAATTATAAATCTAAACCATTCTCGAGTCCACTGGAACAGACAAAAACTTTCATCAAAATGGGTCCAGCTGTTAAGGAGGAGTTCAGTTACATACACACACACAGAAGAATTACATATATAAAGATTATTTGAAAAGATATTAATTAAAAACGCTAAAAAGAGTGAATCGTCTGCATTTTCTTAGCAATAAAGACCGGGTTTGGCCAGTTTGGCAGAAAATCAATTTTCGACGCCAATTTGCGTCTTTTTCAATTCATACTATTAGCTCACGATCTCTATACATATTTTATTTGTTTGTTTGTTTGTTTATTTATTTATCTTGGTGGAATTTTCAATCGTTAATAAAATACATTTTAAAGCGCTCACTTGATCTGAAATGTAATGTACATGATTATTTTGGATGACAATACAATAATTTTTAATTATAATTAATAAAAATTAATTGATTAAAACTAATTATTTAAAAAATTACAAATAAAGCCACGTTGGCGACTTAGCGACCCTTTTGGCGACTCATGTCAAAATTTGAAAAGGTTTTTTTCTCACGTGTTAAAGCATTCAGTTGAAAGGAAATTCTATATACACGACTATTTTGGATGACAATACGATACTTTAAGGATAATTAATAAAACTTAATTACCACTTAATGCTGTGTTTCTGTCATATGTATATACTTATATATATATTAATTGCAACAATTTAATAAAAAGTAGCTAAAATAAATTTTTTCTTGGTTGATCTAAGTAGGAATTGATTAAAAAAATTATTTTTATATTACTTGTTTATAACAATAGCGTTGTTACAACAGTGCAGGTGAATGTTGAGTTGTATTTTTTTGAATGTTTTTAATTAATAATTTTTTAACTAATTGCGATATCGGACCGAATTGTGAATCTAAACCATTCTCGAATTTACTTGAACCCACACAAAAAATTTCATTGAAATCGGTCCAGCCGTTTAGGAGGGGTTTAGTGACAGACACACGCTCAGAAGATTTTTATATATCTATATATATAAAGGAGAAAAGCGACTCACTCACTCACTCACTGACTGACTGAATCACTGACTAATCACGATATCTCCGGAACTATTTAAACCTGCAGACTTGAAATTTCGTAGGTAGGTTCCCTTCATGGAGTAGACGTCAGCTGAGAACGGATTTTGCAAAGTTCGAAACCCAAGGGGCGTTACGGGGGTTTAAGGGGCGTTATAGATAATTATTTCCATTACTAAAGTATTAGATGTACAGTCGTGAAACTTGGTACACAGATTTCTTTCATAAAACAGAGATTCCCTACATAATGATTTTTCGAAAATTGACCTCCAAGGGGCGTTGAGGGCGCTTAAGGGGCGTTATGCATAATTATTTCCATTTTTAAACTATTAGACGTACAGTCTTGAAAAATTTGGTAAGCGGATTCCTTTCATAGAGTAGAGATCCGCTACAAAATGAGTTTTGTCCAAATCGACTCCCAATTGGCGTTGTAGAGAATTAAGGGGCATTATAGGCAATTAACTCCTTTTTTAAACTATTAGACGTAAAATCTTGAAATTTAGTAAGCTGATTCCATTCATTGAGTAGAGATGCGCTATAAGATGGGTTTTGTGAAAATCGTTTCCTAAGTGGCGTTGCGGGGGCTTAAGGGGCGTTACACATAATTATTTCCATTTCTAAACTATTAGACGTACAGTCTTAAAATTTGGTAAGCGAATTCCTTTCATGGTGTAGAGTTCCGCTACAAACTAGTTTTGGGGAAAATTGTTCCTCAAGGTTCACTGAGGGGGATTAAGGGGCGTATAATAGATAAATATTTCCGCTTTTCAACTAATAGAAACACCTGCTTGAAAATTAGAAGGTATGTTCCGTTCATGGAATAAAGTTCCTTCTACAAAGATTTTTGCGAAAACGGACCCCCAAAGGAGTGGGGTTGCGAGGGATTAAGGCGTGTTATAGAAAAATTCCTGTTTTTGAATTTAACCCATTTACTTGAAATTTGTTGAGCACGTTTCTTTAGTTGAATAGAGTTCCACTAAGAATGGATTTTACGGAAATCAACTCCAGGGGAAAGCAAGGAGAGTTATTGTGGCGTATTGATGGACAAAATTCCCGTTTTTGAACTGCTAAGACTATAATAATAAAATTTGGTTTGCATGCTTCTTTTGTTGAATTGGAATCCACTAAGAATGCTGTCAACGAGGTATTGATGATAGAAATTCCGTTTTTGCTCTGTTCGATTTAGACTTGAAATTTAGCACGCATGTTTATTTTATGGAGTAGAGATCCACTGAAAGTTGTTTTGGTGGAAATCCACTTGATTATTAGTTTAAGTGAGCGAAAAAAATCTTTCTCCTTCTATTTTAGATATAAATAGAAATTAGATACTATAATTTATGTTCTTTTTATATCAAGGGGCGAGAGTGTAACAGCTATAAATATATTTTTCAATACAATCGAATTCTTAATGCAAGATATCAATAATTAATATATATGTAAACAGTATACATATATACAACATCGTGAAATACCCAGTGAAGCGGGTGGGTAACGGCTAGTAAAGATACACACACACACACACACACACACACACACACATATATATATATATATATATATATATATATATATATATATATATATATATATATATATATATAACTCTAAATCGCTGGCGTAATTCAGCGACAGCTTTAGAAATCATAATAGGTCTCCAGTTTAGTCTAAAGACTTTTTTGTGTTCATGTTTCTGATTTGTATGTCTTACAGTCTATACAAACTTCGATGGATGATCACATGTTAAGATGCGAAAAATATAACTCATACTTGTGGAGACCCCCCTGGGTCTCACCCTGGACACCAAGATTAGTTTGAGGCAAAGAATCACCAAGAGCCATTTTTTATAATAATAATAACTATTTATTATTTCAAGTCTCCAAAAAAACTCTAATAACATATAATATTTCTATGTTACGTCAAATAAAGGGATTTACCTTTCATATTAAATTAAATTACGAATTATGCAATTAATTAATAATTATGTTCAAGATCAAGTAAGGTCTACCGAAATAGGAGGTCCGAGAAATACACGTACTCGAATTAATAACTTTCATTGACTTTAACTAATTTGACTAAACTAATGCTTAATTTAAGCGTACATAAATTATAGTTACCGCTGGTTATATCAGATTTCTCGTTCTTCAGTAGAATAGCAGCACTACGTCTTCACTATCTTAATATCCTGGAATCCTCTAAATTTGAGGTTACTGTTGCTGGCTCAATAGCCTTCCTCATCATTTCTGCTAGCTCACAACGCTCGACTTAAATATCATATCTACTTTACATATCCCGTTCATCTTTTTGGAGTTGATTGGAAATATATATATATACACGAATTTATAATCCCCAAAAAGACGTCTAAGAATATTAGTGGAAAGGTTCCGTACAGATTCGTCACATACTGATATTTTTCTTAAAAAATGATCTATACTAGTTCATTCAACTGAATTAAACCTGCCTTATACAAGTAGTTTCGTACGAAGCTGAAACAGGAAAATGCTAGTGAATATCAAAACAGGAAATCGAGAAGCAATGTACATGTGATGATTATTGTATGGTTGACGTCAAATTAGAAAATCTTGATAAGTAGGTTACACTAACAAAATGACTGTAGATATATCGAACCGAAATAAAAACCGATATTTTTTCGGTTCTGTTCCGGCTCTTCCTGATTTTATCACCAGTAGTTTCGAGTATTGATAGCTCTTGAGGCCCAGTATATTTTGATATTAAGGAACATTATGATGTTATCAATAGTACCCTTTCTCCCTAGGGGAATACAGACCACAGCCGTCTAACATATAAGGTCCCTAGTTTTGTAATCGGCTAGGACCGAATTTGAGTTCTGATTATAGAAGAACAAGAATATTTGATTATTTGAATCAAAGTCACTGAAGAAACAACACGAGCACTAATAGTGGCAGTCTTTATATTTTTGAAGTTTCTGTCAAATAACGAGAGTAATGCCTGATGTGGCACTCTACTTTCCACATTCACGCCATGCCTACATAAAGACATTGGACACCAAGATATTTAACGGGAATCAGATGACTCATTGGTGTTCAAAACTAAGAGAATTTTTCATATGAAAGTCCGATGAGAATACGGAGAGAACCAGGGACCCACTACCTACCCTTCAATGTCCAAAAAATCAACCATTATGCCAGCGGAGGCTCGGTGGTCTGGGCCGGCATCATGCTGAATGGCCACACACCCCTTCATGTCTTTTAAAGAGGCCATGTGAATACTGTGAGGATTAGGGATGAGGTCTTGGAAACCTATGCTCACCTTTTCATGGGTGCATTTGGCACTGATTTTATTTTAATGGATAACACCACGAGACACATAGAGCTCATCTGGTCGATGAATTTCTGGAAAGTGAGGATATTCTCCGAATGGATTGGCTAGTTAGATCTCCAGACCTCATCCGTATAGAGCAGGGGTGGGCAGACTTTTCTAGGGTACGTGCTACTTCTAATTTTTTCAAGGTGTTGCAGTCCACCCAGGGACGTAGGTATAGTGAGCTAAAGGAAAGTATACAATACAGTCGGACCTTCATTTTAAGAACCCCTATTTTACGAATTACCTCTATTTATAGCTAAATTTTTCCTGGAACCAAAACCATTTTACGATTTTCTTAGTAAAATAATCTTCAAATAGCGAAGTACATTTTCTATTCAAAGAAAATTTCTCTTAAGAATCGATTTTTCCCCTCCTTATTTTTAAAATACCGTATTTACTCGAAACTAAGCAGCAATTTTTCCCCAATGCTAATTCTACTGAAAATCAGGCGGGGCTTAGAATCGAAAAAGGGAAAAAATGTTGGATAAGGTATATTTAAAGCAATCACAGCTAAATGTATGTATTTAAAGGTTTATAATGCTGATAAAATAGCTAATTATTCACTTCTTATAAGTTTTTCTTAAAATTTTTTTGATTTCTTAAAATTGGATATCGATAAACCATTTTAGATGATTTTTCACAATTTTCACAAAATCTTTTCGAGAATTCTGGGTACTACTTAGAATCGTTGGCGGCTATTCGAGAATAAATACTTTATATTTCTAGATCTTCGCATAATGGAATGATTATTAGGTCTTAGTGAAAGCGGTCACTCAAATGTCCTGGCGGTCCACCGGTCGATCGTGATCGACTTAATTCCCACCCCGGGTATAGAGCATTCCTGGGACACTCTGGGGAGGGCAATGGGGCAACTCGCAATTCCACTCGAGAACCATCCAAAGCTTGAAAACGAATTTCTGAGCGAGTGGGATTAATTGCCACAGAAACTCATAAATTCCCTTATTTCGTGTATAAAATCTTAGTGGGAGGTTTGTTTATCTGAAAAAAGGGACCATACCTCCTATAAAACAGTTTTTTTTTTGTTATATTCTGTAACTGCTGTTTCATACCTTCCAGCTTCGATGAGTGTTATGCATGATCAAAAAAAAGCTTGTGTATTTTAAGTGTTGAATGATTTTTTTTTGCATTATATCAGCCCTATATATACCAAATTTTATTAAAATATGTCGAGTAGTAATAGAGAAAATTGACACAGTCTAAAAATTCTTTATAATTTTGAACACCAGTATACGAAAACCACACACAAACCTGCTAACCATAATCCACACGCCGTAACTCTACTAGCTAGTATTTAAACTGATTCTATGAAATTATGGGGTCTTATATACGCTATAGAACAGTGGTCTTCAAAGTGGGTGGGGCGGGGCAGAATGATATTTTTTGTGCGTCAAAAAAGTAAGCTTTTGATATAAAGAGTGTTTTTTTAGAGGTATAGAACTTTAAATTGCAATAAAACAACAATGTATTATTTGATTGACATGGATTTTTTTTATTCGAAAGATAATCTTGTGGCATTACATTTTAAATATGATTTATGGCATAGGACTGTCACGGCTGACTCGGATGTAGTCCAATCTGGACGTCCAATTTTCGATGACTTTTTCCAACATTTGTGGCCGTATATCGGCAATAACACGGCGAATGTTGTCTTCCAAATGGTCAAGCGTTTGTGGCTTATCCGCATAGACCAATGACTTTACATAGCCCCACAGAAAATAGTCTAGCGGTGTTAAATCACAAGATCTTGGAGGCCAATTCACAGGTCCAAAACGTGAAACTAGGCGATCACCAAACGTGTCTTTCAATAAATCGATTGTGGCACGAGCTGTGTGACATGTTGCGCCGTCTTGTTGGAACCACAGCTCCTGGGCATCATGATTGTTCAATTCGGGAATGAAAAAGTTAGTAATCATGGCTCTATACCGATCACCATTGACTGTAACGTTGTGGCCTTCATCGTTTTTCAAGGATTCCACCAGCCCATAAAGCGCACCAAACAGTCAGTTTTTCTGGATGTAATAGTGTTTCGACCTACACTTGTGGATTAGCTTCACTCCAAATGCAGCAGTTTTGTTTGTTGACGTAGCCATTCAACCAGAAATGCACTTCATCGCTAAACAAAATTCGCTTATGAAAATCGGGAACAACGGCAATCTCGTTTTGGGCCCATTCGACGAATCTACGGCTTGCTTGATGATCGTTTTGATGAATTGCCAAGCCAAACTGAGAATAAATCACTTGACAGCTGTTAAATCGTTCGCCATTTGGGAAAGTAATGCCAAAACTTCTATACTTGGAAAAAAAACACTCTTTATATGTGAGAGGGAACTGGAAAGTATATTTGCACCCTATTTGTTTTTAGCTAAATTACAGCTTCAAACGCGAAGTTTAGATACCCATTTCCAACAATGGAACTTTCTTGGACCGAATAGGACTTATCTACTGGTAGTTCTGTGGTACGGCGCTGCTGTCAATTGCTGAAGATGGCGGTTGTGCTTCTTACGGCTACGGCGTACGTGCAGCAAAAACTTATTTGTTTTCTATGGAACAAGGGACGAATGCCAGTTAAAATCTACAAGAAAATACAATGCACATTTGGAGAAAAGTGTCTTGCTTTAAAAAGCGTAAGTTTGAAATAAAAAAAACACCGCGAATTTTTGATGTTGACAACTTGGATATTCTTTACGACAATACAAGGCCACATGTGCAATCAGAATGACAAAAAGCTCCAATCATTTGACTGGTAGGTTCTCGACCATCCGCCATGCATCCGGACCTCACCCGTATTTATTTTTACGCTTTCTGTCCACTGATGAAGCTCCTGTCAGGACAGCGATTCACTAAGCAACGATGAAACTAAGACAGAAATCTGACGGTGGTTACGTACTCTTCCGGAAAAATATTACCAAAGGGGCATCTTAAATTTAGTACTGCAATGGGAAAAATGTCTGAACAGGCGTGAGAGATATGTGGAAAATAGTGCATATGTAGTATGTAGAATAAATAGTACGTATGTTTGTAATATTATTTGCATGTACCTTATTTTAGCTTATAAAAATAGGGGCAAAGATTCTGATTCATCCTCGTTTACGCACACGCACGCACAACATGCATATGTGCACGCACGTACGCACATCTTTGTAGAGGATCTACAATTTGTCTGTATTTATTTTATTTTATTTTATTATGCTATACATATAAGGGGTGTTCAAATGAAAGTGATTCGAAGTGTGTGTATCAATGAGATGTGCATGGACTGAAATGACGCAGATACATAGATAGAAACAACACTATTTAATGAGAGAAATGCTTTTTTTTAAAGTTAAAAGAAACCACCCATGGCATTTAGGTGGGCGTCCTATCGCATAGGAAGGTTAAGAATTCTGTTCGCGAAGAACAATGTCGTTTGATCATGGAACCAGTTAAGAATTGCAGCCTATACGTTACGTTATCTGAGTGAAATCGTTGACCCATTAGACTTTTCTTCAGTGGTCCAAAGATGTTATAATCGCTTAGGTGACATATCCAAACCGTAAGCTGGATGTTCCAGGACTTCTCGTTTTTTACGGGCCAGTGTCTCAACGCACACCTTGGCGAAATGCTGCCTTGCATTGCCGAGCAGAATAATGACACCTGACGAGAGCATACAGGACGTTTGTTTTTGATATTATGCTTCTTATCAAGTGTTTGGGTGTACCGTCGGGCATTTATGGAGATATCCGGCTCCTTAAACTCCTGTCGAAAAATGCCGCCCATATCACCTTTCCGGTTCACTGCTGAGCTTTGAATTTTTTGGGCCTAGGTGATTCGGGAATTTTTCATTGCATGCTGATGGACTCTCTTTTGATTGGAAGTCCAGGTTTTATTCCCTGGCACTATGTGCTGCAGAAAGTCTTTACCTAAAGCGCAACAAATGCTAAAATCAGTTTCATTCGTTGCTTCTTGAGGTGTTCAAACAGAATACGGAGTGTCCATTGGCAACAAACTTTTCGATACTTCAGAATGTTGGTGTCTATATTCTGAACAATACCGATGGAAACGTTGAACTCATTTGCGACGTCACAAATGTTTCGATGTCGATTTCCCTTGATTGAAATGTCCATGTTCGTAATCAGCTTCTCTGTCACAACTTTGTACGCCTGACCGGCCTTGGTAAACCTCTTATCTTCTGTCGACCGTGGCTAAACATTCTCGCCCGCTGGATTCTATATGCACGTGTAACCGTACACAACCAGCATTTTACAATAAATATCCAACGGCTTACACCCTTTTAGTGTTAAAAACTTCATTACAGCTCACTGATCCGTTTTGGACGCCGATGCATCCATTTAAATCAATGTCACGTCCTTACGGATACAGTTGTCACAAATCTACTTTCGCAAGCGCGCGTGTGGTACATACACCTTCACTATTGCGTTTGTTTCACGAAAATAAATTAAAAACTGTTCGCATGCGACGCTTCGAATAACTTTCATTTGAACACGCCTCAGATATATATACATGGGGCAGGAGAAAGGTGCCTAATTGTTCTTGTACATTTAGCAAAAGAAAAAACTGGAAAGGGAAGTGTTAGTGGTGTGCTCTGGGAGGGAAAGTAGTCCTCCTTTATAAGAGAGGTTTGTGTTTTAAACTGGGTACTATTGTCATTCTCGTTGCTTGCCAACCCTCAAACTTCTGAGGTCTGTTGCCGTAGACCTCTAAAAGGACGTTTATTCAAATGGAACTTTAATGAATACTATAAATTAAGTATTATTGAAACTGAGTACAATTAATATAATTATTCACTTCGATTTTGATTAATTTGAATATTTTGAAGAAAACTCCATTTAAAACCTTGTATAAACTAGAAGCATACATTAAAAAGAATTTGCGCAGAATATTTTGGAGATCAAGCAAAAATTATACAGATTTTACCATTTTTGGTTCTTTATTATAAGAAAAAAATGCCACTTTTTTGTACCCTTAATGGGCTTGACTTCCTAATAAATTATCGACTATATACAACATGCTTTAGTTCCTCGAGTCATGATTCATTCAAAAGTGCTCTGAATATTAAACTACAGTTTTCATCATCTGTGTGACAAGAATAGAGAATTATTTTAGCTACGTGACACATATTACGAGTAGTTATTTTTGACCTGCAAAAAGAAAGTTAATTTTAGGAATATGGAAAAGGAAGAATTATAAATAAGTATTTCTGTTCTGCAAGTGTGTGTATCAAAATATTTTCATTAATTTGAGATGTGTTATGCTATTTTCTACATATGCTATTTTTGTAGTTTATTTTTGATGATTTAATTTCATTTCTTCTTATTTTGCGTTGATGCGTCATTAAATACTAAGTTGGAAAAAAATTTACCATTTTATTTTAATTATAGTTCCCATACCGTATATTCCCGTGTATAAGCTGAGAATGTGAGGAACATTTTTGAAATAGAACCTAAGGGGGACGAGGCTTACATGCAAATCCACTAATTTTTTAAAAAAAGTAATTTAGAAGAAACGGTTGCATTTTTCTCTCACTTAAACATTTTTCCTTAACCAAACGCATGCAATATTAATCCTTTAACCTTTTGGGTGTTTTGAATAAAATTTTTATTCTAAAGGAAGAAGAGGAAAAACCACATAATTTTTTCATAGTGAGTGTCGAATAGTACGTAATATTCTCATTTACTCATTGAAATGTCTGAATGAACACTCAGACATTTCGTGAGTCAAGAGTTGCATTCAGAGAGTTTTGCCTCCAGGGTATGAAACATTGATAAATTTTGGAGGTAAAAACGCTTTTTAGTCTTTTATTCGGAAATAAGGTATTTGTTTTTCACCTCATTTATTTTATATAATTAAAACGTTTTACACTCCTAAAAATATAATTATATTCTGTACGTTGATGTCCATACCGAAAATTATTCACAATGTCAGGTATATAAAAAAACATGCAAAAAATATACAGTGAAATACGTTTAACGCGAAAACATTTAAGACAGAACATCGGTTAACACGGAATAACACAATGGTATACTATGTATTTTCATGCATATTTTTTTCTCTTAACACGAAAAAAAATCTCTTAACACGAAAAGATTTTTTTTCTGAAGAAGGAGGGTATTTAAACTGAGTCGACACTTAATGAAATGTTTGAGAAAATTTCTGATTTATTGGACTGACCTACACAGTACAAACATTTACATACATAACTAGAGGACAGACATTTAAAATAGGATTAAAAGGATCGGAGCACATACTAGAATGTCCTTACAGTTCTGTATTGGCCATCACCGTATATTGTTCTACCTGCTAAAGGACGTGAAAGTCTTTCTTCTGTTAATATGAGCGGAGTCTAAGCAAAGGGTCATTATATGTTGTTTGTTTTTTTTTGCAATGTCCATTAACAGGAAAACATATTTCAGTCCCTTCAGTTTCAAGATAAACAATTTTCGTTGTACTTAAATCTATATAAGAAGCAAATCTATCTTAAATCTGCCACATTTTAACGACATGTATGAAATGATTTATGTCATTATAGTATATATTGATAATGCATTCTGTACAATGCATTAGTATTACGCATCTTGTTAGCAAATGCATTCGATCCAATTTTATAAAATTGTATACGAGAATTGACTGTGTTAAGAGATTTTAAAATTATAATATTTCATATTTAATTTAGCTTTCAAGTCAGAAGACACTGATTTTTAATCTCTGTTCATTGCATTCTGTTCATTATTTACCATCATGATTTATTTACCCTCTTTTTATTCTTCAAAAATATAATTCCGCCATTTTGAATTTACTTTTTTTGGAAAATGACTACAAATGTAAGACTTCTTTAAAGAAAAAATGTCTCGGAAATTCTGAGTTTTTCAAAGTTCTGGAGTTAACAGTATTGGAATCTGCGAGGAACCAGAATATTTTAGCTAGAATGCTTTTAAGAATCCATTGAAACTAATGTATTTGTATAACACAATTTCACCATCTACTTTAAAACAAACTCTTTTTAGCTTCTAAGAACCTTCGAATTATGTTTTAGACCTCTTTAGAACCTAAGCAAAAATATGCATCTTATTTTTATGAAAATTGTACTTGTTTACCTTTTTATTTGATGTTAGCATCAGTAAAAAATGCAAATACTTTTGGAAAACTTAATACCAATAACCTGAACAGAGTTTCAAGAAAAATTTTTCTCGGAACCAGTCATTCAAATGTGTCGAAAAGAAACTGAATTCGAAATTGAGTTAAAGTCTTGTTCGGCGACAAGACACGATTGTTCTTACATTGTATTTTTTCTCCACAGTTCCCGAAGAATTGGACTCAGCATGACAGCTAACATTGTTTCATTTAATTTTGATTTTGACTTTGTTCTTCATCTAATTTGTATTTCGGATTTTCTCTTGCGATAAGAAAAGAGCGGGAAATAAAAAAACGATTCTCATCGGAATAGTAGAAAGGAGGCACTGCTTTTGAAAAGCTGTTGCAATTGGAAATTGAGTTGAGCTGTAAATTTTGCAACACAGATGAAATTTAAACAAAAGCTTGACATTTAATGAATAAGCTACGAAAGGAGAGAAAAAATTTTTTATGCTTTTATTCTAACATCTTTTTTGAGATTAAGTCTCAATGGCACTCTACTTCCAGATTCAAGAATTTTTAAAGAAACTTTTTTTATTATTGTTAAAACTCCTTTTAGAAGCTTTTTTTACACAGAATATGCATTAGCTCTTTACCAACATATTAAATTTTCCGAAAAGATAAGAACTTGCGCATTCAATATCTGAAATTACTGAAAAAAGGAACCTAAAGTATATTTTAGCAAAAAATAAAGCTGTAAATGCCAAAGGTTTTAGACAAGAAACTAGTGTATTAATTTTTTTTTAAAAAAAAATTCTAATTTTTTGCTCGATAACATATTGTACATTACTGCTTGAAAAAATTGCAATATCATGTAGAAATTATGCAAATTAAGAGAAACTTGTAGGAAATACAAAACAAGTTAGGATATGCAAATGATTAGAATGACTAAACTGTTACATATATTAGAGTATACGACCCTTTAAAGTTTAAAGTTAGTCGTATATATAAATCACAGTAAAGGTTCACTGAAATGTGTACATCATTGTATGAATGCAGCTAATATTTGATTAGAGGTCAGTATGTTTAACCCAAAACGCAGAATGTGCCGTACCAGCAACAAACTGATTTCGAGCTAAGCCGCATTATTGGCCTCTGTGAAGATGGACTGTCGTATCTTGAATTCTACACTCGCACTAGGCGTAATATTATAAATAAGTAAAGGGTAAGAAGATAAATGGTAAGGAAAAGATGGATCATGAAGAACCGAACAAATCGAAACCTTAATAATGGGCCACGCAATATGACATTTCCTCAAGTACAACAGACACCACATCCACTAGACAGTGATGAACTGTATAATGGCCCCTAGTAAACAGCACAATATAGTAGGCATTACAGCGCATGTATTTGAACCCTTGATTAGTCGACATAAGCTGCGCCTTGAGATTTATGCAAGTATTCCTCGGAGGTAGATTCACTTGACGCTAAAGTACCGACATCTGCAGCTGCAATGGACTTACCAACGCAACCAATGGCGTGCCAGTTGGTAGCATGTAATCTTTTAAAATGAATTTTGCTGCAATCTGGAGTCTCTCGATCTCAGTAGCGTACGTGCCAGATCTTACAGAGGTGAATGCCTTTTCTATAAATATTTTATTTAGCGTCATATTAGATGACTGCTGATCATTACGGTTTGGAATGCTACTGTTAAGAGTCCAATTATAGAGGATGCCGAGAAAGCGCGGCTATTTAAAGATATAGTGGTACGCCTACAGACACTCGAGAGAGTGAGAATGTTAGCGGTCTGTTGCGAGTTACCATATTGCCGAGTGTTGTAATTAGCGTTTGATGATAGTATATTTAAAAGTATTTAATAAAGTCTTGTTACATTTGTAAAGAAGTGTGGAAGTCAATAATTTGAGTTGTGAGTCATTCCATCCTAACCAAAACACGAGATCTCCACGCATGAGTGCTGGATTCGAGTGAGTTCCCAACACTACTGAATATCATGAGCAATTCTGCCCATTCCAAATTACGGGAATTCTGAACGCCAGACACCAAATCAGAGAAGTTGTGGAGCATGTGTCCCTACTTTTACTGCAAAGGATTACTAGAGTTGTATATGGAAAAAAAAACAATTTTTGTCTTAATATTACTTGAAATGTGTGAGCCTCATTCAGAGCACGATTAGTTCTGCTCATCCATTATACCCTGTGTGAAGTGGCGCAACGTACACCCCTACATCGTTGGGGGGGGGGGGGAAGCAGGATTTTAGGGGGCCCAAAACCTATGATATCTTATGATTTTGTAGGTCTTTGTAAGATCCGGCCTTGAGGCATAAAATCTGACATTGCAGGGGGGCTAATGTTCTCCGTTACGCCACTGCCTGTGTGTGTGACAATTTCACGATACGAGAGTCCTTCGTCAAGGAGAACGATTATGTTGCCTCATCCGAGATCCGTCTGCTGCTTTTGTGACAGAACGATGTACACTCTTCAATGCACTGTTACTGTGCTTTTTATGCACGATGCATTTGAAAATTTTGAATATGTTTCTCGGCATACAATTGCGTGATTGCTTTGCAACAGTAAGAGTTTGCATATTCTACGATGTTTTGCAGTTCTTGTATGTTTCGCTTTTTTTTTCATGACTTTTTCATGATACTATAATTTTCATGAAATGCACAGTGTTACAGAACTTTAACAGGATAAAATAGATTTCATGGAATTTTTTAAAGAATTGTTTGAAAAAAAGTTTCCATACTAAGTACAATTTTATATACAACATAACCTTTTGAGTATATTTAATTGTACATGCATCCAGATTAAGAAAACAGAATAATATTTTATTACTTAAAAATAGAGATAAAATATTTTAAAGACACTTTTTGAACATGCATCTGTTACATGTTCACTGCACAAGTATTCAATGTATTAGGTTATTTGTTTAAAATACGTGTACAAATTTCTTTTACAATGTTTTATATTAATTTTTTGCCACCCACGATACGATATCATTTGCTAAAGATATTTTATTAATTGGTCTTTCTCAGATTTTTAAAGAAACGTATATAAAATTTAAAAAATAATATTGTGAACTATGTTTATATTTGTGCACGGCTAACTTCAGTTCGCCAGCCTCAAATCTTGAGGATGCATTGATGACGACATACAAATTATGCACTAATAAAAGCTTTTAACTGCTGATCGTTCCTGAATTACTGCTGAGGCAACGAAAAATGGTTGCAGTTGACGATATTTTGCTTCGGCCGATAGCAATATTAACAGTTATATCGACTTCATCCGGGTAACCAAATTATGCCAAAAATATAATAAACTACCTGGGATACCCGTTCTTCGCATGGGTGAATTGAAAAATTAAACAATGCAGATTGAAGGAAAACGAAGTTTTTAATGAGTTACTTTTACTTGAATTGCAAATTAAAAAAAAAAGCTTTTTTCATATCTCAGCTGAACAAAAAACCATATTTGTTAAATTTTAAGTCTGTAGATCTAATAAGCTGATAAAAAGGACTTTTTTACTTAACACGCCCCGTAACACTCTTGTGGGTCGATTTTTGAAAACACCTTCCTAAGGTGATCTCTTCTCAGCAAAAGTAACACATTCTTACACATTTTATGTGGTAAACGCTTAAAATAGTGTAAATAATTTGTATCTGGATGCGTAATATGTTAATAATACTTTCTGTCGCATTTATTTTATGTTAAAATTGTAATATTCACAAGAAGCAACGCCGTACCTTATATTATAATGGTGATTCAATATGGAAATATAGCAAAATGTCGGTGGAAAAGCCAAGTTGACATCATTTCTGACGACCCTGATGGCAACTTGGAGATTGGTTGAACGGTGCAAAAGTTGATAAGTTGCAGCGCCACCTGATGGAGAGCTGCAACAAAGAGGACAGCACAAAGCCTTACTCTACAAAAAATACATATACACGCCAATTTTCATAGTGATCGGTGTTTGAGTGAAGCGAAGTCATATATACAAACATCCTTTTTTATATAGATAGATAAATAAAACAAAATAAAATGCTTTGCGCGTGTAAATATTTCTTACGCTAAGAGTTTTTTACATTTGAGAATTTTTTAAGAATATTTAAGCATTTTTCATAGGCATATCCTTGTTATAAAAGCATGTGTTTTTTTTTCCTTTCAGCCTGGCTTTGGAAGCACAACCTTTTATCAAGGAGCACCTGTAAGCGATCCTCATTCCGAATTAGACATCAAGTCGTTTCCAAGCATTCAAAACATTTTTACAAAAGTAACTCATCTAGTTTTATTTAAAGGGGAACATAAACAGCTAAAAGTTTTCTTAAATTAAATATATTGTTAAAATTCATTCAATTTGATGTTTATAAGTTGAAATCCCATCGCTCACTTTCCGAAAATTTAGGAGTTATACACTCATTTCTAAAAGTTAAGCATGGAGAGAAAAATGTTAATTTCCGGAAGCCAATCAGAATTGAAGAGGATGCAATTCGCTGCAGAGGTAGATGGAAGTATGCAAATATGTTAGGTAACAGTCAATCGTGCTTTCATGTCAAGAAATATGCAAAAAGGGCAGTCTTATTAGAAGCCAGCTTTATGAAGGGTTACAGAAGTTGATGTAAGTGCTGATAGAAGGTGTTTTAAACTTTCGAACAATTTGTTTTTAATACATACGTGTTTCTATGACTTCCAGAAAACGAATCGAAGGTTCTGAGTGCTGGCTTGCTGCGGGGCGCATTGAAGTAGGACAGTCGATCTCAGATGTTGCTCTTTTCTTCGGCGTTCATCATTCTGTAATTTCACGTTTATGGAAACAATTCCAAACCACTCAGACAGTTGTCCGAAGCCCCGAAGGTGGTCTCCCAAGGGTTACAAACCCCGTGGAAGATCGATATATTGCTATTGTAGCCAAGCGGAATCGCAGAGCGACCTCCACACGGGTGACATCTATGGTTACAGCATCCATTGATAAGGCTATATCTGCAGCTACTGTACACCGATACATATGAATGGAATATATGCCCGGGTACCTCGAGTTTGTGTTCCTCTATCCGTCCAATCAAGAAGGGCACGATTCAAATGGTGCAGGGAACATGGCAATTGGACTGTGTCTAACTGGGGCAATGTCATGTTTACTGATGAGTCAAGATTTGCTCTGGAGCCAGATGACAAGCGTATTAGGATATGGCGTAAACAAGGAACACGCAATCAGCCCCAAAACATCCCCGAACATCACGCATTCCGAGGCGGAAGCAGCATTATGGTGTGAGCAGGGATTTCATTAGGATACTGCACCGACCTGCACATCTTTAAACGGGGCTCTGTGACGGGTGTCCGGTATCGAGATGAAGTCCTAGAACCCATTGTGAGATTGTACGCTGCAGCAGTAGGCCCTACTTTTGTTTTAATGGACGATAACGCACGTCCCCATACAGCTGACATCGTCGATGACTACCTGGAGAGTGAAAGGGAGTGCACGTATGGCGGGGCCAGCATATTCGCCCGACCTTAATCCCATTTAAAATCGTTGGGATTCTCTGAGCCGTGCTGTATCTTCACGTATCCGACCTCCAGCCACTCTTTTTGAGTTGGAAACTGCTCTACAAGAAGATTGGCGATTGCTTAATTTTGCGGTGGTTGACCACCTAATTGAAAGCATGGTCAGAAGGTGTAAACTTTGCATACAAATGAGGGGGGGGGATCACATACCCTATTAATGTCCTTTTCTTTCATTTTATGCTGCTTATTTTCACACTTTATACATAATTCTGTTTAAGTCTCCAGTATAACGTTATCTGATAACTTACAAAAATTTAATATTGTTTTCATTTCTGTATATAATTATTGATTTTGTTTTATGTATAAATATATATGCTACTTTACTGCCAACTTTTGTGTCAGTCAAAACAGTATTTGTTGATTTTTTGTTGCATTTTACATCTTCGTGCTTATTTTTTGGAAGTTCTAACAAATATCTCTTTTGAAAAAATTTGTTTCAGGCCTTTTTACAATGCTTTAATAAATATAGAATAATTCGTTTTTGCAATTATTTAATGTAAATTCTGAATTCTTTTGTTATCAATTACCAAAAAGTCTAAAGAAAAAAAAAGCTGTGAGCATTTTTTAAAGAAGAAAATCGGCTTTCTTCAAGAATAATTTATATACTGTATTTTAACAATACTTAAAAGAGTTAAGTAATATATTTCCAAGTTCTTGATGTTAGTTATAGTACCAATAAGATATGAAATATCCAAACGAAAATTTCTTAATATAGGAAAGAGCAATTATATTTTGGATCTCTACATTCTTCTGCAATCCAGCAGCAATATATCACGACAGAAACTAAACTTTATACGCTTTCCTTAAAAAAACTAATGTTTTCTAAATTATCTCATGTATTTTATCAATGCTATAAAAAGTGAATAGGGAAAATTAAGTTTTGATTTCATTAATATTTAAAAATACTAATTTGTATTTTACGGTAAGTCCTTGGCACTAGGACACGAATAAAATGTGTCACGATTTTTTTCGAATTAAAATATGGGCATGGAACCCCTATTTTCAGAAGTTTGCTTGGCTGGTGACTCTCCGTTGCCCTTAATACATTTGTAAAATCTGTGATTTCGTTCTTGGAAACATTTTTTAAACTCATTTGTTTTTGTCCTTTTGTGTCTGTACGGAGCGACGTCATCTTAACAAGTAACATGAGGCAAATATAAGTCGCATTGTTTATACCAGGGATGGCGAACCAGTGGCACGCGTGCCATTAAGAGCACGCGACGCAATATTTTTGGCACGCCAGTGATCAAAATGGTTTGTATTTTGTTTCAAAATTTTAAAGTTCACTATGAAGTATTACGAACAAATGGAAGTTATCGGTCGCGGGGCGGCGGGGAGCTCACTCGTTTTTAATTGTCTTGCCTTAGTTACGTCGTAGACTACAATTGCTTATGATGTAAAGTTTGTCTACGCATAGCATAGTCAATGTCATTAACACAACTGTATTTTAAAGTTTATCTTTGTTATATTTGCGATTTTTAACTGTTATTTAGCATGACTTGTTTAGCAAAAGAGCCAAAAATCACAGAATTTCAAATTTGGCGGAGGCCGAGGAACATGGCATTATTAGCAAAAGCGACAAAGCGGTGTGTATTTTATGTTCTGGAATAGTGGTATGCAGAAGATCGTCTGCAAAACGGTATTTTAAAATAAATCACAAACCCTCGTCAAAAAAGTGAACCACAGCAAAATCAATTAATTGCTTAGAAACTGTTTGGCAGAGGACTCCAATGCTGCATATATTCTACAAAAAGTAACATCTTGCAATCTTAACATAAGTTTAGTTATTTGTTATCCAATCTGCAACAACAGAAGTCACACTAATGCTACTTTAATTTGAATGACACGAATAAAAAAATTAAAACATTTATAAATATATAGTGGAAACGGTATTTTTTCGTTGTAAATAGAATTTTGTGTTATTAGTATTTAGTTTTATTGTTTTCCCAAGTCACCAGTCAAAATTATTTGACGGCACGTCTATACCTTATTAAACACTTCTTTAGAAAAAAAATGGCACGTTGATCCATAAAGGTTCGCCACCCCTGGTTTATACCAAAAACTGACGTACTGAGATGGCTGTGGGAACAGGAGTATGAAGGGAAAAACCAGTATCCTGTATACCACAAATTTGGTCGTATTTATAGCACTATGTTAAACGATCTTCTTAGAATCTGAAAAACGAAGGTTGATCTGAAGAAAAGTGTTCAAGTCGAATAAAGAAATATTTATTAACAATAGACAGAAAATACAAGTATCACATACGTGCCTATCACATTTAGACATAATTACCAAGCCTAATTTGGTCCCTTTCCATTGAGCCAGGTCTCGGCTGAGGATTTCACTGCACTGTTTTGGAATATCTCAGCACATCAGAAACGATGTGCTGCACGCTCCCACAGCTCAGCCCCAGATCTGAGGAGATTTCGTGCAGCCCACGGTTACAAAATACGAGAGGTACCTTACCAAAAAACAGTATTACCCTCTGATCATAATTAATAAGAAAAAAGAGAATAATTAATTGAAAGCTCCATAAAATTTAAAAGATACTATCAAAATTATCAACAACAGCTCAGAGCCGTTCTAAAAGAAAGCTTCTCACCTGTAGCTGAGGACATACTACCAGTGAGAGAGCGAGAAATAATTGAATTGGCAAGTATGGAACATATTTAATGAGGCACCATCCCGGAGGGAGGTGGTGGAAATCTGTGCTCTTCTCTAATTCGTCCTTTTGCGGAACGAAATCAGAAAGTAGACATGGAATTTGGAAGGTAAAAAAGATGAAATGGAGAATAAAAGCAATCAATGCCGTGGTACTCGTGGTACATGATGTTAAAGTAAAGGGGAAGGAGACAAACACTGCTGAATCTTGTAGAAATGACGGAAGTGTTCCTGAAAGGCGAACGAAAAGAGAAGGCGCTGACACAGAAAGTGTCCATAATGTGATGCCATCTGCTAAAAGATTTCACTCTGATTTAGCCATCGTCATTTTAAATCATTTCTTCAATTCGTGCCGTGTTGATTTATGTCGTTGAAGAATTTGACCAGCCGCTCAGTGCCATATTGCGGTTTTCGACATCCTATCTGCCTGATTGAAAAGAGTAACACAATTTCGCTACATGTTGTCTGCTTATTACAGATGCAGACACATTCTTTGTCTTTAAAACTCGAATCACGGCTCGCACATTCAAACGAGGCTAATTTCCTAAGAGTCTCACTATTTCAATCGTCCTGAACCGTTTGGGAATTTTCACTACCTACCTGCAAACCAGCTGCATGACAAGTAGCGTCATTTGTCTCCACTCTGGAGAAACAAAATTTCTGCACAATATATAGTTTTCAAATGCTGAGGCTCGTTAGCTTTTTTTTCTGATCATCCCTCGTAGAAAGGGTTGTATAATTAATAGTAATATATGTTGTGAAATAACATATTATATATATAGGTATTTATATATATTTATATATATATATGTGTGTATTAATATAATACTGTTTTAATTATGTAGAAAACGAAGAAGATTTCCAGTTTTATAAGCCGAAAGAGCAGTAGGGGCTCTCGTATGAGTGAAGGTACTGATTATTCTCACAACGATCACTGGAAACACGTAAGAGCAACAATTTTTTTAATTCAAGACTGAATAAACAAATTTTAAACCTCTTTTATAGTATAAAGGGTAATCCATAATTCCCCCCAAGGTTGTGCGAATACAGGAAAAAAAAACATTTAAAAGAATATAGAAACAATTCAAATTTTATTTACATATTTTGCAGGTGTTCTATTTGTGAACCCTTGGTCATACGGCATACATCAGTACACAATGTCCAGTTCCTGCCTCAGTCTACTCAGCATGGTATTATCAATGGTATTGACAATGTGTGCAATCCTTTCACGCAGTCCTGCTACATCACGCGACAAAGGGGGTACGAAAACTTGATAATATGTAATACACCAATAACACGGAAAGGATAATACGTGCTGCCAATACCTTTCATAGTACCATGTTGAGTAGAATGTGGCAGGAACAGGACTACTTACTGCATTGATATATGTCGTGTGACCAATGTTTCACACATAGAACACCTGTAAAATATGTAAATAAAACTTGAATTGTGTCTGTATTCTTTCATGAGTTCTTTTGTTTTTGTGTGTGTTTCATCTTAGTTTTTTTACAACGACATTCCGAAACCTTGGAGGAAATTATGAACAACTCTGGAGATATAATCACTTCAGATTTCCTTTATAAGTAAATGCATTTTTATTCAATCTCTTGTGCTTAGTACTAATTTAGGAGCCTAAACATAAACACAACGAGTTGCGCACATAAAATATTTTAAGGGGGTGGAGCAGGGTCGAAAGTGCACCATTCTCGTACGTCCCACCAAAAAGCTCTTTTGATTTTCTCGATTTGGAAGCAAAAAACAGTAAAAAAAATTATTGAATTAATAATTAGCATTAATTAATAAAATAAATTGTTCATTTCAAATACTTTGTTAAATTTTATGTACTATATGCATAAGATTATCATTAATCAAAAAAAAATCAAGGGCTATGGGGGTCTGGATCTCTGTCCATCTCCTCTTGTGTGCACCACTGCGTGTTATACTTTTCTTGTTGTCTGTATTATCCTAAAACTTGGTCTTTTACGTATGACCCTGTGATACGTGATGCAGTAAAACTGCATGAAAAGATATCGCAAGATGTCAATAATGTGTATAGTATCATGTCGACTAAAGCGAGGCAGGAAATGCACTATCGCATTGATGGATGTCGTGTGATCAAGGTTCACAAATAGAGCACCTGTAAAATATGCAAATTTATTGTATTATTTTTCGTTCTTTTTTATGTACTTATCTTAGTTTTTTCACTGCATCCCTCCGGAACCTTGAAGGGAATTATGTGTATAACCTTGTACTTTTAAACTATAACTAAAGCATTTATAAGACATAATTGCTGAATAAAACTAACACATTCTTTTAGCTTTAAAGAGAAGAAATAACAGAAACTAAAATTCTAGAAAATAATTTATACTACGCAAATAAGAAGAAGCAATGAGTTTGGTTAACCCCTGCTATGGATCATGTTATATTCATAATATATTGGTACAAATGTATCTACTATAGGGTTATTATAACTTACAGAACAAAGGAAAAACTGGGGTCTTGCAAGAAATTTATTAGGTGAACTAAAATCACTTTGATAATGGGTGTGTGTTGTAAATTCTTTCACGTGTGAATGATACGCTTGATTATGTTGAAAATTACTTTGATCTTTAAGAGAACATTCTACTTTTCTGTTGTGTATTTAATTGTTGTCTCATATCCAGGAACGTCTTAAGACTCCTTGAGGCCCTGCACCCTTATGCAAAAGCAGACCCCTTGAACCCCTACAAAAAAGAGGGCATTGGGCCCCTACACAGTTGTAGGCCCCACCTATGACTCATAAAAGTGGATAGAGCACATTATACGTTGTCAAATACTTGTGCAAACCCGAAACAAATAGTGTCTTACAATCGCACAAACCGGCTCGACCGACTGCCGCTTTTTGACTGAATGAGTAATGAGGGTGTATGGTGATAGGCTTAGGCCTACATAGAGACGACGTTTATTACATGCAGCCAGTTGACAAATCGTCCAAAATTCCTAGTTTTTTGGAGAATACAACCAGAAATAACACTTGACCGTTTAAATTATTCGAATCATGATATTATTAAGGCTGAATTGAGAACTAGAAGAGGCCCCCATTAAGGCCCAGGGCCCATTTGGCCCATGCCTTAAGACGTTCATGTTCACAGTAATAATTAATAGTAAATTAGAATATTTATTATTTATAGTATATATGTATATTATAGATTTAAAAATCTAATAATCTTAAACATAAAAAAATCCCATAAAAATATGCATAAACATTCAAAATAAGTTAAATTTAAATCAATGTCTATAACACTCTATTTAGCATCCAGCAAGAGCTTAAATTAAATTAATTCAAGCGTCCAAATTTGGTTACGAAGCCGCTACTAGATTGGGCCATCATAAAATGGCTTTCACATTGGCTTGCTCATTTGCTTTCTCAATGGCTTGCTGAGTCTGCAAAAGATCCATTTAATTCATTAGTTCTATTTACCCTTATGACTACGAAAGCAACACTTGTATCAAAAATTTCACTGAAGAATTTCAAGCCACTCGATCCTACCCCTTTTGAGTGTCTCTCTACAGGGACATATTAAGGCAGGGGCCAACTGGGCCCGGGTCTCATCCTTGTTGGGGGCTTCGTTTCATTCTGAACTCTGTCTTTGTAAGAACTTGATCCGGATAATTTTAATGGTCAAATATTGTTCCCGCACATATTCTCCGAAAAACAGGGAATTTCAAGCTACATGTTAACTGGCAAAAGTGGTTGGACTATATGTCTAGGCCTTGATCTAATACCATAAACAACCATTCAACTCATTGAGTCTCAATGTGAGTAGTACACATTTATTGGTTACAAATTACCGTTTTAACGAGTATTTGACAAGACTTTCTATATACTGTCTACTTTTAAAGATCTCAGGTAGGGCCTACTTTTGCATAGGAGCCCAGGGCCTCAAAGAGTTTTAAGGCGTCTCTGTCTCTCTATATCTTTCAGGGAATGGGTGTCCTCATTCTGTTAAAGAGAATGACGGACCCCCATTTTGTTACGATTTTAAAAAACTGGTATCAGCTCAACACTTCGGTGCATTTAATTTAATTATGTATTGAAAAGAGAATTTTCCCGCTTTTGTTTCTTTTATAAAAAGGAGCCTTTATGAACGTTGATTGATTGATTATAAGGGTTGCACTTCGAAGAAACGCGAGAGCTATTGGCAATAGACCTTGTAGTTTTGAACTTGGGCTAAGTAATGTGGGCGATACCTTAGCTGAAATCCCAACGAGAAAGTAGAACAAAATTTAAAATCCTTCCGAACCCTGTAATGGGAAAAATGAATTTTTCGTTAAAATTTATGGGGGGGGAATTGTACTAATCGACTATAAGCAAATCTTTTATTAGACTTAGTGAAAGAAAAAGACCAATTTTCTACGGATTATGAAACAACGAGTATTTTGATATATATTGTATACTACCATAAAGCAGGTTGTAAATGTTTGCCATTTGAGAACCAATAAGATATTTCATATCTAATATTAGAGAGAGAGGGATAGAAGTGTTCCAAAAGATTTTTATTTATAAACTGTATCTTCTAAAAAAATACATTTCCATCTCTTCAAAAGAACATTTAAAAAATATTGGTTTTATCGACTTTTTAATTATAAAAATTTTGACGCTGATTACTTATAATTATATTTTCTGCCGTGTCCCATGTGGTCTAGTGGTTAGGATTCCTGGCTTTCACCCAGGTGGCCCGGGTTCGATTCCCGGCATGGGAATTTTCTCTCTCTTTTTACAGAGTCCAGATTTTTAAGAGTGGTTGCATATGGCTCTCTTTATCACACATTTCCTACCATTTTAGTTCACTCTCTTCCTATATATATATTTAATTATATACATGCCTAGTTAAAATCTTCAATCGTTAATAAAATACTTTTTATTCATCCAGTGAAGTTCAAACATATTATTTTAAACTTGTAATGGATGACATTTTATGTTCATACAGTTTTTTACAATAAATCAGCTATAATGAGAATTTTTCAAAAATAAAATCAAAGGAACTGTGTGTCTGTTACTTATAAAGTAGAAAGTTTGCTTTTATACTTTCTTACCCCATTTAAAAAAAATCTCTTGAGGTTTCTCGCACATAAAAAGGGTATTTATTGTATTAAAAAATGATGTAGCATCTCTTGATTTATATGTAATCAGAAATATAAAAATTTAATGAAAATAGAGTTCAATGAATGGGAATTCATGGATCAAAGTACAGATTTTTTTTTTCATTTTCTAAATTAATTTGAGATATCAAGATGGGTTAAAAAAATTGTAATTTATTGCATATGGTATTTTGTTACTGTTATATACATTTAATTCAATTATTTAATATTTTTTATTTACATTAATTTTAATACCTGAGTGAAGTATTATCGGTTAATTAAACGGTTTATATATCATCTGCTTTATTGAAATAATTTATCGTTTGCTTGAATTTAAATATCCTTATTAGTAATTTTTTTTATTGTTTCAGAATCATTTGCTGTGATAAATTATATTGATATAGATGGCATCCACATATAGTGTTTATTTTGGTATAAATTCGAAAATGTTTTTTTTTTCAAAAAATAATTAGCTTTAGTCGTACTAAAATTACATCGCTATATAAAATTAAATTTTCAGAAATTTTATTCATTTTTTTGTTTAATATTAAAGTATGGCTTAAAAAATATTCAAAATTAAGGAAAAACATGACTTTTTAAGAAGAAAGTCAAGGATACATCAGTAATTTTTCTTCAAGAAGAAGAATGGGATAATTTCAAAATTCTTATACATATATTTTAATCCCAAAACAAAGCTTACTTCAAAAAAATATTCAACTCTCAAGTATCATCATGTATTTCAGGTAATAATAAAGATAAATAAAAAATTATTATTAAAAAAGTTTTAAAATCTCAAGAATTCTTAAGCTTTTTTTTCTTACTTTTATCTTTATATTAAGGTAGTCTATGCATTATATTTACTTTTCCGCTATAAAAAATTCTTATTAAATATTTTAGTCATGGGAATGTTTTCCCCATATGAAATCGTTATTATTTTTTTGTATCGATATGTACTATTCAAATTAGATTCATTTTACAAAAAAAAAAAAAAAAAAAAAAAAACCCAGAAAAATCGAGGTATGTGATTCTTTTATTTCATTTAAATGAAATTTTCTAGATTTTCTTAATCAACTTTTTATATAATTTTTACTCAACACCTGTACTTGATATTACAAATGTATTCAACTTCAGCATGTACTAAAGAAAATAATGGTCTGCAAAATTTGCATTTTAAGGAATTAGTCAATTAATTTCATTAATTAAAATTGAGGTAATTGAAAAATAGTTGGGTTAAAGTGTAGTATAGGGTGGGCCATTTGGCGCAGTCCTTTTTTTGGCGACTAAAAGCGGCTACCAAGGTACTTTATTCGGAATTATTTATTATTTATTTTAGAATGAATTCGTTATCTCACCATGACATTTAGATAAAAATCGTCAAATCCAAAGTGGCCCTCCTATACTACACTTGAGACAGTAGTTGAAATGAAAAAATATGTAGGCTTAAAGAAATCTTATCAACAACTGATAATAATAACCACAAATTAACTGTATTCACCATTTTAAATGGTACTTAAGTATTATCGCAACAATCGCCAACTTCATTAATAACTCGCCAAATTGGCAACCCCGATTTCATATGTGTCGTACGCGCTGAATTGACAACCAGATGCTTCATTTCATATAATGTCGCCAATAGGTTGCGACAATACGAAAGTACCTTTTAAATTTTTAATCTTCGAATTTACATTTGAATTATTTATACAAATCAAAATATTTCAAATTATTAAAGAAATTTATTTGTTTTATAATTTAAGAATTTTTTTAAAAAAATTTATCAACTTCTTTCAAAAGTCATTGATGTTTTTTGATTATTGTCCCTGATCATTCTTTCAATATTTCAAATTGATATTTATTAACTCCATATTTTTTCAATTATTGGTGTGGCGAAAGAATAGAAAAATATATCAAGAATTACTTCTTTAATAAAGATCCTAAAATAATATTATCGTTCTTTATATATAAGCTCAGCTTTCAATACAGCGTAATCAGGCTTAACATGTTATTTATATCACATAATAACAATCTCGCGAAACGAGCTACATCATTAAATGGAATATATTTTTATTGCTGTATAATAAAGTAAATAAGTCCAATCGGGCTAAGCGGAATTAATGATATTTCATATTAGGACATTTATCTAGAAATATGACTCCCAAAATAGATTATTATCCTTAATAAGCGAGGAAGACTTTCAAATAATTGTACGAAGCACTTATTTTTTGTGACTCGTGTATTTAGCAAAGATAAAGTAATTAAATTTCTTTTTTTGGATTTCGAAGAACTTTTGATGTTGCTCGATCCCATTTTAACACCCTTTTATAAGCTTCACTTGCATGTAACGGAATCTTTGAACTCAATTTTTACCCACTTTGAATGGTCAGATTAATTCGAAATTTTGCTCATTTGTCCAGGATCCTATGGCAATACAATAATTTGATAATTTTGTTCCATTATCCTATTCAGGATTATCAGAACTAACGCTTTCCCCTTTTCAGATCCCATCCCGCATCTTGCGACTAGTTCCAAATCCCATTTACACAGGTTTGGCTACTAAACAATTAAATTACAACATAGTTCGATTAACCATAAAAGGGTGTTTTTTAGTTTCTTTAAACTGTAATTTATTAGTTTACATCTTTATTTATTGCCAATTCGGTGAATTATTGTCATTGTATTTGATATAGTCCAAAACGAGCTGTTGGTGCAATTTGGTTTCATTCTTTTCTGCATCACCGATAAAATCTGGATTAAATTAAAATTTTATCATACTTTACTATTAAGTAATACCATGAATGAGTATTGAATGAGTTATATTAATCACTGAAATAAAATCTAATTTCTGAGAAATACAAAACTGTGATTTTTCAAGTAATAATTTCCGATCTGTAAAAAAGTTTTTTTCCCAAATGGGCCGCATTTTGGCACAGAAGCCCTTACAGACACGGCAAGTCCCTTAGGTGTGAGAGCCATTTCAGTTGTGGTACCATCTAATGGCGGATCATGCTACCAAACTCTTCGACGTTTTAATTAATTTAATCCAAGCTCTCGTTTGATGCTAATTATCGCCGTGATTTAATTTTTTCGAGAGTATTAAACCAAATTGATACTCAAGGGAGCTTTTACATGCCACATAATCACATGACAAGCGTGCCTATGATTTTCGTATCCAGAAAATTTATTAAATCCAGCCTGGATCGAACAGGCAATCTTAGACTTACGAGGTAGGCGTGCCTACTTCTAACCACCGAGTTGACTTTTTTAACAAAGATCTATCAGCATATATATATTTTGTCAATACGTAACTTAAAATTTTCTTCAGAACTAGAAAGCAGTTTTACTGAACAGAAGGTTCCTCTAGTATTAATATAAATCCATGTTGTGTCAAAAAAATGAATGTTGAAAATTTTTTTTAACATTAATAATATTAAAAATACTCTATAACATAGATTTTCATTTAAAGTAGAGTTTAAAATTGAGTTAACATTCAACAACAGGAAACTATTTCTAGAACTTTTCTGTAAGAAAAATTTTAGTTTATTCAAAGAGATATTTTTATAAAACATGCGATACTCTCTCTTTATACAATAGTGAAATCAAAACATATTAATATATGAGCATTTCCTGCCTGAAAAAGTTCCTTATCAAAGTCTTCATACAAAATCTTGTATGACAGCAGGAAGAGCAGATTTGATGGATTACTAACAAATATTACCCTTTTTTTCTTCTACAACGGAGCAACTACAAATTTAAACATCTTTTTCTTGTTGTTGTTTATGTTGTTTCTTATCCTCGAAAAATCTGACATATGTCAGATCAGCTCCAGAAGTTTGTTGACTTCCAAAAAATCTATAAGAATAAGGGGATTGGATGTTAAGTATCCCTTAGAAAGTTCGATGCATCCCAGAATATGATCCGGTGAAGATGGATGGTTGCAGCATTTTTTACAAATGAAGTGCATTTTTCTACCACTATCTTTGGAAAGATATTTCAGATAGCTACTTGTTAATCTATCCTGAGCAGACTGGTAGCCACGGTCACATTTTATTTCCAGTAGAAAGCCAAGGGATTTTTCTATGTACCATTGGTACGTGGGTGGAATGCGTTATATTAACATCTTGTACGAACTGGGTGTAAGAAAGGTATTAAAATATTAACACTACATGATATAAACACAAATTCTTTATTTCTGTACAACCTTAAATGAATCATAAATAAAGACATGTAGTATACAAATTATAAAAAAAATATCAAAGGATAGTAATAATCAGAAAAAATTCATTAAAGGGAATCTTAGTAAGCATCGCAATCGATGAAAATTTATACCTGAAGACTTTCCTTAGTCATCTTTTCTATCTCAGCAAATATAGTTCTTTTTTTTTCTTTTTCTTTTATTTAATTTGATTAACATTATAACCAGCTTTCACCGCTTAATCTTATAAATAACTTTGAGTCTTAATTATATTTTGTAGTTGTTTTTTCTTTCCCCCTTTAATTAATTCAATTTATCTCTTCCCATTTGACCTTAGGCGTTTTTATAACTTGTCATATTTCATCTCATAATGCCTGAAAATATTACATAATTTTAACACGAATACTCTAAATCTAAGTATAAAAAGGACCAACTTTATTTTCTTATGGCAGTGAAAAGATAAACAAATTTTCATTTTCATTAATGCTTTTATTTGCATTACCAACTCTTTTATTTTTATTTTTGTTTGGTTGTTTATTTTGAGGACTTTTTTTGTAAAAAAAGGGTAAGTGCTTTTACTAAACTCACAATATATAATTAATGTTTTAAATTTAAAAATATTGCTTATCTTTTCATTGCATCGACTAACCAGCAATCCACAAAAATTGTCGACTTAAAATTTTTACAATTTGTTAAAAAACATGTATTCAAGTTTTAAAAAAGTTCACGAAGCAAGCATATTTATGATTGTGAACTTGTCAGAGCAATCTTCTTCGCAACTCTCTGTCTTTTCAAATATAATAAGCAAAAAAAGAAGAAAAAGTAGTTATACTTTGATACGCACTGATAGAAACGAGAACAGTGCTATGTATTATTCTTACGACAAAGTAGTCCCTTCTCGCTAGCATCTGGCGATAGTTTGTAAACAATGAGCGATTATTGCCGACTTTATGGCGGTCGTTTTAAATCCGATTCTTGTGGGCCGCTTCATGAAATATTTGTTGAGATTCACGGGAAATCAGATGGCTAACTCGTAGCGAGAAAAAAGATTAACTTTCATGCTGATGTCTCATATTTCGTTGAAGTTACATCGGTGGAACGGGAACTGCAGCTGATGGATTGTCATTGCAAAGATGGGACATGGTATTCTACCGCACTGCGGTAGAAGGCATAATTCTCACTTTGATAAGACGGACTGATACCAGCTGCGGCGCTGTGCTGAAGAATAAAATAATTTTTCAGCTTTGTTAACTGAGTTTTTAAGTTTTGTTATAAGATAAAATTAATTTTAAAGATCAGACAGCCTCTTTTTTTCTCTAAATGTGAGAACCTTAGCAATCCGAGAGAGGAATCTGTTATTTTTAAAATAGTTTCTAAGTGTGTGATATTAATATTTATCCATAATATTATGCACGTCTTTTTTCCCTCATTTGCTGGAAATAGGAATTAGGTGTAAAACAGTATGTAAAATCCAATTAACATATACTCGACGTTTTGATAATTTCTGTAGTTTACTTGACCACAAGAATAAGAATTCAGACAAAATTTATGCCGAATGCCTGATTTGTGTAGAGATATTAAAAAATATTATGCTTCCATTTAAATTTCCTCCAAGTGTTACATTTGAGCTTCTTACGACTGATTTTAACATATTTTATGTTATCCGCATTGTTGAAAATTTAAAGAATAATGAGACAGAAAACTTATTTTAAATTCTATTAGAGATACCCCCTATTTCAAAACTATGCAACTAATGCTAACTTTTTAAATTAGTTTCGAATAAATAATTTGTATTTCATTGACTATTGTTGTATTACTTACTTCTACGTTTAATATAATGCTCCATATTTATTAACTAAACACTTTTAAACTCTTGAAAGTATTATGTCATCATTTCACTGAAACAGATCAGGGATTTGTTCAAATCCCTTAATTTTATCAGGGAAATGACCTTGAAGAAACCATCTCCTGTGAAGAGACCTTATTTTACCCCCCACCGTTAATTGATCATCTCCCTCAGGGATTTGACGTAATTCCTAATTTCATCATTTTCCTGTGACATTTATACAGTCGGACCCCGACTTGTCGAATCTCTCTCTGTTTGACGGATTTTTCTTGTTACTCGATTAAAATGGAGGCAACAAACTCTTGTTCATCGAATGAAAAACCTCGAATTAACGAATTATTTCAACAGTCGAAAGAAATTATTTTAATAGTTGTATTAGAAAAAATTGGATTTCTTTTCAAATGACCTTTCCTTCTTTTCCGGAACAGAATTTACTTTTTCATAAGTAGTAAATTTAGACAAGAAGTGATGAAGCTAAGCATTTGACTTTACAGGTTCAGATGAGTCATGAATGTAATTTATCGCGTGAATTTTTAACAGGACTGGAAATTCCTTTCTCATCTCATCCCACTCTACAACGCAGGAGATGCCTAAGAATTTTTACCATTTTCTCTCTTTCTTGAGAGAAGTGAAGTTACGTACGGTTTGGCAGAAAATTTTGATTAATTTTTTTCGCAGCGAAAAAGTTCTTTTTTTAAACCCCTTTATGATGTCAAATAAACCCGAAGTAATGAATGAAATGTTAAGTCCCGATGAATTCGTTAAATCAGGGTCAGACTGTATAACCAAACATAATATACCAAATTACTACAATTCCTACTTAATGCTAAACAATGCGTAGGACAGCGCCTCTCAAACTTTTAATACTTTACAAATTATTAAGTATTTAGTAAAATAGGTGTCAAGTAAAAAAAATAATAATATTAAGTATTAATATTAAGTAATATATATTAAGTAATACGTATTAAGTAATAATATTAAGGTGATTGCCTACCTTCGGACCCAGTTTTTTTTATTAAAACAAATTTTTGAAACAAATTGAGCGCTTTTAGGAAGAAAAATAAAAAAAAATATGTAAATGCATAAATGCTTTTAAATAAATATTGTGCTTTTAGAAAAATTGGTTGTGTTCAAGGAAATTTTATCAATTTTTTACTAAAACGAGTAACACTGTATAAAAAACCTTCTAATACAATTATCATAATTTTCTTTATACACAACATACATATTACGGTGCTCTTCAAAATGAAGCAAAATCTAAGAGAAATATTAAAATACAAAAAAAATTACAGACAATTATACATAATATAATATGAACATTTTGACATTTTTAAAGTTTTTTCATTATAAACACTACCCTAAATAAAAAAAAATATTTAACCTACAACAAAACTTATGGTCCACTTTATGAAAATTAGTATAATAAGCATTCCCACAAAATTTCAAAACGTTACCTGGTTTGGTTCTTAAGATATCATATATCTGGCAAAGAGTTTTTTTCGAAAACATAATTTTGAGAAAAACATTTAAAGTTTTGTCTTACAGCCCTTTTGCATAGAGAGATGTTTTTTAAAATCGCTATAACTTTACTTCTATTTTGCGTAAAGGAAAAAGAAAAACTGGTTTGGAAAGAAACATGTTCAAACTGTAAGATTTTGCAAAAAAAAATGCCTTATATAGACGACTAGCCGTTACCCACCCGCTTCACTAGGTATTTTACGATGTTGTATATATTTATACTGTTTACATATATATTAATTATTGATATCTAGCATTAAGAATTCGATTGTATTGAAAAATATGTTTATAGTTGTTACACTCTCGGACCTTGATATAAAAAGACCATAAATTATAGTATCTAATTTCTATTTATATCTAAAATAGAAGTAGAAAGATTTTTTTCGCTCACTTAACCTAATAATCATGTGGATTTCCACCAAAGCAACATTCAGTGGATCTATACTCCATAAAATAAACATGCGAGCTAAATTTCAAGTATAAAACTAACGGAGCAAAAACGGAATTTCTATCATCAATACCTCGTTGACAGCATTCTTAGTGGTTTCCAATTCAACAAAAGAAGCATGCAAACCAAATTTTATTACTATAGTCTTAACAGTTCAAAAACGGGAATTTTGTCTATCAATACGCCCCAATAACTCTCCCCGCTTCCCCCTGGAGTTGATTTCCGTAAAATCCATTCTTAGTGGAACTCTATTCAACTAAAGAAAAGTTCTCAACAAATTTCAAGTAAATGAGTTAAATTCAAAAACAGGAATTTTTCTATAACACGCCTTAATCCCTCGCAACCCCACTCCTTTGGTGTTCTGTTTTCGCAAAAATCTTTGTAAAAGGAACTTTATTCCATGAACGGAACATACCTTCTAATTTTCAAGCAGGTGTTTCTATTAGTTGAAAAGCGGAAATATTTATCTATTACGCCCCTCAATCCCCCTCAGTGACCCTTGGGGATCAATTTTCCCCAAAACTATTTTGTAGCGGATCTCTACACCATGAAAGGAATTCGCTTACCAAATTTTAAGACTGTACGTCTAATAGTTTAGAAATGGAAATAATTATGTGTAACGCCCCTTAAGCCCCCGCAACGCCACTTAGGAAACGATTTTCACAAAACCCATCTTATAGCGCATCTCTACTCAATGAATGGAATCAGCTTACTAAATTTCGAGATTTTACGTCTAATAGTTTAAAAAAGGAGTTAATTGCCTATAACGCCCCTTAATTCTCCACAACGCCACTTGGGGTCGATTTTCACAAAACCCATTCTGTAGGGGATCTGTACTCTATGAAAGAAATCCGCTTACCAAATTTCAAGACTGTACGTCTAATAGTTTAAAAATGGAAATAATTATGTATAACGCCCCTTAAGCGCCCTTAACGCCCCTTGGAGGCCGATTTTTGTAAAAATCATTATCTAGGGAATCTCTACTTTATGAAAGAAATCTGTGTACCAAGTTTCACGACTGTACATCTAATAGTTTAGTAATGGAAATAATTATCTATAACGCCCCTTAAACCCCCGTAACGCCCCTTGGGGTTCGAACTTTGCAAAATCCGTTCTTAGCTGACGTCTACACCATGAAGGGAACCTACCTACCAAATTTCATGTTTGTAGGTTTAATAGTTCCGGAGATATCGTGATTAGTCAGTCAGTGAGTCAGTGAGTGAGTCGCTTTTCTCCTTTATATATATAGAAAAACGATATTTCCAAGGTATAGGAAGACACCTTAAGTATTAATGTTAAGTAATATATATTAAGTAATACGTACTAAGTAATAATATTAAGTATTAATATTAAGTAATAATATTAAGTAATAAGTATGAAGTATTAATATTAAGTAATAAGTATTAAGTAAAAAGTATTTAATAATACAAATTAAATTAAAAATTTTTAATCAATATCTTTTGAGCTTTGGACTAATAAATTTTTTTTACATTAATAGGCCCACAGACCAATGCTCGAGGTGTACCGAATGGAACAAGTTTTGGACAGAGATCAAGCAGGTGGAGAGGGATTAAAAAGAAAGGTATTTTTATTAAAAGTATTTCCGTGGGAAATGTCATAATTGTTGAAGCTGAAAGAAAAATTGGAAGACTTTTTTATTCGTATCTTGACAATCGTCATCCATAACGGAGAAAAGGCACCACATTAAGAAATTATGCAACTATCATTGCAACAAATAGACAAAATGGATCTCAATGATTCGAAGAGAATTAAAATATAGTGTTAATGGGGTAACTCATTAACTTAATTAAAATGATTAATTCATTTCAAAAGAAAGTGTTACCAATATGGAATACTATTTTAGGAGAAATCAAGAATTTCTCGTCATAAATTAATTATAAATTTTGAATTTCGTATAACTCTTTCGAAAGTTTCTAATTTATAGGAGTTTTAAAAAAAAAAGTATTTTATGGCAAAGAGAATCTAAAGCATTTGATGACATGGAATGTTTCATTCAGTATATTTTAAATATGTTTACATCTTTCGGAAGTAATTTTTTTTCTCAATTCTAATAGCTTAAAAAAATTGAAAATATATTACTATTATGTTACATAGAAACTACTAAATGTAGGTACGAAAAAAAAAGTCAATTGAGGAATCTATATATACTCATACATTAGATATTTGTCTTCTGAAACTCGTCAATCATGCAGTTATCTTCTATAGTTTAGGCATGAATCAGAAGACTGAAAGCCTAATTGAGAGGGATTTACTTTCAGAGAAGCCTTATATAAATTTACTATAATCAACTATCGATTCCTCTTGTAACGTTTGAAAGAATAACGGTAGCGTATTCTTGGTGAATTAAAATAGAGAATTTATTTACGTCACAACTATTGAAAATTATTTACAAAATGATACATTAAAGTTATTAAAATTAATTAGATTGTTAGAGTCCACTATTTTGTGAGAGGAGGTTTCGTTGGTTACCGCTCCCGTGCAAGTTCAAAGCATCTCTCTCCTCATCTTCCGGTCGGGTCGCTAGATTCCTCGGGGGTCAAACAGGGGTTGCGCTGGATCGGAAGCTGCACGTGTGGGCGTCGAATCTACAAAGAAACCGACACCAGATGTTGTTGTTGTTTTCGAGACGTGACGTTACACTCTCATAACGAGATGTTGATGACGGGATATTTGAGAATAATTGTTGTTGTTTTTTATATAAATTCTACTTTTTAAACAATTACATAATTAGTTATCAGTCAAACATTATGTAAAAAGATTTATATGTTCAAGCAAATCTATTGTTATCATTCATTAATTACAACTCCTGAATAATGAGTATAACTTCATAAATAACTATAACTAAGAAAATGTAAAATATCAATCCTTTCCAAAGTATATTTTAAAAAAATAAAAATATTGATGGAAAAATTAATTAGAAAAAAATCTTATTATAAAGTTTTTTAATGTTCTTACAAATAATTTTAATACCAATAATGATGTTTCTTAGAATTAAATATATTGCCATTAACCCAGTGCTTCTCAAACTTTCAATACTGGCGCCCCCCTTTTCAATCACAATTTTTATCGCGCCCCCCCTTATACATAATAATTTACTGAATGCAATAATAATGCACTTTTACGATAAAGCAACAATATTTATTATAAACCGTACAAATTCATGACATAAGTATTAAATTTTGTATATGTTACTTTTAAGCAAAAAAAAAGTTAAGTAATAGGATAATTACTAAGTTATTTTTCCTTTCTCTGATTTTTAAATTGGAACATATTACAAAATGTGGTGGTTGCTTAGAAGACAAAAAATAGATATCAGCTAAATATAGAAAATGAACTCAGAGGGTCAATTTCTTATCTTAAAACTCCTTTCAAAAACTTTGCTCTGTAAGACAAGCCCATGGAAGTAGCTAATAATAATAAACTTGTTCTTAATTTAGTATTAATTAATTAGGCATAAAATACTCTGTGCACCACTCATACATTAAAAGCAGTGCTTCTCAAACTTTCAATACTGGCGACCCAATTTTCAATCATAATTTTTGTCTCGCCCCCCTGTACAACAATAATGTATTTACTGCAATAAAAATGCACTTTGAGAGAGAGACGCTAAAGTTACAATACGATCTTAATTATAAACCGTACAAATTAATACGATAAGTATATTAAATTTTGTGTATATGTAACTTTTAAGTAATATATATTTTAAGAAAATTACTTAAAATATATATTATTTAGAATTATATTATTTTTCTTTCTCTAATTTTTAAATTGGAACAGTTCGCAAAATGATGTATTTAATTAAAGATTTATTTCCTTCAGCATTCATTTCTCAAAGTACAAATGTCATTAGAAAAATAGTCTAGTCAATGTCGCTCTCTATCATATCCATCACATCTGGCATTATAGGGTACGTTTGCGTGAGTCTGGGCAACCTATGGGACGTCTGCGCAAAAGATGTAAAAATGCTTTTCCTCGTACAATTCCAGTCAGTTTTGGTCGACTCGATACTCCTATAGCTACCGAATCTAGCTTGAATGTACATTTTTTTTAATTTCCACGTTAATTGTAATTCACGGTAATTAAGTATTTACGGCAGTAGATTAAAACAATATCATACATACATTTTTAAGTCGTAAGCAAACATTCGACCATAATAAAGAATCAACAAGTACACAGACGAACGAACATGGTTCCGAAAATTAAATCAAGGCGATCTTCTCAAAAATACTTAAATTTTGTATTTACCACTACTGAAGTAAATGATGGAAAAAAGCCC
This sequence comes from Trichonephila clavipes, assembly GCA_019973935.1. Taxonomy (NCBI): domain Eukaryota; kingdom Metazoa; phylum Arthropoda; class Arachnida; order Araneae; family Nephilidae; genus Trichonephila; species Trichonephila clavipes. The sequence continues at coordinate 317,752 of BMAU01004205.1, read as the reverse complement.
CAGCTCGATATGTGTTAAAACTTACAAATCTATAGAACAACATGTGAAAGTAGTTTTTAAAGCATGTAAAATTATTTAGCTATGTTGGCAAAGAATTTTAAAAAGTATTTTCTGGATGAGGACAGCTTGGTAGCAAGTTACGAGTGGATTAGGGATCTATTTCAAGATACTCCAGAAGGGCTCTCAACTTCCGAAGAAGAAATCTTCATAGATTTCACATCCAGTGAAAAATTAAAAGGCAATTTTGTAATAAATCGCTTTTTGAATTTGGGGTAGAGGTGGATGAGGAATTATCTGTACTGAAAACAAAAGCACTTCGTATACTATTACCATTTTCAACATCCTACCTTTTTCAATCCGGATTTTCTGCAGTGGATGCCTTGAAGACAAAATATAGATCTCAGGTAAATATAGAAAAATAACTCTTTAAGTGTCAATTTCTGATATTAAACCTTCCTTTGAAAAACTTTCATCTACAAGACAAGCCCGTGGAAGTCCCTAATAATTATTAAACTTGTTCTTAATTTAGTAATAAGATTGATTGTTTGAATATTAACGTCGCATTGTTCAGCTGCACGAGGGCTTTTGACGACGGACCACGTAATTTTGAACCATGGTCAAGTGACGTGGATGACACCTGAGCTGGCACCCCTCTCTCCTAACTACCACACCACACCAACGGGAAAACGTTTCAACTCTCAACAGATTTAACGTGCATCGCTGCCCTACACGGCGGGTCTTTAGTGGTACTGGGCTCGAACTCGTGACAAGGCAAGCCACGTTTCGATACCTATACCACTCGGCTACCGCGGCCAAATTCTGTAATAAGAAATTATTTATAAAATACCTTCTTCAGTACTGATACATCAAACGTATACTGGCTGAAACACCGACTCTTTGCACGAGTTCATTTTTTAAAAAATAAAACATTCTTAATATAATAGCTGAACTGTAAGGAGAGTAAAACTGTGTGCACGACATTGTATACAAAAATGTAAAATGATTTTTTTTTTTTTAGATAAATGCTATAATTGTAAATAACTGTTTAAAAGAACTGTAATTTTAAACTCACACAATTAGCATTTAGAATATAAATTAAAAAAGAATTCCGATGAAGAATGATTGTGTTACTTTTTAACATTTAAAGCGAGAAGACTTCAAAATGTTTTAACCCGGGAGCAGGCGCGTACTCGATACTAACATTAATGGTAGTGCGGGGGGACTCAGTCACCCCAATCATTTGTTTAGAATTATTTTTACTGTACAAGATACAAATCGGAATTCTAGTGAATATTTTAATTTATAGAAAGTATACTTACCTTCTTTCAAGGACTATTCAATTCTTTGATGATTTGAGAAAAAATCCAATAAAACTGAACTAAAATGATTCAAAAGTACAAGACCATAATAAAGGACGCAAATCAGACACTTTTCAATTATCCTACACAGAAATGTTAAACCAATCAATTCTTCTCCAAATATCACAAAACTCAATTATTTACAATTTCCCTAAGCGAAAAGCAAACGCATAAAAGATGGGAGGGAACTAATATTGATAATAACCATACCATAAGATTGAAGGTCACTCAAATGATTAGCAAACGTACTATGCAGCCTGGCTGAAAAGTGAATCATGACTTCCTTTTCTTTTTCTACAACTAATGTACAGTATTTCAATAATAATTACAGTGGTGAATTGCTTATCTTCTTAGAATTTTTCTCAGGGTCTGGGTTTCGTTTTTTCTTCTAACGAGTAATATTTTATGTTAAAACGTAATAAAAAAATCTCTCATTGAGGAAATACAGCAAATAAAACAAAATGTTTTTTTTTTCTTTAATTTGGTTTTGGGATCAAAGATAGCTATTTGATGACGGAAAAAAGCCAGATAATAAACATAAATTATGTCAGTGTTGTTGTGTGTGTGTATTTTTTTTTATTATGGAAGAAAGCATTTTGTTTTACTTCTCTTTCCGGTTATTTTTTTTAAAAAAATCTTTAAATTTTCGATACGCTCGCGCCCCCCTTGTAGGGTCATCGCGCCCCCCCGGGGGCGCGCCCCACACTTTGAGAAACACTGCATTAACCTCTTTCTCAAAGTATACCTGCAGTTCGAATAACGGAAGTAGAATAGCATAATAGCACATGAGCGGTTTATAGACTATTTTCTACATAATTTTGCAAAAAAGAAAGAAGGAAAATTGCAATCCAAATATTTTTAGAAGTTAATTGACAACATTGATTAACTGAATTCTTTAATCCATTTAGACAGGGGTGGGAAACTATTTTTGTTTGAGGGTCATATTGTGCTAGCGAAGGATACCGGAGGGCAGTACCTTTCTAAAATGATTTTATTCATTAGTTAACTTTTCATCCCAGAAAAGATCTAAACCAGGGGAAACAGGCAGACTTTTCCTGTGTACGGGCTACTTCTAGTGTTTTCTAAGGGTTGCGATCCACATAGGTGTAATGAGCTAACAAAAAAAAATCTACAATAAAGTCGGATTTCCATTTAACTCCCCTCTCCTCTGCACACACATACACACACACTTCAAAACAATTATTTTACAGTGGATCGTAAAAAGCAATTCGAACATAACTTTGGAAGCAATTTTAGACATACATTTATATTAAATGCTCAAAATATCCATCACATTCTTAGAGGCAATACTGAAATTATTTGCGATTGTCTGAGATATGTGTTGCTTGGAGATTATGTACCTTCACAAACTTTGTTCTTTTCTCTCACAGCACAAAGAGCCAGGGATATTCACATCAGGGGAACAAGGGGGCACTAAAGATTTCTTGAGATCAGTCGATCGCTAAATATTTTTAAAGCCGTATCTATGGTTTCATTATTTGTGCGCTATGCTTCACTGTTTTGTTGAAATTAAATCCCTCGTTTTTTTAATACAACGTAATAAATTCTTGCATAAGATCCCCGTGCGTGCTCCACCAACTTTCGACATAAAAAAATGGCCAAAAAGTTTTTGCATTATACAGGACAATGTACACTATTTTTTTCGAAAATGTGATAGTTTGTGCATTGGTTATTGGTGATTTGTTGCTTAAAAATGAGGTAGACCACACACTTAAGTGAAAAAATACTTCAACATAGAAAAAAAAATGTTTTATCCAAAATGTTGATGTATGTGTTGTGAATATTCCTCTAGAAACATTGACAATAATAATAAAGCTACTCCTCATTGTGTAATGGTTTCTGCTCTTCGTACTTGATAAGAACGGAAATTCACAACTATAAAATCTTATGTATCACAATAATAATGTGCCCATTTGTTGCAATAAATGCAAAAATAAGACCATTGAAATATCGTTCATTGAGTGAAGGATTTTAATTTAAGTCGTACGCTGAAGCAGCATGAGAGCTAGTAGAAATGATTCTTGTAATTTTGAACCACTGCCCTCGTAATTTTGAAACTTATCACGCGAAATTATTTAAAACTGAAATCAAATAGTATTTCATTTAAAAAAAATGAACTTTTTAACACTAATGAAGTTAGTGACTTCAAATAGTGATTCAAAAATTTACGCAAGTCCACTTAATATTGTACTATTAGCAGTTGAACTTTAACTTAAGGAATCCGACTACGTTCGGAAACGTGATTGTGCAAAAGCCTACAAACGAATATCTTTTTAATATACAATGTTAAAGCCTATAAATGAATATTTTTTTAATATTCAATGTCAACGCCTACAAACGAATGTTTTTTTAATATTCAGTGCCATTTAAATTGGACTAGTCATATAAAATTGTTTTAAAAATATTATTACAATAAAAATTATTTAAATGCGATATTTTGGCAAAATATGAACACAGAATTACTTATTTTCAAAATATTCACCTTTTATAAAAAACACTTCTATAATAATAATATTCTGCCTTTTGATAGCTAAGATATCTCCAGAGAATCTGAACTACGATTATTGAAAAATTCACATTATTTTCAGAGTTATTAACAATTGAAATAATAACCGGTGTTGCTTTCCTAAAATATTTTCACTTTGATGTATTAAAATATGGATAAATTCACTTCTAAGTTATTTATTTCAATAATCCTAGTTCAGACTCTGTACAGAAGTCTGAGCTATCAAAAAACAAAATATTATTATTATAGAAGCATTTTTCACATAAAAGGAGAATATTTTGAAAATAAATAACTCTATGCTCCTTTTTTGCCAAAATATCACATATAAATAATTTTTTAATGTAACAATATTCTTAAAACAATTTTATACGTGTATTCTATAATACAAATGGCACTAAATTAAAAAAAATATTCTTTTGCACGCTTTTCCGAACGTAGTCGGATACCTTATGTAAGTGTTTAAGTCTATTTGATCTATAGGTTTGTAGGAAGAATTTTTATCTTTAAAAAAATGTATGCACATTTCAGATATTATTTTGTTTATTTTTAGGTTTCTCCAAAGCGAAATTTCGAAAGATCACCAACACAAGAAAGAAAAAGGGTAAGACATGGTATTAATCTCGTTATAATGCAACAGTTACATTTTCGTCAAATTTGACTGAATAGTAACCAATTATGTTTTGGCACTTTCACACACTATGAACTAATCAAAATAGTTCTTAATTTTATACTCATTTAAAGAACTATATTTTATTGAATTCAACTTAATAGGAATGGAATCTTGTATGTTTGTATGATTAAGCCCCTAATGTGTTTTGACCTGCTTTCCACAAACTTCTTGTGTAAAGTTGTCTTCATCTGATTCTAAAGAGCTTTTTTAATTGCTTACTTTTCAATTTACAGCTGTTTTATAATTGTTCTAGCATCGCTTCATCGTATTATAATATCATCATCCTGTAGTGTAGTGACCCCAATTCTACTTAAATTTCTGGGTAGCGAGATGGATCAAAGAAATTTCAGTAAAATTATTTTTTGTACAATTTATTATCGCATATATAACTATCGTATCTATAAGTATTGAAATTTTCAAATCTAGTATCAGATAATTGATATCATCGCCTATTAATCCCTTTCCTCTAAATACCGCGTGGCTGTGGTGGTTAAAGTAACGGATTCGTGTGTTTGAACGGATCGTGAAACGGGTTTGAGCCTAGTACCGCTGAAGACCCGCTATGTAAAGGAGCTGATGCATGGTGTATATACCGAGGCTCAAACGTCCACCCGATAGTGTGGTGTGTTCTCATCACTTGATCATGATTCAAAATTTCGTGGTCCGTCGCCAAAATGCCTCGTGTAGCTGAATAGTGGGACAATAATATTCTCTCTCTCATTCGCCTCTAAATATTGTAGCGTTTAAAGTTCGTCAAAATAGAAAAGCAGGGCTCGTTTTCACCCCTTTCTCAAGTCTTTCGCTGGTCTAGCTGATCTCGTTGATCTCGGGTCACCTTCCAATCTGTTTCTTTAAGCCCCATTGGGTTGGCAATTCTCACGTTCCCTGTAATTTTTGATTGGAAGTAATACGGACCTGCACACTGCACCTTAAATCTTGGTCTCAACCACCATTGGTTCTTTCGGGACAATGTAACTCTTGACCGCGTCGTTCTTGTCGCCACGTAACTAAACTCGTATGGATGGGCCATAAATTGAACTGTAACTCCGAAACAGAGAATAAATTCCCTGGCATTTCAGTTCTCGTCATAAATTAATTATAAATTTTAAAATCAGTATAATTCTTTCGAAAGTTTCTAATTTATAGGAGCTTTAAAAAAAGTCTTTAATGGCAAAGAGAATCTAAAAAGCATTTTTTGATGACATGGAATGTTTCATTCAGTATATTTTAAATATGTTTACATCTTTCGGAAGTAATTTTTTTCTCAATTCTAATAGCTTAAAAAATTTAAAAATCTATTACTATTATGTTACATAGAAACTACTAAATGTAGGTACGAAAAAAAAGTCAATTGCGGTATCTATATATACTCATACATTAGATATCTGTCTTCGGAAACTCGTAATTCATGCAGTTATCTTCTATAGTTTAGCCATGAATTCAGAAGACTGAAAGCCTAATTGAGAGGGATTTACTTTCAGAGAAGCCTTATATAAATTTACTCTAATCAACTATCGATTCCTCTCATAACGAGATATTGAAAACGGGATATTTGAGAATAATTGTTTTTTATATATATAAATTCTACTTTTTAATCAATTACAGAAATAGTTATCAGTCAAACATTATGTAAAAAGATTTATATGTTCAAGCAAATCTATTGTTATCACTCCTTAATTACAACTACTGAGAATAATAAGCATAACTTCATAAATAACACTAACTAAAAAAATATAAAATATCAATCCACTCCAAAGGATATTTAAAAAAAATAAAAATATTGCTGGAAAAATTGATTAGAAAACAACTTTTTATAAAGGTTTTTAATGCTTTTGCAAATAATTTTAATAGCAATAATTATGTTTCTTAGAATTTAATATATATTGGCCTTAACCTCTTTCTCGAAGTATACCTGTAGCTCGCGCGCGAGAATAACTGAAGTAGAATATCATAATAGCACATGACCGGTTTATAGACTATTTTTTACATAATTTTGCTAAAAAGAAAGAAAGAAGGAAAATTGCAATCCAAAAATTTTTAGAAGTTAATTAACAACATTGATTAACTGAATTCTATAATCCATTTAGACAGGGGTGGGAAACTATATTTGTTTGAGGGTCATATTGTGCTAGCGAAGGATACCGGAGGGCAGTACCTTTCTAAAATGATTTTATTCATTAGTTAACTTTTCATCCCAGAAAAGATCTAAACCAGGGGAAACAGGCAGACTTTTCCTGTGTACGGGCTACTTCTAGTGTTTTCTAAGGGTTGCGATCCACATAGGTGTAATGAGCTAACAAAAAAAAAAATCTACAATAAAGTCGGATTTCCATTTAACTCCCCTCTCCTCTGCACACACATACACACACACTTCAAAACAATTATTTTACAGTGGATCGTAAAAAGCAATTCGAACATAACTTTGGAAGCAATTTTAGACATACATTTATATTAAATGCTCAAAATATCCATCACATTCTTAGAGGCAATACTGAAATTATTTGCGATTGTCTGAGATATGTGTTGCTTGGAGATTATGTATCTTCACAAACTTTGTTCTTTTCTCTCACAGCAAAGAGCCAGGGATATTCACATCAGGGGAACAAGGGGGCACTAAAGATTTCTTGAGATCAGTCGATCGCTAAATATTTTTAAAGCCGTATCTATGGTTTCATTATTTGTGCGCTATGCTTCACTGTTTTGTTGAAATTAAATCCCTCGTTTTTTTAATATACAACGTAATAAATTCTTGCATAAGATCCCCGTGCGTTCTCCACCAACTTTCGACATAAATAAAAATGGCCAAAAAGTTTTTGCATTATACATGACAATGTACACTAATTTTTTCGAAAATGTGATAGTTTTTGCATTGTCTACTGGTGATTTGTTGCTTCAAAATGAGGTAGACCACACACTTATGTGAAAAATACTTCAACATAGAAAAAATGTTTTATCCAAAATGTTGATGTATGTGTTGTGAATATTCCTCTAGAAACATTGACAATAATAATAAAGCTACTCCTCATTGTGTAATGGTTTCTGCTCTTCGTACTTGATAAGAACGGAAATTCACAACTATAAAATCTTATGTATCACAATAATAATGTGCCCATTTGTTGCAATAAATGCAAAAATAAGACCATTGAAATATCGTTCATTGAGTGAAGGATTTTAATTTAAGTCGTACGCTGAAGCAGCATGAGAGCTAGTAGAAATGATTCTTGTAATTTTGAACCACTGCCCTCGTAATTTTGAAACTTATCACGCGAAATTATTTAAAACTGAAATCAAATAGTATTTCATTTAAAAAAAATGAACTTTTTAACACTAATGAAGTTAGTGACTTCAAATAGTGATTCAAAAATTTACGCAAGTCCACTTAATATTGTACTATTAGCAGTTGAACTTTAACTTAAGGAATCCGACTACGTTCGGCAAACGTGATTGTGCAAAAAAAACCTACAAACGAATATCTTTTTTAATATACAATGTTAAAGCCTATAAATGAATATTTTTTAATATTCAATGTCAAACGTGATTGTGCAAAAAGCCTACAAACGAATGTTTTTTTAATATTCAGTGCCATTTAAATTGGACTAGTCATATAAAATTGTTTTAAAAATATTATTACAATAAAAATTATTTAAATGCGATATTTTGGCAAAATATGAACACAGAATTACTTATTTTCAAAATATTCACCTTTTATAAAAAACACTTCTATAATAATAATATTCTGCCTTTTGATAGCTAAGATATCTCCAGAGAATCTGAACTACGATTATTGAAAAATTCACATTATTTTCAAAGTTATTAACAATTGAAATAATAACCGGTGTTGCTTTCCTAAAATATTTTCACTTTGATGTATTAAAATATGGATAAATTCACTTCTAAGTTATTTATTTCAATAATCCTAGTTCAGACTCTGTACAGAAGTCTGAGCTATCAAAAACAAAATATTATTATTATAGAAACATTTTTCACATAAAAGGAGAATATTTTGAAAATAAATAACTCTATGCTCCTTTTTTGCCAAAATATCACATATAAATAATTTTTAATGTAACAATATTCTTAAAACAATTTTATACGTGTATTCTATAATACAAATGGCACTAAATTAAAAAAAATATTCTTTTGCACGCTTTTCCGAACGTAGTCGGATACCTTATGTAAGTGTTTAAGTCTATTTGATCTATAGGTTTGTAGGAAGAATTTTTATCTTTAAAAAAATGTATGCACATTTCAGATATTATTTTGTTTATTTTTAGGTTTCTCCAAAGCGAAATTTCGAAAGATCACCAACACAAGAAAGAAAAAAGGGTAAGACATGGTATTAATCTCGTAATAATGCAACAGTTACATTTTCGTCAAATTTGACTGAATAGTAACCAATTATGTTTTGGCACTTTCACACACTATGAACTAATCAAAATAATTCTTAATTTTATACTCATTTAAAGAACTATATTTTATTGAATTCAACTTAATAGGAATGGAATCTTGTATGTTTGTATGATTAAGCCCCTAATGTGTTTTGACCTGCTTTCCACAAACTTCTTGTGTAAAGTTGTCTTCATCTGATTCTAAAGAGCTTTTTTAATTGCTTACTTTTCAATTTACAGCTGTTTTATAATTGTTCTAGCATCGCTTCATCGTATTATAATATCATCATCCTGTAGTGTAGTGACCCCAATTCTACTTAAATTTCTGGGTAGCGAGATGGATCAAACAAATTTCAGTAAAATTATTTTTTTGTACAATTTATTATCGCATATATAACTATCGTATCTATAAGTATTGAAATTTTCAAATCTAGTATCAGATAATTGATATCATCGCCTATTAATCCCTTTCCTCTAAATACCGCGTGGCTGTGGTGGTTAAAGTAACGGATTCGTGTGTTTGAACGGATCGTGAAACGGGTTTGAGCCTAGTACCGCTGAAGACCCGCTATGTAAAGGAGCTGATGCATGGTGTATATACCGAGGCTCAAACGTCCACCCGATAGTGTGGTGTGTCCTCATCACTTGATCATGATTCAAAATTTCGTGGTCCGTCGCCAAAATGCCTCGTGTAGCTGAATAGTGGGACAATAATATTCTCTCTCTCATTCGCCTCTAAATATTGTAGCGTTTAAAGTTCGTCAAAATAGAAAAGCAGGGCTCGTTTTCACCCCTTTCTCAAGTCTTTCGCTGGTCTATAGCTGATCTCGTTGATCTCGGGTCACCTTCCAATCTGTTTCTTTAAGCCCCATTGGGTGGGCAATTCTCACGTTCCCTGTAATTTTTGATTGGAAGTAATACGGACCTGCACACTGCACCTTAAATCTTGGTCTCAACCACCATTGGTTCTTTCGGGACAATGTACCTCTTGACCGCGTCGTTCTTGTCGCCACGTAACTAAACTCGTATGGATGGGCCATAAATTGAACTGTCACTCCGAAACAGAGAATAAATTCCCTGGCATTTCAGTTCTCGTCATAAATTAATTATAAATTTTAAAATCAGTATAATTCTTTCGAAAGTTTCTAATTTATAGGAGCTTTAAAAAAGAGTCTTTAATGGCAAAGAGAATCTAAAGCATTTTTTTGATGACATGGAATGTTTCATTCAGTATATTTTAAATATGTTTACATCTTTCGGAAGTAATTTTTTTCTCAATTCTAATAGCTTAAAAAATTTAAAAATCTATTACTATTATGTTACATAGAAACTACTAAATGTAGGTACGAAAAAAAAGTCAATTGCGGTATCTATATATACTCATACATTAGATATCTGTCTTCGGAAACTCGTAATTCATGCAGTTATCTTCTATAGTTTAGCCATGAATTCAGAAGACTGAAAGCCTAATTGAGAGGGATTTACTTTCAGAGAAGCCTTATATAAATTTACTCTAATCAACTATCGATTCCTCTCATAACGAGATATTGAAAACGGGATATTTGAGAATAATTGTTTTTTATATATATAAATTCTACTTTTTAATCAATTACAGAAATAGTTATCAGTCAAACATTATGTAAAAAGATTTATATGTTCAAGCAAATCTATTGTTATCACTCCTTAATTACAACTACTGAGAATAATAAGCATAACTTCATAAATAACACTAACTAAAAAAATATAAAATATCAATCCACTCCAAAGGATATTTAAAAAAATAAAAATATTGCTGGAAAAATTAATTAGAAAACAACTTTTTATAAAGGTTTTTAATGCTTTTGCAAATAATTTTAATAGCAATAATTATGTTTCTTAGAATTTAATATATATTGGCCTTAACCTCTTTCTCGAAGTATACCTGTAGCTCGCGCGCGAGAATAACTGAAGTAGAATATCATAATAGCACATGACCGGTTTATAGACTATTTTTTACATAATTTTGCTAAAAAGAAAGAAAGAAGGAAAATTGCAATCCAAAAATTTTTAGAAGTTAATTAACAACATTGATTAACTGAATTCTATAATCCATTTAGACAGGGGTGGGAAACTATATTTGTTTGAGGGTCATATTGTGCTAGCGAAGGATACCGGAGGGCAGTACCTTTCTAAAATGATTTTATTCATTAGTTAACTTTTCATCCCAGAAAGATCTAAACCAGGGAAACAGGCAGACTTTTCCTGTGTACGGGCTACTTCTAGTGTTTTCTAAGGGTTGCGATCCACATAGGTGTAATGAGCTAACAAAAAAAAATCTACAATAAAGTCGGATTTCCATTTAACTCCCCTCTCCTCTGCACACACATACACACACACTTCAAAACAATTATTTTACAGTGGATCGTAAAAAGCAATTCGAACATAACTTTGGAAGCAATTTTAGACATACATTTATATTAAATGCTCAAAATATCCATCACATTCTTAGAGGCAATACTGAAATTATTTGCGATTGTCTGAGATATGTGTTGCTTGGAGATTATGTACCTTCACAAACTTTGTTCTTTTCTCTCACAGCAAAGAGCCAGGGATGTTCACATCAGGGGAACAAGGGGGCACTAAAGATTTCTTGAGATCAGTCGATCGCTAAATATTTTTAAAGCCGTATCTATGGTTTCATTATTTGTGCGCTATGCTTCACTGTTTTGTTGAAATTAAATCCCTCGTTTTTTTAATATACAACGTAATAAATTCTTGCATAAGATCCCCGTGCGTTCTCCACCAACTTTCGACATAAATAAAAATGGCCAAAAAGTTTTTGCATTATACATGACAATGTACACTAATTTTTTCGAAAATGTGATAGTTTTTGCATTGTCTACTGGTGATTTGTTGCTTCAAAATGAGGTAGACCACACACTTATGTGAAAAAATACTTCAACATAGAAAAAAAATGTTTTATCCAAAATGTTGATGTGTGTTGTGAATATTCCTCTAGAAACATTGACAATAATAATAAAGCTACTCCTCATTGTGTAATGGTTTCTGCTCTTCGTACTTGATAAGCACGGAAATTCACAACTATAAAATCTTATGTATCACAATAATAATGTGCCCTTTTGTTGCAATAAATTCCTCATGAATTTATGAGACCATTGAAGTATCGTTCATTGAGTGAAGGATTTTAATTTACGTCGCATGCTGATGAAGCACCACGAGAGCTATTAGCAATGTTTCTCGTAATTTTGAACCACTGCCAAATAAGGTGGGTGACACCTAACCCGCTCTAAATTTGAAGACTTAGAGCCTCCACAGATTTTATGTACATCGGACCCTCAATACAGCGGGTCTTCAGTGGTACAAGGTTTTGAACCTGGACTCGACAATGCAGGCCACGAATTCGTCACTAGACCCATCGGTTACCACGACCATCATTCAATGAGCTTTTAAACAAAATCTGTTGAAATAACTTTATCTTCCAATCCCGGGTTTATTCCCACCGAACCTATCGCGCAAAATTATTTAAAACTGTACTCGAATAGTAGTTCATTTAAAAAATAAACTTTTTATCATTAATGAAGTTAGTGACTTCAAATAGTGATTCAAAAATTTACGCAAGTCCACCTAATATTGTACTATTAGCAGTTGAACTTTAATTTAAGGTATCCGACTACGTTTGGAAACGTGATTGTGCAAAAGCCCCTACAAATGAATATTTTTTTTAATATTCAGTGCTATTTAGATTGGAATAATCATATAAAATTGTTTTAAAAATATTATTACAATAAATAATTATTTAAATGCAATATTTGGCAAAAAATGAATAGAGTTACTTATTTTCAAAATATTCTCCTTTTATAAAAAATGCTTCTATAATAATAATATTTTGCCTTTTGATAGCTAAGATATCTCCAGAGAATCTGAACTACGATTATTGAAAAATTCGCATTTTTTTTTCAAAGTTATTAACAATTGAAATAGTAACCGGTTTTGTGCTTTCCAAAAATTTTTTCACTTTGATGTTTTAAAATATGATAAATCCACTTCTAAGTTATATATTTCAAAAATCCTATTTCAGATTCTGTATAGAAGTCTGAGCTATCAAAAAACAAAATATTATTATTATAGAAACTTTTTTCACATAAAAGGAGAATATTTTGAAAATAAATAATTCTATGCTACTTTTTTGCCAAAATATCGCATATAAATAATTTTTTAATGTAACAATATTCTTAAAACAATTTTATACGTGTATTCTATAATACAAGTGGCACTAAATTAAAAAAAATATTCTTTTGCACGCTTTTCCGAACGTAGTCGGATACCTTATGTAAGTGTTTAAGTCTATTTGATCTATAGGTTTGTAGGAAGAATTTTTATCTTTAAAAAAATGTATGCACATTTCAGATATTATTTTGTTTATTTTTAGGTTTCTCCAAAGCGAAATTTCGAAAGATCACCAACACAAGAAAGAAAAAGGGTAAGACATGGTATTAATCTCGTTATAATGCAACAGTTACATTTTCGTCAAATTTGACTGAATAGTAACCAATTATGTTTTGGCACTTTCACACACTATGAACTAATCAAAATAGTTCTTAATTTTATACTCATTTAAAGAACTATATTTTATTGAATTCAACTTAATAGGAATGGAATCTTGTATGTTTGTATGATTAAGCCCCTAATGTGTTTTGACCTGCTTTCCACAAACTTCTTGTGTAAAGTTGTCTTCATCTGATTCTAAAGAGCTTTTTTAATTGCTTACTTTTCAATTTACAGCTGTTTTATAATTGTTCTAGCATCGCTTCATCGTATTATAATATCATCATCCTGTAGTGTAGTGACCCCAATTCTACTTAAATTTCTGGGTAGCGAGATGGATCAAACAAATTTCAGTAAAATTATTTTTTTGTACAATTTATTATCGCATATATAACTATCGTATCTATAAGTATTGAAATTTTCAAATCTAGTATCAGATAATTGATATCATCGCCTATTAATCCCTTTCCTCTTTATACCGCGTGGCTGTGGTTAAGGTAACGGATTCGTGTGTTTGAACGGATCGTGAAACGGGTTTGAGCCTCGTACCGCTGAAGACCCGCTATGTAAAGGAGCTGATGCATGTTCAATATACCGAGGCTCAAACGTTCTCCGGGTAGTGTGATGTGTCCGCATCACTTGACCATGGTTCAAAATTTCGAGGCCCGTCGTCAAAATCCCTCCTGTAGCTGAAGAATAGTGCGATGTTAATATTCTCTCCCTCACTCGCCTCTAAATATTGTAGCGTTTAAGATTAGTCAAAATAGAAAAGCATGGCTCGTTTTCACACCTTTCTCAAGTCTTTCGCTGGTATAGCTGATCTCGTTGATCTCAGGTCGAACTTCCAATCTGTTTCTTTAAGCCCCATTGGGTGGACAATTCTCACGCCCCCTGCAATTTTTGATTGGAAGTAACACGGACCTGCACACCGCACCTTAAATCTTGATCTCAACCACCATTGGTTCCTTCTGGACAAAGTACCTCTAGACCGCGTCGTTTTTGTCGCGACGTATCTAAACTGATATCGATGGGCCATAAATTGACATGTCACTCTGAAACACAGTTCCTGGCATTTCCACCTCAATATTGCGGATCATTCCACCTACAAGTGTATGGCATAGCCACGTTTTTGAAGGAACAAAAGAATGAACAACCATTGAAACAGGTGTGTCTTATCTATAGTCCATTTTGAAGAAAGGGCCATATAGCGTGACTTTTTACCTCAGGACGTGAGAAAAGAAAATATGGGTAGCAAACAGCTGGTTAAGAAACGACGTTACAATCCCTTTATCATTTATTTAAGGAACTTTAAGATATGAAATGAAATAAAGATCACGCACACACCATTTAACAATCATTTTATATACTGATGGTAAAAAGTAATTTGAAGATATCGTAGGAGAAAAATTTGAACTTACATTTATAATAAATGTTCAAAATGTCTATCAGTTTGTTGGATTCAAAACTGAACTTAGCACATATTTTTAGAAACGTTTTTCAAGAGGCCGGGAGTGACTTCTTATGTATCTTTTGTGAATGATGTCAATTTTCAGATAACTTATTTTGTTAAGGTATTATATATCTTTGTAAAGTTTTTTTTGTTTTTCTAATATTTTTTAAAAAGTAGATGATTAGGTCAGGGGAACAAGGAGACTGAAAATTCATTAAGACAAGTCGATCGCTTAAAAATCTCTGAAGGCGTATCTCATTACTTGAGCGGCATATTGCCCTGTTTTGTTGATACTAAATCCCTCATTCATTCCCTTCTAACAGTTGCACAAGTTCCCTGTATACAGTACTATCAACAATTGACAATTGGCTCGAAGAATAAAGGACCAAAAACACTTTTGCATGACACAGTACATTATACTCCAATTTTTTGAAAATGAGATCCTTTTTTTTTTGTGTTGATGAATGGAAATTTATCGTCTCCCAAATCCAGGTGACTGAACACTTAAATGAAATAATACCTCATCGGAGAAAAATACCTTGTTCAAAATGTCGATGCAATTGCGAATACATCGCTAGAAATCTTGACAATAATAAATCTGTGCTTCTCATTGTCCAATGGCTTTAGTTTCTCAAACAGAATAAACATGGAAATGGAAATCTATAAAAAGTGTATGTGTCAAAACAGTGAAGTACCTATTTATTGCAACAAACGCTTTATAAACTTGTAAAGAAATTGCGATATCCATCAATGAGTTTCTTACACAAAGTCTTATAGCTTTATGTCCTCAAACTCTGGTTTTATTTTCCACCGAACCTGTGTGTCCCACGAAATTCTTAAAACAGAAGTAAAATAGTATTTAATTAAAAAAAATAAACTTCTCTTAACATTAATAGAAATTAGGTACAGATAGCGATTCAAAAATGTACATAATTCCGCATAGAACTATATTATTAACTGCAGCTGTTTAATTTAAAGTTTAAGCCTGTTTTATATGCGTTTATGAAAAGATATTATTTTTCTTACAGACAAAAACACATTTTCAGTTAGTATGTTTTATTTATTTTTAGGTTTCTCCAAGGCAAAAATTTGAAAGATCACCAACACGTGAAAGATCAATGGTATGAAGTATTAAACATACGTAATCATGTCTTTGTTACATTTTCATCAAATTCGACTAAATAACAACACAATTTACAGTTTAGGCACTTTCAGGCAGGCCCCTTCACTTTTGCACTAATCCAAATGATTCTTATTTTTAAATTCAGTTAAAGAAGTAAATTTTGTTTAATTCAACGTAAAGGAATCTGGTATCGTTATGTGAATAAACCCAGTGCATTTTTGACGTGCTTTACACAAATTTTTTGTAAAGTTGGTAACACTCAAAGTAATATAGAATTTACAACATGGACAATCTTCCATAGACAATCAGCATTTAATGAAAGGAATTTGTAAACACACAGTTTTATCAATTATTTCAGGCTATCTACTGTCTTTAAAATATATCAAAAAGTTAGTTCGATTATTAACATTGTTCACTTAAATTTGCTGCTATTTGGAGCAAATTTAAGTGAACAATGTTAACCCTTTAAGCGGTTCGCCCGTACAATGTACTGGCACCGAACGTTGGTAGCAACTGGTTTGTCTGTACGCTGCACGGGCATTTCTTTCTTTCTTTGATCTGCACTTATTTTTAATTCTTATGGTGTCTTATTAAGTGCTAGAGTATTTTGAAAAGAGGGTGTATATAGAGTTTGTTTATGGTACTAAAATGCTTTCATCCGGCATTTTTTGTGGTGAAAGCGGGAATTCGTATACTGTTTAGTTGTAAACAATAAAAAAATGTGCCTTTTTTTAAGCATTTTGGCTAAAAAAATGACCGCTTAAATGGTTAATTATACGTGCATTTTCTATTATAATTATTCTGAGTGTCACTGCATTTCCTAGAGAAAATAGAGAACAATTTTTCGTAAATAAAAAGACTCGATTAATTTGCTTTGTAAATTGTTAGACGCTCCGAAACAAGTGTTTTCTTTAATTTTAGTGTAACGGCAGTAATTTA
The DNA here is from genome assembly GCA_019973935.1 of Trichonephila clavipes. NCBI lineage: Eukaryota > Metazoa > Arthropoda > Arachnida > Araneae > Nephilidae > Trichonephila > Trichonephila clavipes. The sequence goes on along the minus strand of BMAU01004205.1, from coordinate 300,752 downwards.
CAACCAGTTATGTAAAAACAGTAACAAAAAGATTTAATTATCATTAAATATGTATTCAAATGTTCATTGAACTGAAAAGTGATTCACTAACAATCAAAAAGCAAATGCTGAAAAGTGACAACATTTCATTTAAGTTTGAGTGGCAAATGCATGCTTAATGGCCACTGATTAATTGGGAAAAAAAATAAAATTCGTAACAAATATCTGAAGCAGTTACTTCATTAAAAAAAGAAATGTACTCTTATACTACTCATATATCTCACGATAACTATACCCAAGAATATTGATAGTAAAATAAAAGAATGTACTTCACACATTTCTCAGTCTACTTGATTTAATTATCTTTGAGAAATTATCGAGGACTCGTTGCAAGTAATGGAATCCAGAGGTATTAAAGTATAAGTTCATATACAAAATAATGTAAAAATACAAGCGCGAATATTTCATAAATTTATTATGTATTAAAAATTATAGCGGAAGATAAAACTGTCTTATAAGAAATTTATTAACGAGTTTTTTTTTTTTGAAATTTTAAATTACCACCATAAAAACATTACACAAGGTGATGAAGTGTAGTTCCATTAAATTAAGTAGATCATGAAATGTAATTACTATTTTATCATGCGTATCATGAAAATTAATCTCAATTATTTCTGTATATTTAAGAATAAAAATCTTATTTGTCTCTGTTTTGACAGCTGTTGGTTACTCATCCATAACCATTTGCAAACGATTTTCGTTTCACGAAGAATTAAAATCTTTCCAGAACAAAAAAGAATAACTATTTGCTTCGTACTTTTAATTAAACGATAGCAAATAAAACAATTCAAAAATATCGAAGAAATATTTTCATAATAATAATAATAAGGATTTCGAGACTTAAATAATAATATTAGAGTATTATAAATATTATTCTACAGATTATTTTTCTATTCGATTAAAAGAAGTACGATAAATGTAAAAGTTAGAAACGATAATTTTCCCATTGTCAAAACATTTTCATAATTTCTATTTTTGATCTATTGAATTATTATTTTTTTCATTTCAGCAGTCTTTCAAGTAACGTTTTCTTTTAGTGTGCTTTTTTCTTAATCGAACAAATAAATTTCATCTTGTCTTCATTTCACTGCTATTTTGATTATCATTATTTTGTTGAAATAAAAGCAGATTAAAACTGAATAAAGAAGAGACTGAGTAGAACGTGGACAATCTTCCTTAGACAATCAACATTTAATGAAAGGAATTTGTAAAAACAGTTTTATTTATTGTGTTTCAGGATATCTATTGTCTTAAAATATATCAAAAAGGTTAATTTTGTGCGTTAGTTGTAGTAAGTCTTGAATTTTTTTACAGGCTTTTGACAGATCCCATATTACTTCTGAGAGAGATACATCTCCTCGCAGACATTCTTCACCACGAAGCGTAAGACTCTATAATAATCTCTATAATTTTAAATTTATTTCGCTGAACTTCTAATTTCGTTATAATAACAAAAATGTTGGGTATTTATATATAGGTATCTGGTCATTTTACAATTTTGCTTCATGGGCGAAATTAGTGCTAATTTTAGAAAAGTTGCATCATATATATATATATATATATATATATATATATATATATATATATATATATATATGATGCAACTTTTCTAAAATTAGCACTAATTTATGAAGCAAAATTGTAAAATGACCAGATACCTATATATATATATATATATATATATATATATATATATATATATATATATATATTATAACATTGAGTAGCATGAGTGTGAATCGAAATGTCTTTATAATTATTAATCTATAACCACCGAAAATTTTCTATACAAGAAAATGTGATTAAAACAAAATCAGCATACAATTATATGAAACGTATAATTGAAATTTAACTCCCCCTTCAAATTCTATGTAAACTGGTTTAGAGAAATATGATGTAATACATAAGATGTAACCAATGGTAATATTATCACTTATTCTTATCACAACTGCTAGATGGCTCCACCAGACTGTGTACTTGTACGGTTTCCATCTGGGGAAGGAAAGGAAGCCACAGGAGAGTGAGTCAGTAGGTTGCTTGAGATCTGGTGTACTACAATGCGCCGTAATCTCTCTCAATGTAATTGTTTTGTATGTATTTGTGTTGTAAATGGAACTCTGTATATTATTTAGTAGCTAAAAGAGTACCTTTTTCGGGTAACAAATTCACCCAGAGACGGACCATTTTATACCTGTGAATGATTTCTGTTATCATCATCGTTGGCTCAATAGCCCCGAGTGAGCTTTTGCCTTCACCAGAACATTTTTCTGAGTAGTTCTCCTCATCGCGCCAGTTCCATACCCTTATGGCAGTGCTTCTCAAACTTTCTATACTGGCGTCTCCCCTCTTCTTCAATCACAATTTTTATCGCACCCCCTCCTTATACATTAATAATGTACTGAAAGCAATAATAATGCACTTTGAAACTAAAGCTACAATCTTTATTACAAACCATACAAATTAATGAAATTTTGTACATGTTACTTTTAAGAAAAATACAAAAATAAGTAATAGGATAATTATTATGTTATTTTTCCTTTCTGTAATTTTTAATTTGGAACAGATTGCAAAATGTGGTGGCTACTTAGAAGACAAAATATAGATATCAGCTAAATATAGAAAAATAACTCAGAGGGTCAATTTCTAATCGTAAGCATTCCTTGGAAAAATTTGCTCTGCAAGACAAGCCCATGGAAGTCGCTAATACTTATTAAACTTGTTCTTAATTTAGTATTAATTAATCAGTTATAAAATACTCTGTGCAGCACTGATACTTTAAAAGCATACCAGTTGAAGTACCCGCTCTTTGCACGAGTTCATTTATAAGAAAATAAAACATTCTTGATATAATCGCTGAATTGTAAGGAGAGCAAAGCCAAGTGCGCGACAATGTTTACAAAAATGTAAAATGATTTTTTTTTAAATGATTGCTCAAGTTATAATCAGTTTTAAGCGAACTGTAATTTTAAACCTCACAGAATTAGCATTTAGAATTAATGTTGAATAATGAAATATAATATAAAATTCCGATGAAGGATAATTGTATTATTTTTAATGTTTAAAGCGAAAAGACTTCAACATGTTTTAATCCTAGAGCAGGCGCGCACTCGATACTAATGGTCAAGCGGGTACATTGAGTCACCCCAATCCTTTTTTTATAATTATTTTTATAGTACACAATAAAAATCGTAATTCCAGTGAATAATCTAATTAAGAGAACATATACTTACCTACTTTCAAGGACTTTTCAATTTTTCTTTGATAACTTCAGGAACAAATCCAAGAAAACTGAACAAAATGTTTCAAATGAGCATGACCTTATAAAAAGACACAAATCACAGGCACTTTTCACTAACATTACAGGAATGCTATTTGCAGGCAAAACGGTCATATTTTGTTCAATTTATTGTAATTTTACTGTCCTTTGATGGACGACAAATAGCATATTGAACTTTTGCTTGCTTGTGTGTTTTTGCCAAAGCAAAGTGTCTTCTGATACTTATGGCTTCATATTTTAGTTGATGGAGTTCTTTTGGTAACAATTGAAAATGCTCTTTCATTTCATGTTCATCGCTTTTCTCAAATTTACTTTAATATGCATTATTTCAGCATTTTCATACCTTTTTTTATCAGTTTTAACTTCTTTCAATAGAGATCAAAGATGTCCCTTTCTTTATGTATATATATATATTTTATATATATATCCTGATCATTTACTAAACATTTACCTGCTCATCATGCTCATTTACCAAACCACAATAAGTCGTACAACAAGGCAATCAAAATCACTAAGTTATTCATGGAGGGGGATGTAGCATGAACACAGAAAATATTTTGGAAAAAAAGTGATCGCACCGGGAACTCAGTCAAAACATGTACCTTAAGATTGTAAAAAAACGTTTGTCACTCCCAAAAAAAAAGGGAGATATGTGACAAATATATTTTAGTTCACGTTAAGACTGTCAAACAGGAGAATAGTGTCAGGGCTATATTAGTAACAATTAAACACGTTTTGCCAGAATTACCGATTTCATGCACTCTGTGCCCGGCGTGACCACTCCCGGGTTAAAAGTATATTTATTACGATATGAATGTTCTAAAAAAATTGTGTAAAACGTTTTTCATTATGCTTTATATGTTTGGGAATACTCATAAAATAAATCTTGGTCTAATAATCCTTCAAAGTGCACTCTGTGCTTTTCCAAAAATCATAAAAATATTTTACAAGGAAAAAAGCGCAGCAGAAATAGTTTATTTACAACTTCCCTAAATGAAAAAACAAGTACATAAGAGCAGGGACGTAACTAACCGTACAAGTAAGTTCGAAGGTCAAACCGCAGCAAATACATTCTGCTGCCTACAGCTGATGTACAATATTTCAATAATATAACAGTGATAAACATTTAATCTTTCTAAAATTTTTTTGATTATGAGTCTGGGTTTCGTTTTTTGTCTGAAAGAGTTGTATTTTAGGTTTGAAAAGAAAACGTAATAAAAAATCTCTCATCATGGGATTACAGCAAATTAAATAAAATGTTTTTTTATTTGGTTGTAGTATCAAAGATAGCTGAAATGAGGTTTTTAAGTAGAAGCTTTTATTTTTTGATGACGTAATATCGCAGATGATATAGATAAATTATATCAGTGTAAATGTGTATTTTTATTATGTCAGAAAGTATTTTGTTTTTCTTCATTCCAGTAAATAAATTTTTTTAATCTTTCTTTTTCGATATGCTCGCGCCCCCTCGTAGGTTTATCGCGCCACCCCAGGGGGCACGCCCCACTGTTTGAGAAACACTGCCTTATGGCCTTGAAATCAGTGTTAATGGAGTCTAACCATCGAATTCTTGGTCGTCTTCTAGTTCAACTACTCATAGGCTTATGTTTGAAGATCTTATACTTTGGGTTAGTAGTATCTAAGCGGCAAATATGTCCGGCAAATCTACTTCTACTTAATTTTATGAATTTCATTACATCAGTGTCCTTATAGCTTTTGTAAATTTCAGCACTTGTTATACTTTTACAAAAATCTTCTTCTTTAATTCCACCAAAAATGGTTCTCATGTTCTTTCTCTCACAAATGGCAATGTTGGCCTTTTCTTTCTTTGAAAGGGCTCGAGTCTCAGAAGCACAGATCAGGACTGGACGTTTAATAGTTTTGTATAGCAGTAATTTTGTATCTCTTTTTATGTACGATAGTCTAAAGAAGGTTCGAAGACCGTTTAAACATCTATTTGTTGACAGTATTCACTTTTTAACTTGAATATCAATATTATTATCAGAATCAATTCTAGAACTTGGATAACAAAAGCTTAGTACTGTTTCAAATCTATGTGTATCAACTTCGAAGAATGGCTAAATTGTGCTATCTTTAAAAGAAACCATATATTTTGTTTTTTCTTCTATATGTATATTACGGTTAAATTTTTTGATTTTTGCCATCACAGAGCAATTTTTTTTCATCCAGTTTATTAGACAAGGGCTTATAATTGTATTAAATGAGAAAGTGCTGTTAAAACTGAATCAGAAAAATAATGATACTAAATGTATAATTGAATAAAATTTACCCTAAATTTCTACATTATCTTTTGTAGAAATGTTGGAGAATATATATATATATATATTTGAGTTGATTCATATATCTTTATCTACTCTGTTTGACATGTAAGCTAAAGCGGAGAAGTGTGTGCTTTCGGGAATCACCCAATCTAATTATAAAGTATTTGCCTGTCAATTGTTGTCCGTTGTTGTCGCAATCCTAAGCACGAATGGACTCGACCGATTGTCGCCTTTCGACTAAATGATGAATGACGGTGTTTGGTGGTAGGCCTAGGACCGGGGTGGTGAACCCTTATAGATCAACGTGCCATTTTTTCTAAAAAAGTGTTTAATGAGGTATAGACGTGCCGTCAAATAATTTTTTCTTGTGATTATTGAGAAAATAATAAAACTAAGTACTAACAACACAAAACCCTATTTACTACGAAAAAATACCTTTTGCACTGTATAATTATAAATGTTTTAGTTATACGTGTAATTCAAATTAAAGTAACATTATTGTGATTTTTGTTGTTGCAGATTGTATGTGTGTGTCAAATAACTTATATTAGGATCGTAAGATGTTACTTTTTGTAGAATACATTCTGAATTTAAGTCATCTGCCAAACAGTTTCTATGCAATTAATTATTTGTTTCAAAATACCGTTTCACAGACGATGTCCTGCATACTATTCCAGAACATAAAACACACACTACTTTGTCACCTTTACTAATGAGGCAATGTTCCTCGGTTCATCAAATTTGAAATTCTCTGTTACGCTTACTATCTTGCACCTTTTGTTCTTTTGCTGAACTATCCATGTTAAACAACGGTTAAAAATCGTAAATATAACACAGATAAACTTTAAAATACAGTTGTGTCAATGAAATTAACTATGCTATACGTAGACAAGCTTTACTTCATAAGCAGTTGTAGTCAATGACGTAACTAAGGCAAAACAGTAACAAACGAATGTGCTCCTCGCGACCGATCACTCTCGTTTGTTCGTAATACTTCATAGAGAACTTCGAAATTTTGAGCCAAACATTTTGCCAAAACATTTTGATCACTGGTGTGCCAAAAAATATTGTGTCGCGTGTCATCAGTGGCACGCATGCCACTGGTTCACCATCCCTGGCCCTAGGACAAGGATGATAGATATGTCAAAATTCCAAACATGGCAGAGATGAAAATTTCCAGTTTTTCGGAGAATATGTCCGGTAATATCATTTGACGATTAAAATGTTTCCGATCAAAATCATATTTAGGGCGAGTCGAGCACCTCACCCCGGAAGCCGAGTTCAAAGACCCGGGCCAATACCTTAAAACGCCCCCGGCTGTACCATGCCCATTACACATAAAGCGAGGTCTCTATTGGCAGGAAACTAGAGTATTTACGAGCATCTTCTAATTATGTCTGTCAGTGCACCTTTTAAATGTGCTTTCTTGCTCTGATTCGGAATAAATTTTTATCATTGCACACATAATGCTCACATAAACTGAGAAGTAAATGTAAATATTCCAAATATTTTTTTACACTGTAAGTACGAAAAATTGGGGAAAAAGAGCTGCGATTTTTTGTGTAGAGGGTTCTTTGAGTATAGTTCACACACACACATGGACAAGAGCTACGCTTTTAAAATTAGAAAAGCATTTATTAGAAACACACAATTCAATTAACACGTAAGCACAATACATGGGAAGAAAAGGTAAGGAAAGAGGGCACTGGCGAATACAGTATCAGCAATTGATGCAATTCCATGTGCATACGCAATCTATGCCAGTTGCACACAAGATCAATACAATATCAATAAAAGTTACGTACATCGATAGATAACATACTTGTACCGTAAAAAAAGAGCAATGCTTTCTATATTATCCAAGAATATGTGGGATGAAATAAAGGACTTACTTCCTTAATTTGGGATTCGTGTATAAAAGAGTGACAGAAAACAACTCCAAATAAATTTTTAGAAAACACTTTAAGTATTTCCTTTATGTAATTGATAAATAGGAATTTTGAATTTTGAATTCATTTGCTTACGCCGAAATGAATTAAAATCGCTATTCTCACTAAAAAATACCGAAATTTTGCTGAGAGTACCCAAGCTGAAAAGGAACTGAAGAATTCTTTAACATGCCGCATAAGCACACGACATGGACACTGTCTATTTTCTACATCAGGATAATCCACCGACAAGAGCCGAGGTAGAGCCCGCAATGTATTAGGCCAGTGGCAAACCAACTACGCCACCCGGTCGCCACTAATGAACATATAAATTTAGTCACATTCATCGCTTATAAATTAATAACTGGTTGAAATTGTATTTCTTACAATAATAATTATATTTCGTAGTGTAAGGTTTGTAATAATATGATTTTTTGTTAGATCATTTGTGTGAGGGAAACTTGATTTAAAGATCATTGCTAAAATGAACTTCCCTTTCTTCTTTTAGGAAAGGAGATCTCCCTCTGTAAGCTACAGACCGACTGACAGTGAAAGAACTTACAGTAGAAGAGATAATAACGTAGTATACGGATCAATGGAATACACTGTAAATACAATAAGCAATACTCTGTAATTAAAATATAAATTAAGTGCTATGCTCTGAAATAATCGCGGAAGGTATTGTTCATTAAGTGCTATTTGCAGGCGAATTTAAACGAAGCTGCATTTGTAAAAAAATCGTATGCTTTATCTCTCGAAATAATATTATTTTATTGTCACTTATTCTGTTCCACTATAATTTTATTTTAATTATTATAATTTAAGTTAACTACACACACAGAAATTTCTATCTATTAGCATCTAAATAAAGATCCTCTCTGTAATTTTAAAAGCAACTAAAGTAACCTTATATTGTAATACTGTATATTTAAAGCTACTTTTCCTTTACTGTCAAATGACAGCCAGAGGGCGCTTCTTGTTCTTTTGGAGGGAAATTCCTTTTTTCCCAAGTAGTTCTACTAAGATTGGTCGCGCACTTGCTTTCCTCCTTTATAAGATGAATGTAATGCTGCGGCGTACACAAGGGTGGGGCTTGGAGGTTCAGAGCAACATCTTTTAGCATAAAGATTGGTTGATTTTGGTTGCGTTTTTTTTTTTAAATATAACCCCTCATATGAAAATATTCTGTGTAGGCTACTGAGAGAGAGATGCAATGAATTCTAACATGAGAGTTTTATGTATGTTTTGTTTCTTTTTGTATTGTGGAACGTAAATATTATTAAATATCATTTCTATCTGTATATATCAAAGTCTCAATGATTATTTTACCCCAAAGAAAAGCAATCGTGGAGGACCACAATGGGCCCCAACAGTGGCGTAACGGAGAATATTAAGGCAACCTTACAAAATTAGGTTTTGGGCCCCAAGTACGTATTTGACGTCATTCAGATTTTGCCCCACCCGCAATGCGGGGGTGTACGTTACGCCACTGGACCCAACGTTGGGTGCCACTGTGATCCTCCATGGTTGTTACTATTTTTTGTTAAAATAATAAAGACTGCGATATATATACAAGAATAAATTTTTAATTTCTACAAAGTTCTACAGCACTACAGAGGATATAAAGCATTCATTTTAAAAATATTACATCATCTTACAAGGAAGAGGGCAATTAATTCCATTCCAAGTACGCGGGCGAACTTAATCGAACTCTTACTTGAGAAGAGAGGGATTTCTCTCGGAATGAACAAGGAGCATGTGTCCTCTAGAAAAAATTTCGCTGGTCCTCAGAAAAATGGGAAATATGCTTATCACGTTAAGTTATGTTTTAAGGGGGGGAAAAGTCAATTTTTACAGGAACAAAATAATCCGAAATTGCAAAAATTCTTGTCGAACAATGAATGGACAATTAAGCTTGCATACTTGGTAGATATTTTCCCCTTGTTAAGGTATCCGACTACTTGCGACAACTTTTTTTTGAAAAAAAGGAAATATGGAGATCTTTTTGTGATTTTTATATTTATATAGTATATTTTAAGGAAAAAATCCTAAAATTGGTAAAAGAAAAAAAAATTATTATTATTAAAATGGGAAAAAACTAGTAAAAATGTACGAAAAATTACATAAACGGGGCCCGCTCTCTACAAAGATTTTATGAACAAATTCTCAATTTTTCAATTTTGATGTGTTACTTTGTTATTCCTGTTTGAAGTGATCTTCACGATAAGAAATATTTTAATTTTTACAAAAACTAGAGCACTTTATCTAAGTCATTATACGAAATTGCTTAAAAAAAACATTGACTTTATTCACATAAAGAGCTGCAAATTTTGAAATAAAACAGTTATTGATAAATCTGAAGATCAAAACACTTCTACTGTTATGCAGAACATAAGCAAAAAATTTCAGCTAATTATTTTCAAAACTTTTTGAGCAATCGCGGTCCCCGTTTGAGTTTTTCGAAAAAAAACACGTTTCGCGTAAAACGCATTTCAAAGTTTGACATCTTGTGTAAAGTTATGGCCTTTGTGTGCTTTTACTAAAACGCTTGTAGTTTTTGTTCTAGTGGAGGGAAAATAAAGTACTTGGTATTGTTATTAAGTTAATAAAATGGTCTATAAAATAAAATCATAAAAAATTTTGCCGATTTTTGAAAAAAATCATGGTTTTAGGGTAGTCGGATACCTTAAATGAACTAAACATATCCTTGAAAGGAAAACTTAGGAACGTGTTCACACTACGAAGTAAAATGGATACGTTTCAAAAGAAATATTACTGTGACAAACGCGGCTGGTTGAAAACGATCTGCAAATGTTTTCTAATTTTTAGGAATACATGAAGGAAAATGATATTAACTAGCAATAGTAACCCTAGTTAAAAAGTATTTGAAATCCCTTACAGAATCTTTTGCTCGTTATTACCCAAAGAATGAAGATCCCAGACATGGTAATATGTGGATAATAAATCCGTTGGCAGCGAAAATTCAGCATATTAATTTAAGCATGCATTTAAAAGGAAACCTCACCCACATATTGTCCGACAAAACTCAAATTTAAATTTCATTCATCCTTATAAAGATCTCAGTTTTGGCTTTCCATAAAAAGTGAATACCTTCTTAGTGAACATGCGATGAAAATTCTAAATAACTTATTTATGTGAAAAGGCCTTTTCATCTGTCACAGCCAGCAAAACACGATACTGAGCTCAGCTTGAAATATAAATGCAGTTCTCCATCTTGCAGTAACAACATTGAGTCCAAATATTCTGAATCTTATTTCAAGTAAGCAGGAACATCCATCACGCTAGGAATAGATAATGCTAAAAGTTTTGTTTTATAGTTTTTGTTTATTTTATTATGGTACATTGATACAATTAATAGTTTCATTTTATTAACTTGGTACATTTTATGTGTTCGCAGATCACAATCTTTTTATAAACATATTCAACACTTAAAATCGATAAAAATTAAATCATCAAACAAGATTAAAGCCTTAAAAATTCTATTTTTTTAACAATTTTCTCCTACTCTATTTATATGTATTATTTCTATATTATATAAATCTATAAAAAATATTATATAATAATTAATAGCACACAACATAATATTTCAGGATACAGACATTGAACGTTGTACGTTGATAAATATAAAATTGTGGTATTTTATTTGAATTTTGTGCAAAGAAAACATTTTCAAAGTAATTTTGTATTTGTTAACAAGATCCAAAAAACTATTTGAATAGTTCATGAGAAAGAGAATGCGGAAAGAAAAATACTCGAAATTATATCTTTTATAATTCTTCTGTATTTGCCAATAATAAAATAATCTTACTTCTTTTTTTAGGGAAGGATGGAAGACACTAGCTGTGGAATTAAGAACTGTCAAATAGAAAGAGCGCTGAAAGAAATGCAAGAATCGGTACATCACACATTTATTATACTGTTTCATTCCATCTTTAAAAGCATAATCGGTCAAAAAGGAAGGAAGAAAAAACTACAAATAAAAAAAGAAACCTTTGATATTCTTCATATTTATCATACCTGAAGAAAATAAATCTTAGTGCAAAGGGATGGGGAAAAGACTTATGCTATTTTGTATTGCTATCGATTAATACAATTTAATTAAGAACTTTAATTTTAAGCCCTAAGAAGAAATTTTCTCGTTACGGAATCTTGTTTTTGTAGATTTTAGGAGAGAATACTCTAAAATATATTCTGATACAAATTGCATCATTATAACTCGACAATTAAAATGAAAGATATTCGGAAAAAAACTACTAAGGGACTATATATATCACATTACTTCGTGCAAGCGATTACTCTTTATGAAGTTAAAAAACAAATTTTTCTAACATTAATACTTTTTTATTTAATACAGTAAACGATATTTTTTTAATGTGAGTTGTTTTTTTAAAAAAATAAAACATATTGTTTAAAATATTTTACCATTTTCGAAACCCGCGTGATGCGTAGGTTGGTATTTAATAATTTTAAATTAGTGTACGTTTTCCTCGAGAAAACATTTTTTTCTTTATAGAAATTTCAAGTAAGAAATGTTTCTGAATTAATGCGGGTCTTTGCATGAAAGTTGTGATTTCGGAGTTTTAGCACACATAGAAATCAAATATCAAACACTTATTGTATTTGACATCCACATGTCACTTTTTTTACAGATTTCCTTTCCTTCGTCACTGTATTTTGTTTATATACCCTTTCGAAAAAATCTCATTTTTTGCCATACTTTTTTAGAATTTGAATTTAATTCTCAATCGATGGATTAAAAAAATATTTATATTCAAAAATTTGAGAAAATCCTGTAACATAAATAAACAACACTTTTAACTCAGAAATTTTTACGCTGAATTTCAATAAATTTAATGTATTTGCCAATGCATTTTCAAAATTTCAATGATTTTATCTCATTTTTCGCCATATATTTTTAAGAATTGCTTAAAAATATAAACTAAGATAACTTATCAATTGATAGATTAAAAAAGTAAATATATAAATGAAATTCATCTGAACCCACACAAAATGTTTAAGAGGAATTTTATTTTGAAAGCATTTTTTTTTCGTAACGTAACATTCCATGTGTTAAAAAGAAAAGAATTTAATATTCCATATATCAGAAGAAATTCCAATTATTAGAGTCGTTTTGAATTTTTGTGGGATTGTTCTCCATGGAAATAAATTCAATGATAAAAAAATAGTGAGCTCTCATCTTTGATTTCGTCTCTACTTTATAAACGTTTTCTTCTTTTTTTCTTTGCAGGATGAAGAAAGATGTCCGGACAGAAAACATTTTGCTTCTGAAAAATGCAGAAGTCTTATACGCCCGCCCAAAAGAGTATGATGTCCTTTCCTATTTAAAAAACCATAATAAGTAATCATTTTAAAAAAATACATTCTGCTCAAAGGAAATAACAAAAACGAGCAACAGTTGGACCTGCTTAAACTCATCTAGCAGTTAATTTTTTCATTATTCGGAAAACTATTAATCGATGCTTAGTGTTTTATTACAAACATGCAACTAAGAATTAATTAGAATATAGATTCCGTAAATGATGTTGTTGTTGTTTCTTATCCCACTTGATCGACAGAAACATCTAGATCAAGTCCATGAACCCGTGCGTTTATAAACATTGACGAAATGTATCAAGACTTGATAGCAGTTGACTCTTATGTCAACCAATACAAGCCAAAATGTGGGCAGGAGCGACTTGTAACACATTGCAATTTGGACAAGAAGGGTAAACTTTAAGACCTGCCACATGCCGTAGAGCTCGAGTATGTCCACTGCGAAACCTAGCAAGACAGTAGTTTCATCTCGCCTACTGCCTGTTTCAAGCAAAGCAGCACCGGGATGGTTTTCTTCATACCACTCATGTACGGTGGTCTGCTTCCAAGAGGAACGAATATCTTGTTTGACTCGTGTAGCAATTTCCGAAAAAGTAAGGCAGCCGCCAAGCGTACAACCTTTATGGCTGCCCTCACGGGCCAAACCATCTGCAGTCTCATTCCCGCAGACATTCATGTGTGACAGTACCCACTAAAAAGATCTTAACATTGGCACTCACGCTATTTAATAGTTGGACAATACTCGTTGTCGTTCTGTCACCATGCCTCTACCATTTAGATAGATGCTGAATAGAGCGGCGGCTATCACTGAATATCCAAATATCTGTATTGACACTCTCAGTAAAGCAAAATTTCAAAGCCTCTCCCTAAATGATGACAAATTATATCAAGCTTTAAAATTCTATACTAGAATCTAATGCAAAAACAACTTTTTTATTTATAATATCTAATTATTAGCTAGCTTTTCCCCTCCTTTTTATACGTGTATTTCGCAATTAGCTATGTAATGTCACTTCTTGATTCTAGTTCACCTAAATATGCTATTTACAGATTTTAACTTAATTAGGCTGGACCTGATTTTCTTTAAAAATGCCTTAATTCTACTTTATACAATTTCAGGATCTTTTCTTTTCTCGAATATATACTTACGTTTAGAATGACAAATGAAGAATTTCAAAGTATCGAACAGGTCTGGACGAGAGAATATCTTTACATTCAAAATTATCTTAAGCAAATGGTTTTTGATGGAAATACTGGCTTATCAGAAATGAATGATCTGATTACAAAATTTAATAATTCCCAGATGAATAAACAGGAAATGATAGTTAGCATGTCATTGTAAAGATAAAATATGAATTTTTTTCATACGTAATGTTTTTTGACGTAAAATAAATACGAGTAAATTGAAAAAATTATCGTTTTGCATAGCTTAGTCCATGTAAAGGCAGTAATTTAGACGTTACAACTCGTCACTATGATTCAATTCTTGCACGGTTAAAAATGCATTTTTTTCTCAATACAGTCCATATGAGTAACATACTGAGGTAACATAAGTTCACGACTAGCACGAACCATTGATTTCTTTGGACTGCGCATCAGTCCATTTGGCACTCTTTCAACATTCTCTGACGAACAACCTGGTCGCCCTGGACTTTTTCCTTAACACAAGCATCCAGTTTCCTGGAAAAGCTTATATCATCTTCTTATACTCTTAGATGTCGATGCATTTCTATGCTACTTTCTCCGATATTCACGCTGAACCGTGATTACTGACAGACTTTTTGTAAACCAGAGCACACAAAACGCCCTTTCCCACTGCGACGCCATTTCCAGTTAACAGTTTCAAAGCATCTTGATTACAATATTGCTGCTACTTCTTGGACAAAAACAATATTATAAACTCAAAATTTCATGTTTTTCTTTACAATGACATATTAATTATCTTTTTCTGTTTATTCATCTAAGAGTTATCAAATTTTATAATCGGGTCATTCATTCCTGATAAACCTTATATTTTCTGGGATATTAATTCGAACAAATAGCATTTTAAGGGAAATAAACGTAAAATAGGGTTTAAAAAAACTTTTAAATTAAAAAAATTGTTTTAAAAGATCGATACTGACGAATCCCTGTATTTAAACAACATGCATTGATGACGGGAATCGTCTATTATTATACTAAAAACTGTAAAAGTTCATAATAATAATTTAAAAAAAATTTTACAGGAAATAATTTTAAAAATATTTATTAAAACAATTTTTTTTAATAAATTTGAAATTAGTTAAAAATTTTATATTTAAAAATCATTTGAAAATATCGATATTAATGTGAATCCATATACAAAATTACACATATTTTAACGGTGTGAACTATCTATTATTACGATGAGGTAAAAATTGTAATTATTCAAACCGTAAAAATTTTATGTATTTTACAATATTTTCAGTAAAATAAAAATTTTCTGGTATTATACTTTTTTAAAACGCTGTCAGTAAATTAAAATCTGTGATATTCGAAACCTTTCACAACATTCAAAGCAATGACGCAACGGAGAATATTATGGCATCCTGCAAAGGTTTTGGGTCCCAAGCTGGATCTTACAAAGGGAATGTACTTGGAGTCAGTCAGGCTTTTGTCCTCCTAAAATCCTAGACTCCCCACCATGCGGAGATTGCGGGAGTGTACGTTACGGCACTGATTCTAAGCGATATCTTTTCGCATTAATCTGAATGGTATCCATTTTAAAAGTCCCCCCCCCCCAATCTTCTATTTTAACACTGGTTGTGTGAACTCTTTCAGGGCTCTGCCTGGCGATCACCATCTCCAAAAAGTCAAAGGCAACACCCGATGGTGCGAAATGAACAGAAAAGGAGGAGTCACTCCCCTGAATATCACGGTGCTTACGACTACTCGTATGAAACTAGTAGACCCTTCGCTGATAAGGTAATAAATGCATATTGATTATCATTAAGAATATCACTCATAATAGTTCAACAATTGCTTTAGTAGAATAAAACAAATTAAAATATTCGAATGAAAATATTCGGATTGTACGAATTCTATTTCACTTACTTCACAGGAAGCATGCGCGTTCACACAAAATGGTTAAATGTTTCTGTCAGAGAAAAATGTTTTGTTTTTGAGGGATTTTTTTATACAGGGTGAGTACAAATGATAGCCTAATTTTAAGAAATCGTATTATCGAAACAACAGCACACATTACAATAAATGTAAAAATAAATATATCAAGTTTTTTTTTTCTGTTCTATGTGTGATCCTCTTGTTACACAGCATACGTCCTATCTGTAATCTAGATCGCTCCTTGCATTCTGTAGCCTTACTCTATCAATGGTTCGTAATGCTGCACAAATGCTTACTTGTTGCCATTCGTTATTTGTGAGTGAATTGCAAATTAAACGGCTTGGTATTTAATATTCCTCGTAAAATTTTCCATACTTGTTTCCTGGGGTATTCCAAGTTTTCAGTTGGCAACTCTCATAGACTTCCGTGGACATCGAACACAACTCCGTCTCACCCTCTCCACAGTTTTTTCCTAGACGCTTCGCCGGTCGCTGTTTTTCTTTTAACACAAGCAACCTGTTTTCTTAAATTGATGATACTATCGCTGAATGCTCTTATTGGTTGGTGCTTCTTTTCCGTAGCGATGCGGAAGGAATAATCACTAAACGGATGCACTAAATGTACTTTGCACCAAAACAACTGAAAAAACCCGCGCAAACTCTAATACGCAAAAACTTTTCTCTGTAATTGTCACCATGTTCGGATTTCAATAACAGTTATCTTGAATGTGCTGTTGATCATTGGTGGTATATTTTCCTTATCTTTTCTTGGTATGTATCACTTATTGTAATATATACAGATGTTTCGAAAATATCTCGGGTCCATCATTTGCAATCATATCTGCATATTAATATTGGGTCTGTCATTTGTACTCAACCTGTATAGTGAATGTAAATAATAAAGATTCCAAATCCATTTTATTATTTTGAACTCTAAGAAAGTATTCATTGTCTTATATATAAATTAATGAATGTGAGCTTTCAGTTTTTTATAATAAATCCCAATTGAGTTTTCTTTATTCTTAAAAATATTTTACTGAAAAACCTTAAAAATATAAGAAAATGCTGAAATGTTTTTATCAGATAGTATTATTATTATTTTTTTGAATATTTTTTATACAGTAAATGTAAACAAATTTCTTGGCTTTTTCCTACATAGTTCTTTTTATAGTTACATATTTTTAATCGAATAATCAAATACCCAGAAATAAGCAAATGCTTGAATATCTAACGGTAAGAGTTTTTAACTCATTATTTAAGGGAAATGAATAAAAATAATAATTTTTTTAAAAAAAATTAAAGCAGTATTGTTTTTACTAAATTAAATATTTTACAATAAAATTGTACATTGCCTGTTTTCTTCTGGGTGAAACTAGATTAGTTTTTAGAGACATTTTTAAGCTAGCGGTATGTAACAATTGATAGGTAAAGTAAAATTTGAAATCCATTTTATTTTATTTTAGATTCTAAGAAACTAATTACGGTTAAAAATAAATTTAAAAAACGCGCTTAGTTTTTTTTTGTAATTTATTACATCAGAAACGTTTTCTTTTTATTGCTTTAAATTAATACCTTTTATCAATCAAAGAAGTAATGCTTTTGTAAATTATTAATCGGACATAGAAATTTGAAGAAATATCTTATTCCTGGAGAAAAAACAGGAAAAAAGAATTTAAAAAAGCCCGAAGAAAAAGCCGACTTAAACAGGGAGGGGAGACTTGACTGAAAAGGAAAATAAGAGAAAGAAATTTCGGGAAAGAGAATTTTAATGGTATAAATATAGAAATAACTCACATTGCGCTCGCACACACACAAGTGTTGGCGTCGAGAGGGAAAGGGGAATTTCCATGGGGATGAAGTAATACAATGTGGAACATACAGATAGTTAAAAACCAAAGTAGTGAAGTAAAAGTTAAATAATATTAAGAATATTTTTGCAATTTTCTATACAACAATAATAATATGCTAGTAAATGTTTCGATATATATATATTATTTTTATGAGCTATTGTATCATCATGTGTGATTTGAGAAAGTAGGTAATTAAACGTAGAGTAAATTCCTTGTACTATGAATATTTTTGTTAAAACTTTTAATAAAAGCATTTTACTTATAGAAAAATAAAAAAATAATAATATGCACTGTTTAGTTTTTCTTTATACAGATAACCATATAAGAATGCATCTATATTATTTATGTAGCAAACGTACATAAAAATATTAATAATTAATACAATTAACATACTACACAAATTTGGTTTCATACTTCACTATGAATATACACTGCTGGACAATTGCTAAGGACGGATCACAAATTGCTATGCAGCATAACATTAAGCGAGACATGAGGCCTAGTAGGATAAAATATAGTTGCCACACTGTTCAGACATTAGAATAAAGAATATTTATTGTTCTGGAAAGTACAAAAGCTGTGAAACATCTGAAAGAAAAAAAAATGTTCATTTGATCTGCGTACGGAGAAATGGAACAATGCATCTAAAAGTCAGCAGGCACCTTAAAGAAAGGTATCAGTACGGGATATGTCCACCGTGGAGTGTGATGCAACATTCCACACGTCGTACCATACTTTGCACAACATTATCCAGCAGCTGTTGAGGCAATTTATCCCATTCCTCTGTGAGTGTACGGATGAGGGTGTTCTTGTTTGTCGGAGGATAGTTTCGACCAGCAACTTGCCTCCCCAAAGCATCCCACACATTTTCAATGGGTTTTAGATCTGGAGAACGCGCTGGCCATACGAGGCGTTAGACAATCCTGAACAGCGAGTGTTCGATGACATGTTGCGTTGTCGTCCATAAAAACAAATTTATCACCGACAGCATCACGGAAAAGACGAACATGAGGAAGTAGAACTTCATAAATGTATCGTTGGCCTGTCATAGTCCCATTCGCACCTACATGTAGGCGCATGCGGCCATTGATCATGATGCCGGCCCACACCATGATACTGCATGTCGGATATCGGTCCTTTTCCTGGATATTTTCTGGACGATAAGCAGTACCACTCTCGCGCCAGATCAGTTGGCGTCTACAATCCGATGACAGACTGAACCTACTCTCATCTGAGAATAGTACGCATGCCCAGTCCTGTTCAGTCCAATTGTGATGCTCACGACACCATTGCAAACGGGCAGTATGGTGCTGTCTGGTCAATGGGACACACACAACAGGTCTGCGTGCGTATAGTCCTCCTCCCCTCAAACGTCTGGCAACAGTTTTTCGGAAGATCTGCTTTCCTGAGGCAGCAAGAAACTGATTTGCCACCTGCTGAGCTGTGGTGCGCCTGTTCCTTTTTGCTGATAGGACGATATATCTGTCTTCTGCAGGCGTCATACTTCTAACATGATCTCCCCGTGCCGTCTACTACACATTCCAGTAGTTTTAAATGACTTCCACAGCCGTGAAACAACGCTGTGAGTGTTGTCGAACTCCCTGGCAACATCTGTTATTTTTCGCCCTTCTTCGATCTTTCCAATAATTCGGCCACGCATAAAATCATTTATGTGATGTCGGGAAGACATGCCAAAAATTTTAAGTTCGTCTATTACATCTTTCCTGTAAAACTTTGATTTGAAACAACAACTGTCCACACACGTCAAAACCTTTAAAGCTCTTATGAACGGTATCACGTGATGAACAGACGTGGGAAAAAATTTTGCATACTCATACTTCTTCTTACTAATATCCCGCACTTATTCTAATTTTCCACATTTTGCTTCCTTTCATTTTGTGGTTGCTATGGATGATAGTGTTAACCGTCCTTAGCAATTGTCCAGCAGTGTTTTATCGTTGCATATTAATAAATACACAAAACCTCATTTTTGTAATTTAATTTTTTATACGAAGAAAAATCTTAAATATATATATATTAACATGATCCAAGAAAGATTTCAATAATTACTGCAAAAGAAAAGGTTAGTTAAAATGTAAAGTTAGGTTTAAAAGGATTGAAATAAATTGTATTGATCCTCAAAATTTGGATGAGAAATTTTTAAATTAATATCATATCGCCTTTTTAATAAAATACTTTTATTTCTTCCTTAGAAAAGGATGGATGATAGAAGTTGTGGTATTAAGAACTGTCAAAGGGAAATGGCGTTAAAAGAAATGCAAGAATCGGTAGGTTGAATTTATTGAATTGTGTAATTATGTATATGAAATTTATAGTTATCTCAAAAAAAGATAGAAAAGTACAAATAAAAGAGTTTCGATACTTTTCGTCACAACTTAATAAAACTGGCATCATTATAAATAGATCAAAATAACTAAATTATGATGTTATTAATTAATCTATTAGCATAACTACCATAGTTAATACACATAAATATGAAATATAAATTTTTCCATTTCAAAGTCCAATTTTCCGGAAGAATAAAGAATTTTCTAATATTCTAAAGAACATGTTTCAACTTTCATCATAGTCGGATCATTAGATCCAAAAATATACTAGAAAAACTATTAGGGGGCTATATATTGAACTACATCATGCGAACTATTAATATTTATGATGTTAAAGCAATTTTTTGTAAGGAATTTTTTCATCCTTCTTTATTTAATGCAACATACTATACTCTTTGAATTTTAATTCTGCTTAATTAACAAAAAAAAATAGATTTTTTATAATATTCCACCATTTATGTACACCTTGGCTCGTTTTTGGGTTTTTATTAAAATATAAGTTAAGGTCGCGCGTATGTTGTTTGTGTGTTGTGTTGTCCCCTGACACACACTTGGTTGAATAATAAAAGCAGTACATAAATGAAATTCGTTTGGATGAATTCGAAAATTTAGGAAATGTTTTATTTTGGAAGTAGTGTTTTTTTCCCATGGTATAACGCAACAAGTCATTTTCACTTTTCTATTGCAGGATGACGAAAGATGTCCGGACAGAAAACATTTAGTAACCGAGAAGTGTAGAAGTCTTATACACCCACCCAAAAGAGTATGAAGTCCTTTTCTATTCCTTCAGAAGTCATGATAAGTAATCATATTCATAAATTTAATTCATTTAATGGAATGTGCAAAGTCATCTGAAATGTCTGCTAAAATTCCTCTAACATCAAATGATTTTTTTTTAAATTATTGGAAAATTATTGATAGGAGTTTAGTATTTTATTACAAACGTGCAACTAAAATAAAAATAACAAATGTTGATTCTGTAAAGCCGGGGTGGGCATTACGTCGATCGCGATCGACCTGTGCACCGCCAAGACATTTTGGGGTGACCGCCTGAAGATTTTAGCAGTTAGTGATTATATACGGAAATATTCAAGATTGGCTGAAGTATACATACTTCTACTGATTATAACAAAGAAAACTAACTTTAGGTGAAAACGTTTTATTTTTTACGTATTTTGAATTATTTGATAGTAAATGTATCATTAGATATTATTATATTTGTGGTTATTATAATTATGTTTGTGTGTATTTTGCGTTTTGCTTTAAACGCAGTTTTTAAAGTATTAGTCTTTTTTTAAATTTTAGTTCTGTATATAAGTATATATTCCGTATTTATTATTAATTTATTATAAATATCGTAGACCTTTTCCAACCTCACCACACACACGACAATGGTCATTGGCGCACACAAGAATTTTTCAAGGGGGGAGGGGGGCTCGTGGCTCGAAAGTCTACCATTCTCGTATCATGCCCCAATGCGCAGTCAATTTATTTTTTTAATTTTGTTGGTTGTTGGGAACATTAAACAATAAAAAAAATTACCGAATAAATAATCAGGAGTAAGTAATAAAAAATTAATAACAAATCATTCATTAAATTTTATGTACTATATACATTAGATTATAATCAATCGGAAAAAAATCAAGGGTTATGAAGGAGGGCTCGGACCAGTGGACCCCCTCCCCCCTCCTTGTGTGCGCCACTGACATTGGGTAGACCTCAACAGCTTAAAAAAATTAGAAATAGCCCGCATCCTGGAAAAGTGTGCCCACCCCTGCTGTAAAGGATGAAAATTTTTATAACGCTATTAAATTCGAAACGATAATATAATAGAAAAATAACTTTTCTTTTTATAATATCTAATTATTTTCTTGCTGCTTTCTCCTTTTTTTGTATGTGTGCTGCACAATTAATTATAAAATGTCACTTCTTTACTTTAGTTCACTTAAATATATTATATAGAAATTTTAACTTAAAGGCTACATCTAATTTTCATAAAAAAATATTTTAATCCCATTTTATAATTTTAACGATCTTCTTTTCTTGTAAATATAGTTATGTTTAGAATGACAAATAAAGAATTTAAATTAATTGAATAGATTTGAGGGAAAGTATCTTCAAGGACTGTGGTACCACAGTTCAGAATAATTTTGAAAAGAAAGGTTAATTGAAATATTTTCTGGATGTTCATGTTAATAGATGACATCTTAGATGAAAACATATTTAAAATAAGTTTGAAAAATTATCTAATTAAGCAATCGTTTAAAAAGATCGATACTAACGAATCCGTGTATTGAAACCACGTACTTTGCTGACGAGAATAATGTATTCTTATAAGATAAAACTTACTTAAAAACAGCAACACACAAATTATGTATTCTTTAATACCTTCTGTAAAATAAAAATATTATGTGTTACACTGCTTTTTTAAAACTCCATTACTAAATTAAAACCCGTAACATTCAAAAACTTTTACAACATCCTAAACGACATCTTTTATGAACAATCCGATAATTACGACTATTTTACGAGGAAGAGTTAAAAAGTGAAGCGACTTTTGCAATTTCTCTTTCCAAGGTTGGGCAACAGCGCTAGTATCCGTTGCTGAATGAGAAGTAGTCGACAGCACTTACATACAAAGTGTGCAAGTCGTTGGAGTGTTGGAGACCGTTCAACATGGGAGCTTCATTGTCGATCTGAGAAAGAGGAAATGTTGAACGGCCTGCTACACTCCAACGACTACGAGAGAAGACGAGGGACACTTTGTATATAAGTGTTGTCGACAACATCCCATTCAGCAATGGATGCTACCGCTGTTGCCAAACATTGGAAAGAGAAACTGCAAAAGTCCCTTTACTGCCCTCGTAAATTATTAATTCATGCTCGTCTCGCGACAATTGCTTACTATATTACTGGATAAAATACACTGCTGGTCACTCAAAATATAACACCCTGAAGGAAGCATGCAAACCATGCGAAATTTACATCATGCGATCGCGGCGATGAAATATGCGAATCATGAGCATTATAGCGAAAACGCACTTCACGGGCGACCACAGCACCACCCGCAAGCGCTATATAAGGAGAAAACAGATAGTCAATCTGAAGTACGGAAATTGTTTTTTTTGTACTTTTTTTGTGTACTTTTTTTCTTTGCCTCGAGGAAGACATCGAGCGTCTTGTGACTATAGCTTCTGAATTCGACCGAGGAAGAATAGTAGCCTATAGGGATCCTATACGGATTATCCTTCTGAGAAATCGGTCAACCTGTTGGACGAAATCAGGCAGCTGTGATGTGGGTCTGTCATCACTGGATGAAGGAGGAAACGAAGGTAGCCGATCTCACCCACCTCGTTGCGCGACTGCCCATTATGATAGGCGGTTTATGCGTATGGCAGTAATAGATCGTGCAACCACATCACGAGCCATAGCACAACAGATTCAGTTTATTATGCATCATTCGGTGTCTGTTCATACCATTCGACGCCGTTTGCAGCAGAATAGAAAGTCCGTAAGGCATCCATTGCTTCATTTACCCGTGATTGGAAACCACGGGCGTTTGTGCCGCTAATGGTGTGATGAATGGTGGGCATGGGCAATCACCACACTGGCTCTGCACCTGAGTGGTATTGGATTTCCTTGCGCACCCTCCTAGCACGCATTGCCTGTACACTGAATAGCCAGCGCTATATCTCTGAGGTGTTGGAGCATGTGGTCCTCCCATACAATCAGCGCTTGCCATAAGCCATATTCCAACAGGAAACGCGCGAGCACACGTTGCTCGCAATGTTCAAGAGTTCTTTACCCATCGGGTTGAATTACCTCCTTGGTCTGCTTGTTCTCTCAATCTCTCGAGAATCGAGAATGTATGGTCAATCCTTGCACAATGTCCTGTGGATACACCACTCGCTTCTATACCGGATCAACTTTGGCAATATGTAAAAGCCTCATGGACTGCTGTACCCAAATAAAACATCGAAAGCATCTTTGGTTATATCCAGTTAACCAGTGGTTATAGCCAACAATGCCGGCTACTCTAACTGATTTTTTCATCACCCACACGTCACAAGAGGCTGTAATTTTAATCGTTTGATCTTTAAACAACATATTACCTTCCAAATAAATTTTTCTGTGACATCTCTGGTCCCTCCTGGTGTTCATTTTGAGTATCCAGCAATGTATATCAGTGATTTCTCGGGTGTCTTCCTCATATCACACAACAAGTTGTATTTCATAACATATTAAAGGTTCATCTTGAAAGAGACTTCTCTCCCCTTCCCTTCTTATTTTCTTTAAACTTGGTATAGCAGTTTCGTAGCATAGCGTGAAAAAAAGCCCGGAAATATTCTAATTTAACATTGGTTTCTGACACTGTTTCAGGGTTCTACCAGACGATCCACATCTCCGGAAAGGCGGGGTCACTCCCCTAGATATCATGCCAGTTACGACTACTCATATACTGCTTCGAGTAGTAAACTCTTCCCTGATAAGGTAATAAATGTGCATTGATTCTGATTATGAACATTACTAGTAACAGATTACCATTACTAGTATAGAATTATTCAAAATATCAGATTAAAAATTTTATTATTATACAAATCCTATTTCGCTTGCTGCAGCAGAATGTATGAAATAATATAGAAATATAGTTTAGGAAATTGATGAATGTTTTAAACGGAATTTGTTTCAGCGAATTTAAAACCATTAAAAGATTTTTAATATCTAATTTACAGTCAATTTGAACTGTTCGATACGTTTTTTCTCCAAACATAACAGGAATATAATAAGTTTAAAAATGAGTTGTGGGACGTATTTCAAAACATTTTGAAAATAATGAGAAAAAAAATGAAGGATTCTTTGTCTTTCCCGTTTTAAAATTGCGTTTAATACTATTCATTTCTATATCGAAACTGAAATTTTCTTTCTCCCCTTCGCATGCCAAGAAACGTGTTAAATTTTCAGAACAGCAATTTTTTAGGGCCTTCCTCGATTTTCGCACATTTTTTTAAAAAATATCAACTGAAATTATTTTTGTCCATAATGAAAACCTTTTGTTCAATTATGAAAAATAAATGGAAAGGGATTACATTCAAATTGGATTAATAAGTCTTTAAGGTGACTTGGCACCCTTTAAGCAAACTTCTTTATTTACGTATTTAAAAATTATATTTTAGCATTTTATACAATGTTTCTATTCAAGAAAATGTTACCAGATGAAAATTTTCATATATTATTCACACAATTTTAAAAATTTTAATTTTTTGAAGAAAATTGGGAAAATTTTAAAATTCTACTCCTTTTGTAAAAATTAATTTTTTGACCTGAATTTTTTATAATACTCTTATGGATGATCTAAACAACTTTAGGGATCGATTTATATAAGAATAACTTCATTCGTTTTCGAGAAAAAATAAAATGTTGATATACAGGCTAAAAATCAACGAAAAAGCCAACATGTCTTACATTTTATTTTTTTTTAAAAAAGTATTCAGTTTATAGCAAAACGGACCCCTAATTTTATTGCATGCTTTATTTTTAACACGCAGGAAAAAATTGAAGTGATTGGTAAATAATTGTCGAAGGAGTAGCATTTTGAATGCACTAAGGTTTCGAAAAACACAAACTGAGAAAAACAGGTTTAAAGTTTATAATTCCGAAAAATAATTATTATAAGCTTAATTAAACTTAAAATACCACTTTAAGATATTAGTTATTCGTTTTTCTTTAAAATAATTGCATTTTTATATGTTTTCAACCAACACATTTTTATAAATGATCAAATTTTAGAGAGTACTAATTGCCCATGAAAATTCAAGAAAAATGTTAAAAATTTTTTTTTTTCTGTCACGGCAGAAATTTTAGCTGTTTTTCTTCTTATAATATTAAAGTATTACATTTGTATGAAAAATATATCAGGAATAAGAACTGAAATTATAAAATTATTAATATAAAATGCCTTAATTTAAAAATTTTACATGCACACATTTCACAAGGAAGAAAAATTACATTATTGTATTTATTGCCTCGGAAATATTCTGCTTTTAATACTACACATTTTTTTATAGTTATTATTTCTATTTCTAAAATAGATTTTTTTTTATCATAAAGCATTTTTTAGCTTTTTTTTTCTAAAAAGGGGGTGTGGCTGAATTGCCTAATTTGTTTTCAAATGAAGTTTTAGTCAACTTCTAACTTTCCGACATGCACAAGTGATATATCAATCGAAAGATAATAATGCAAAGAATAAGATTAAATGAAAATTAAAAAAAAAAACGATAGGTTTGTGATTTGTAGGGTACCAAGTCCCCTTAAAGATTGTTTTAGAAGACACGGAGTAGTGATATGGAAAGATCATTGTTATTATGAAATGATCAACATAAATACTTTGGAGTTTTTCAAATATTCAAGCTGAGGTTCTTGGTTTGTATGATGATATGAATATTCTAACACAGTGTTTCGAGCAAGTAATGGCTGGCTTGCAAAATAAAAATATATTATTTACGTATTATTAAATTCACTAGAGAATCTCCCGATGAAGATAAAAATGATGCAAAAGAATTTATTTCATCCTCATCCGAAATTATTGCTGAGGGAGAATAATCTCCTAGTCAGATATTCAAAGTAAATGAGACGAGTTTATTTTGAAAAAAATGCCTAATCGTATACTTTTATCGAAGCAATAATCAGTTGACCCATGGCATAAACCTTCCAATAATAAATGTACCGGGTGTCCATAATTAAACTTAAATTTGTGAACAGTCTGTAGCAAAAACTATCCAGCAGAATTGCATGAAAATTAGGTAATGTTAGAATGAAATGATGGGAATTTTATTGAGGGAAAACATAACCATGAATTTTAAAAACCACCCCTAGGTGGCGTATCTTAGCTTTATTAAGAACATATAAATCATCTACAGAAGTTTTCAAAACATGCTTGATATGCTGTCCACCATGATATGCTAAGCTGCTGGAAGCGTAAAATCGCATGTTCGACTGATGGAAGCAGCATGAACTGGGAAATGTTACGCACTTGACATTCTACGCTTTTTTAAGGACGGACATAGATGTGATCAGATCAAGGTAGACCATGGCCTTGAGGTATCTCCAAAGCCAAAAGTGGCAAATATTCATGTCGGGGGATCCAGAAAGCCAAGCTGTAGGTAGCCACGCGCCTAACGATTTTGAAACACATTTTTTTTCTCGATGAAATTCCCATAATTTCATTCTGCCGTTACCCAATTTTCATGCATTTCTGCTGCATAATTTTTGTTACACACTGCTAGTAAATTTCAAGTTTAATTATGAACCCCCGGTATATTGCTTCTTGATAGAAACTTAGCTAATGATTTTTTTAAAAATTAAAGCTATTATTAGTTTAACAAGTAGAAATCACAAAGCATTGAAAAGGAAAGGGTAAAGAATTTCTTCCAGTTAAATTTAAGTCAAATCAAATGTTTAGATTACTGTGTTAATATTCAAAGGTTGGTTAAAGGCTCTTCATGCAGATATTTAAGAAATATTGGAAAAAGTAATAATTTATAAACTAAGCCATTATTAACCCAAGAAAATGCTCCAGGACGTATAAAATGTTTGAAAATTTATACCTGGGAATCAGTGTTGCACATATTGTTGTACGATAGAATATCAAAAAGTAAAGAGACTTTTGCAATGTCTCTTTCCAAGGTTTGGCAGAAATAGTCCTAGTATCCAGCGCTGAATGAGGGGTTGTCGGCAACACTTCTGTGCAATTTGTCACTCGTCTTTCCTCTTAGTCGTTGGGGGTGTAGCATATGTTTCATCATGGGAGCTCCATTGTCGATCAGCACCAAATAGGAAAGGAGGGCAGCGAATCGTTTTTTATGTGTGCAAAGTGTGAAACATGCGGAAATTATTCGTCGCATGCTAGCGTAGTATGGTGACAGCTGCTTATTGAGAAGCAAGATCTACAAATGAATAGGGCGTTTCAAACAGGGAAGAACTTTATGTGACGCCGAAAGATTGGGCTGACCATCGACGTCAACCACTGAGGATTGTCGTCGTAGAGAGTATAGTGATGACTAATACCCAGCGCAGGTATTACACCTTCCGCAAACAAAAAGCTAACTACTTCCCTCCTTTCCTTCTTGGTACTGATCGACGATGGAGCTGCCACGCTGAACGATCTCCTACACTTCAACGACTTCGAGGGAAGACGAATGTCACGTTGTATAAAAGTGGTGCCGACTACCCTCATTCAGTGTTGGATACTAGTGCTGTTGTCAAACCTCGGAAAGAGAAATTGCATAAGTCCCTTTGCATTTTGAATTACTTTCGTACATACAGTGTTGTATGTAAATATTTTGAAGAACCGTTATTGGTACCTATTTTTTTTACATCCCTCTTCTTTCACACATTCGATATTCTCGTACAGGAACTAATTATGCGCAAAAATCAAGAATGAAACCTGACAATTTTTTTAAAAAAAAACCAATTGATTGGAATTTTGTTTCATTTGCAGTTATTTTTTTATTCTTGTGGATCCATATTCAACACATAAATCCGTGAGTTTAAAATAATTCGTTGATAGTCTTTTATATAGGCAGGCAGGTGAAAAAATTCAATATTCAATACATTTTTATCATCATTTTACCGTAAACTCATGAAATGACAGCAGCTTTCTTCTGTGTCCGTTCTATTGTTTACTGTTTCACATTTAAATCTGTATTATCATAACAGCGAAACTTCAAATGTGGGTAAAATTAAATAGCTTGAGTATGGGTGCACAATTTATTGAATCTAGAAGTAACAGCTGGCATGCACTGTATTTTCTAACTGAATGCAAACACGCCTTAAATTTAAAAATTCATCGTTTATAAATTTATAAAAGGTTAATATTGTATTTACAATATCAGAAATGATTATGTATATGCGAATCTCGTGATTTGTAATCTTACTATTTTTAAAAAATTCAATCTCATTCACAGTAAGCCTGAGCTTCATGAAGCTCACGAAAGGTTCAAATCTGCGTGTGTGTTATATAAGGATTATTGAGTTAAAATAAATACACCGGTTTTGTTTTAGGTAAAACAAAGATTCGAAAATAAATACGGAGCTGCCGACAATGACAGAACCTTCAGTCAAGAATTGGTATATGGACCACCTGTAAATATAATATCCAATATTCTATATTTAAAAAAACAATATAAAGATAATTAACTATTAATTGGTGAATGGTACTGAACTTTAAGAACGATATGAAATAGATTTAAAAAGTTGCATTTAAAAAACCTTCATATATCTCTTAAAATATGGAGGGTACATTATATACATTTTAGAAAAAAATTAGGTCATTTCTTTTTTAAACCTAGATTAATTTTTTAAAAATATTCGATAAGATAATTTTGTTTCTTAATTATAAAATTGTATTGTTCTTTTCACGATAAAGGTCCTTAATAAAATTTCCACAGTAAAAAAAATTCTTTTTCGTTCTTTCACTTCTTTTTAGTGATTACGGAAACTTAGTGGTTAAGAACACAAGCTCGTGAACGGCGTGTCATGCGTTCGGGCGCTTATGCCACTGAAGACCCATCAAATAGAGAAGCCGATGCGCATTAAATCTGCCATGGTTCAAAATTCCCCCGTTGGTGTGATAGTTTAGAGAGGGAATTCCAGCTCTAATGTCGTCTTTGTCACTTGACAGTGGTTCAAACTTACTGGGTCCGCCATCAATAGCCGTGTTGCTTTATATCGCGACGCTAATGAATTTCACTCATTCATTATAACTATAGTACATAAACCAAAATGGGTTCACGCTTAGATCGAGCTCTTTTCAGCAAATCAAAGGCGCAATAGGGGGTGAAAAATCGGAGGAGTTTTGCCGCTCGTCCAATAGCCATGAAGTACAACTCCAGCTTGAAAATCCAACTGTATGTTATTTCATCTAGCAGACTGTCAGATACGGGATTAAGGGCTCCTAGAAACCCAGATGTCCGCAGAACTTTCCGTTGATTCCGAAAGCATCTGTTGAAAAGTTACATGTGATTTTTTGGTGTCAATTTTTTCTTTCAAGAACTGTAATGGTAATTTTTGAATTATAGCGGCTCCATATTGATGTTGTTCCACGCTTTGGATGTCTTTGGAATAAATAAGCGGAACTTTTTGTAAAGGGCAGTAAATATTCTCATGTCAGTAATAATGAACAGATTTTAACCTTGTTTTCCATTCTTCTTATATTTTCCCTTTGTAAGGGAAACTTATAACAATCACAATGCCTTTACTGAAACTTTCGGTACCGAACTTGGACATCTTTGTTTTCATATTTTCAATAATAAATAAACTTTTTTGCAGTCATTTCGATAAGTCTATACTTCATTAAGAGTAACAATTTATTTCATTTACCTCGAGCTCAATGATTTTCATACAAGGATCTACAAAATATTTACCTTTGATTCATATGCCTCGGCAAAAGACGGTGAGCAGTATGTTGCCTTCTTAGATTTCTTTGGCTATAAATCTTAGTTTGTTATTCTCTTTATGCATCTATTGTTGTTCTTTTGTTACATTTGATTTTACTTCAGAAACATTCTAAAAATGTTATTTTTCCCGGTATTCGCGTTTTGATACTTCTTTCTCAGTAGAAATAAAAATTGATGGCTTTTGCTTTTCTGATTAATTAAGTTTCTTATTTTGTACTTTGAATTTTTTATTCCATGCGCTTTGCAATATTTCTTAGTTAGAGGATAAAAGAAACCGATTCTCTCTTAACCTCAGAATATATTATTCGATCCACATCCGCCATCTAGAAACATGAATAAATTTGAAAGAAACAGACGATAATTTTAAATTCTTTTTAGGAATAAGCCTTTGTGTCAGGAAATTTTCTCCAAATCATTGTACTTTTTAAAATCGTTTAGCAAAACTATAATAAAATGCGTAAGGTTTCTCTCTGTGGGTATTTTATTAAACCATAATATTTCTATCAATGATTTTATTTTCTTCAATTTTTATTTTGCATAAATTAAGTAGGATACATAAAATTTTATTTCTTTCTACATAATTATACACATCTCTTCAATTTAAAATCAACAGAGATATCCTCATATTGTTTATTACACTTTCAACTTAGTTTAGAATTTAAGAGCCTATAATTTTGCTAAACTCCAAACATTCATAGTATTAAAAATTGATATATTTAAATGTCAGCTATTCAATTGTAAGTCAATTATTGTTCCTTTCTGACAAACATTTTTGTCCAGACAAGTAAAAAAATGAGTCTTTCTTAGTAATTAAAAATTGTCGGGTTGTGTGAGAGCTTGCCTTAAAAATAACTGAAGTTTTTAAACAATAAAGAGATGAATACTGTAGCATTATATTCCCGGCTGGATAAGGTCGACTCAGCCTTTCATCCCTATTGCAGTGGATCAATAAATGAGTACAAAGCTTGCTCGGGGACATAAATACTGGGGGTCTCGCTGCAGACTGACTACCTGATCGGGACATCTGCTTATGCTCCTCAGCGCCCAATGGTCACATATACTGGGATGAGCACTGTAGGCCCTGGCCCTCATGGGCTGCTGCGCCACTGAGTTTGAGTTTCATTGCTTTCTAAACTTTGCAGACTTCGGAATGATTTATATAAGAAAGTGGCTTATTATAAAGTGGGTAAATTATTCAGTAACCTCAAAAAATCTCGATGAATAACTATAAAATTAATATCTCAGCACGCCTTTAATAAAATACTTCCATTTTTTTCTTAGAAAAGGAAAATGGATAAAAGCTGTGGTATTAAGAACTGCGAAAGAGAAATGGCGTTAAAAGAAATGCAAGAATCGGTAGGTTGAATTTATTGAATTGTGTAACTATTTCTTAAATGACAGACGACAAAACAAAGAAAAAAAACACAAAAGAATTTTAATACTTTTCATAATTTTCATCACAAAATGATAAAATTGGCATCACTATAAATAAATAAAAAAGAATGAAATTATAATGTTATTATACATTAATACATTAGCATGATTGCTATATTCAATACGTGTTAAAAAAATTCCATTTCAAAGTCCAATTTGCCCGAAGAATAATGAATTTTCTTATCTATATCCATAAAGGAGAAAAGCGACTCATTCATCACTATATCTCCGGAACTATTCAATCTACAGCATGTATGGTCTTGAAACTAGGTTAGCAGATTTCTTCCAAGGAGTACAGATTTGCTACAAAAGGGGTTTTGTAAAAATAGATCTTCAAGTGGCGTTGTGGAGCTTAAGGGACATTATAGATAATTATTAGATTATTTATTATTAAATTTTTAAATTATTATTAGACGTACAGTCTGTGAAATTTGGTATGCAGATTCCTTTCATGGAGTAAAGATCCACTACAAAATGTGTTTTGTGAAAATCGACCCCCAAGTGGCGTTGCGGAGACTTAAACGCCATTTTTGATAATTATTTTTATTTTTGAACTATACGAAGTGCAGTCTTGAAATTTGGTAAGCATATTCCTTTTATGGAGTAGAGATCCGCTACAAAATGTGTTTTGCTAAAATCGACCCCCAAGTAGTGTTGCAGAGGCGTCACAGAAGTAAGTATTAATCACACGTTGCAAAGGAAAGAAGGGAAAAAAGAATTTTTGAGGTTATGAGGGATTACAAGTATTTACATCAAATTCACCGAATTTTTAAAAACGCTTCTGGAGGAAATAAGTTGGTGAGGATTCGGAGGCCAATTCATATTAAGTCCCTTGAAGGCCAGTTTAAGGATCTTTCTTTCTCTGACAAACTTGGAACGCAGAAGGAGCACATGTTCCCAAAATATCCTGGCCACCAATATTACAATCACAGGAAGATGGCAGAACTAAATTAAATTTGTTCAAGTAGCTTTTAAAGTCACCATGACCAGTGAGAAATGGGGTTATTTTGTAATTAGTACAGAAATGCTGGCAGGGCAATTTCTTATTAATGGTTTGAAAAAATTTCTTTGTTAAGCTTCCTTTATTTGAAATGAGATATTCTTAGTTCCAAGACCTCACCATTCTTTCTTTTATAATCTTCTTGTAAAATGATTTAGGAATATTAACAGCAATGTCAATTTTGCGCTTGGTGGCAGCCTTTGCAAGCCAATCGGCCCTCTCATTTCCAAGAACGCCCGCGTGTCCACGAACAAATGCAAAACTTACAGAGATGTTTTTATCTTTTAAGTCGCTTTTTTTAACTCGACGATTATGTTGTTTTACGAAAAATACACCTCAGAGAATTCAAGGAGGAAAGAGAATCAATCGGTGCACGTGAGATAGTCTGAGATGACACCATTTTGTTCAGTGATTCATTTAATGGCGAAGTTTAAACAAGAGCTATATATTGAATTACATCGTGCAAACTACTAATATTTACGTTAAAAAGAATATTTCTGCAGAATTTTTGTATTAATCCTTTTTTATTTAATGTAACTTACTATACTGTTTGAATCAATGCTGTTTAATTAAAAATAAAATAGATTTTTCAGAATCCATAGCCCATTTTTGAAAATTTGTTAAAATACAAATTAAGACCGCGGTTGTTTGTGTGTTGTGTTGTCCATGAGACAATTGTTAGATTAAAAAAAGCAGTACATGAATTAAATTCATTTGGATCAATTTGAAAATTTAGAAGGAGTTTCATTTTGAAAGCAGTGCTTTTTTCCGCATGATATCTGGCAACCAGTCATTTTAACGTTTCCATTGCAGGATGAAGAAAGGTGTCCAGACAGAAAACATTTAGTTACAGAGAAATGTCTAAGTATTATACACCCACCCAAACGGGTATGATGACCTTTCCTATTCTTTCAGAAGTCATGATAAGTAATTTTTTCATAAATTAGATTCTGCGCAACAGAAATAATACAGTAGAGCAAGTAGCTACCTAAAATCCATTTAACATTTAACTATTTTTTTCAATAACTGGAAAACTATTGTTAAGAGTTTAGTACTTTACTATAAACATGCAACTAAAGTAAAAAATGGTCAGTGTTGATCCTGTAAATGGTGACAATTATACATGGTAAGGATAGGTACACACAGAACATTGTAACAATCAATTGTTGTACAGAAATGGATACAATTGACGCGGTGATGCACTAACACAAAAAATAAGAGACGAAAGAAAAGACAAAGTGTGTATTGAAAGCGTCGTAGACAAGTGTAGAGTCTACAATAACTGTTCGTAACTGTTCAGCACATGAGCTATGAAATCCAGCTGCAGCGTACATTGCTGTACGACCCACTGACAATCGAAGAAGATAGTCTGCCAGATTCAAAGCTTGTACTTACTGAAAATGGAAGAGGCTTAAGCGATTTTCGTTTAACACTCTACAAACAGTCTGATAACTCACGCTTACGTGATGAGTAAGAGTTATTGTACTTGATTCGGGTCTATCGATCACAACATTCAAGGTGCTTTCTTCCAAGCTTTGTCTGCATACAGCTCTTTGTCAACCAGCATCATGTCTTATGAGGGAGAACGAACGTGTTTCATGAAGTTGACGTTGTAACCACTGAAAAATTCTGCAGTTTGTCATTCATCGATCAGGAAACTGTGTGTGATACATTCGAAGCGCAGCTCTGCCGTTGCCATTTACCAGGCCGTAAATGTAATGCATGTCTGCATTTTCGGCATACGTAAAGTCTCCTATTGTAGACATCAGCACATATTGAGAGCATCATATTGAACGGTTTCTAGACATTTACTGCTCTCTACCGGCAACGCAACGAACCTATAAGACAACTTCTATTTTCTTTTATGTCCTCTGTTTGAACCTCACCGCATCACTTGTACCCAATCATTTCTATACAATAAATGATTATTACAATGTCCTGTAACTATCCTTAAAGTTTGTACCATGAATTCGGGACCACCCTGCATATATTATGCATTTATAATTATATAAGTCTAAAAGTCGCAATCACCAAAAAGAGTATTATGTCTTTTTCTTGTCAGGCAGTGCTCAATTATTGAAACCATGCAGCTGAGATAAAAATGGAAAATGTTGTTTCCTTGAAGGATGGCTATTTGTACAGCACTATTAAATTTAATACGATAATCTAACAGAAATGATTTTTTTCATTTATAGTACCTAATTATTTTCTTGCTGATTTTTAAAATTTCTTATGTGAATGTTTTTGCAATGAACCATAAAAATTCAATTTTTAAAATTTCAGATATCTTAAGTATGTTTTTTACTTAATATATTCGTGGTTTATCTAATTTCCACTTAAAAATGCTTTATTTTTATTCCATGCTTTAATAATCCTTATTTCTTGAATGTATAATTTTCTGTAGAAAGGTAGAAGCAGAGTTTCTAAGCATGTACTAAATCCGATAAAAGAAAGACGTAAAAGAATTGTTGGTCTCAGTGGTGTTAATTTTGTCTCGAGGAGTAAAAATATAAACAAGTTTTAAACAGGTGTAATTCTTTTAAATTGAAATTAAATAATTGAAATCTTTTACACGTTATTTACAAAGGATTATGGCTTCAAAAAAGTACAAAATGTTTGAAATATAATTATAATTTTAAAAATTATAAGCCGGAAAATAAGAAATTATTTTGTAATAAATATTAAATAATTTTTGCGTTGCGCTCGCTATTTTCTAAAATAGTAGCCTCAGATGTATAAAACTTTATAGAACTATAAAATATATCATACTTTTTAAACCCTACATCATTTAAGAATAATATATCTTTTGTATTTCAAAATATTTGAAAAATATTGAATTCTTTTTAAAAAAATTTAAAATTTAAACTTTTTTATTTTTTAAAAAATGTAATTTATTATTCTACTAATATAAAAATACTACAGAGTAATAAGGGGATTCATTTAACTTTATAAATCAACTTGTAGCTAGTAACTACAGCTACTATTTCAGAAAATAGCATGCGCAACGTAAAAATTAATTAATATTCCTTATAGAAATGTTTCTTATTTTCATATGCTTATAATTTTTGAAATTATGATTATATTTTAAATATTTTATACTTTTCTGAAGCCCCATTCCTTTATAAATATTGGGTAAAAGATTCGAATTATTTAATTTTAATTTTAAAGAGTTATATATATTTGAATATTGTTTATATTTTCAGCCCTCTAGAGAAATTTAACACCCCTGAAACCCTTAAGACAAATAAGAAACGACACGCTTATTTTTAGAACGAAACAAAACATTTTTTAGATGTTTTCTTTTGAACTTAAAGTTCTAATACTATAACTTAACGTAAACTATATAAATAAAGCCACAAAAATCTCATTTAATATTTTTTCTTTACACTGTTTCAGGGTTCGTACAGGCGGTCAACATCTCAAAGAACTCGAAATGAACCGATAAGGAGGGATCAATTCTCTATATATCGTGCTGATTATGATCATTCAACTAAAACTGGTATACCCTACTCTGATAAGGTAACAAATGGTTTGCATTTATTCTCTCTAAGAACACCATTTATAACCTCTTACCAATTACATTACTGGCACAGAGCAAATCCAAATATTCTAGTGAAACTGTTCAGTTTATGTGAATTGTGTATAACTTATTGCAGGAAAACATGAGCACTAATAATGAAATACAGTATAAAAATATGATACAAAAGTGAAGCGTAGTACTTGATTGAACCTTGAACCGATTTAATACAGGACTAGCATAAATGGATCATTCGTTTTGAAATAGCTATATTTTCAAAAATATTACATGTATACACACGAGAGATACATGTGAAGAGAACCACAAACTCACCAAGTTTACGCTCGTCGACTAGATTTTTGCGTCAACATGCAGGAAGCATTGGAGGAAGAAGATTTAGCAGCCAGGTTGATATTCAGCGAAGAAGCGATATTCTACTTACCCTGGAACGGGAATCATTATAATGTGTGCTTCTGGAGCACAGAAAATCTACATGCACTTGCGACAATTGAAAGAGATTCGCCAAAGGTGAATGCTTTCTGTGCAGTGTCACAAACAAAGATGTATGGGCCATTTTTCTTCTCTGAGCAAACTGCGACCGGTAAATATTGCCCGAATATGTTGCAGTTGTAATTATTCCCTTAACTCAGTGCTTCCAATGAGACGCAACACCCCCTCATTGGTACATTCCAATTCGGGACTACATAAAAGATAAACTTCTGTATCTCTTGGTGAGAGTGATCTATAGCTTTGTACCCCTAGACTCCGAGATTTAATGTTCTACGACTTCTTCCTGTGCAGGTATGGTAAGAACCTTGTTTACGTATCCCCACAACCAGTAGCGTAACGTACACCTCCGTAACCCCTGCATTGCAGGGATGGAGGATTCTAGGGGGCCCAAAGTCTGAGTGACCCTTGACGTACCCTTTGTAAAGTCCAGCTTGGGGCCCAAACCTTGACTTTTCAGGGGGTCTTAATATTCTCCATTGCACCACTGCCCACAACCATAATCTTTAGATGAGCTCAGACAACGCATTAGTGCTGCAATCTGACTATTGACAAAACTATGCTACAAAATGTATGGAATGAGCTTGATTATCGTCTGGGCGAGTATCACGTCACCAAAAGGGCGCATGTTGAACATTTTCAGAGAGTGTATAAACTTGGTCGGTTTGTGATTCTTTTCATATGTCTTTCATGTTTGTATGTGTAATATTTTTGAAAATATAGCCTTTTCAAAATGAATTAATCATTCATGCTAACCCTGTTTGATGTAAGGATTCTAAAAATCCGATTCACGAACAAATTTAATAGGTTCGATGTGTTTTCCCTCTCAAACATTGCAAAAGGGAACACTCAATTTAAGAAAAAGATGGGGAGTTAATACTTTTAAATGTTTCGAAATGCTCAAAGAAAAAAAAAGTTCTGTTTTGCTTAAAAAAATGTTTTCGACACGCTTTATCCTCATACATGCAGAGAGAGATTTTTTTAAATTTCTAATACAGCTGGCGATACTAAAACAAGTATCTTTATGTCTTACATAGACTCAAAATTAAAATACAGTAACATAGTAATAATACAATATATAAAACACTTATTACAAAAATGTACACTGAAAAACTTATTTAAAGAAGAATTACATAAAAAGAAAAATGATAAATATAAAATTAGGGATTGCAAAACCGGTATTTTGAGCCATTTGTAAAATTTTGTAATACCGGTATTCACAAGTTTAAATACCGGTATTTCGGTATTTACTAGAAATTTTTTGAACTGTCTCCATTATATATGTTCAGGGATCGTTAACATAGCAAAATAGTATACATTTTTGTTTTTGTGTCTTCCTAACGGACGAAATTAATTAGACTGTTAATACAAAGTTGCATCATAGTGAGAAGTGATAAATTATGTGAACCATCCAAGGAGGAGGGCCAAAACTATCCTATTACAGCTCAGAGCGATACTGCACATGCGCAGTATTCCGGATTTGAATTTTCGTATTTGTGAAAACAAGGTTGTGGCTGGGAACAAAGTGTGTAATATTTCGATATTTTTTAAGTTGTTGAGTTTGTTATTCGCATTGTATTTGTATATCATACTTTAGGGTTCAAATTATTTTTCAGATTCATTATATATATACTTATAAATAATAACCCATAATAATGAATAAGAATAACTTTAAAGAACATAAAAAATCAGTTGATAATACTTCGGTTTGGTTTCATTATTTATATAATGAAAAGAATATGGTGGCACAGAGTGTAAATAAGATGTTCCTTTTCTTTTTCGTGATTTTTTTATATACTGTTATAATTTATAAGTTACAAATTATTTTTGTGATATTTACACTCTGTAATAAAACTGGCAAATGAAATGAAAAAAAAATACACACACGCCTACGTTTTCTTTCTTTTTCTAAAATTTCTAATACCGGTATTAAAACCGGTATCCCGGTATTAAGATCTAAAAAATACTGAATACCGGTATTGGACTTTTAGTCCGATATTGCAATCCCTCTATATATAATATATTAAATATTAAAATAATATAAATATTACTATGATCCCCTTCTTCAATACAATATTAGACAGCCTATTGCCCTTAATACTGCCTGAATTCTTCTTGACACGAACTCTATGAGTTGTTGGTAGGTAGTATGAGGAATCTGAGATCATCTACGATAAAATATACTTTCCAGTACCTTTACATTGAATGGTACTGGTTACCAGCTGTTATACAGCAATCGCATGCCTCGTTTGATTTCATCCCACAGATTCTAATCAGGTGAATTGTGCAAGCCAAGTAAGAAAGATAAAGTTTCTGTCATGCTGTTTGGACAGTACCAGCTGTATAACAGGAAGAATTATTCTTATGAAAATATCCTTTACTGGCAAGGTAATTAATATAAAAGAATGTATTTGATCTGCGATAACACTTAAATAACCTTGGGCATTCAGACGTTCTTCCACATGAATTAAAGGACCCATGCAATGCCAAGAGAACATCCCCTAAAACATAATAATGCTTCCACCAGCTTGAAATCTTGTGGCTATGTAGATGGGGTTCATACTTTCAGCCTGTTTCCTCTCTATTCGCACCCTGTCATCTACAAAGTATAATTGAAAACAGGATTCATCGGATGTTAAAGGTCCTTTTCCACAGGGCCCTTTTTAACCACCCCAGTGCCCTAGGCACTTCAAATTGTTTTAAGCCCCTCCTCTCCTACTATTTCTAGAGAAGCTCCCTCCAATAGTTCATACCATGCCAGTTTTGGTTTGGGAGAGAGTTTCCCTGAACTCTCTTTCTCTTTTTCCTTTCTTTGTTTTTACTCTTTGAAGAGTCTTCCCAGTATCCATTCCCTACGGACCCCTCGTACCCTGGACTGGCAACAGGCAGTCGTAAGGAAATGATAGTAGCATGGTTTGACCACTCTTGTTCATTTCTTACTTTACGGTATCACGGGCCACCCACCTACTCTTTTGTAAATTAGTTCAGTAAATTAATGAAATAATTTGCAATTATACAGTACATACTATACATTATTGTATGAACAGTTTCCAACTTGTTAATTATTATTTCTTCATTGCTTATCATTTTACTATCTTTTATACTGTTAGACATCCTTATTCTTTGCTGAGTCACCTGTAATGTCTTTGTACTTGTATATCAAAGGTTTTATTTAAGCTTTAATCATTGCAAAACCATTCATGACATCACTGTTATTAATGTCCATTGTAATATCATTTCGGCTACAAGTAACCTCAAACTGTTAAGCTTTTCTTCTTCCATAGTAGATCTCATTTCGGTCTACTCACTTAAGAGCAAGAATTCTTCTCTCATGACTAGCTAGGCGTTGGTACGTTCGCTGTAATTTTAATTTCTTCTCTTTTCTCACCCTCCAATTCCTTCCACCTGCAAATCTTTTGTGCCCTAGACACATGACTAGCGTGCATAAGTGGAAGAGTGGCCCGTTTCCAGTCATTCATAGTCCAATCCTTGGGCACCTTTACGAACTGGAGACCTTTGTACTTGTTCAAGGCCATCAGTAGAGCCTTTCGAACAATTCACTGGCTACCATAGCCTATATGGTGTAAAAAGTTCATTCAGAAACATTCCCAGTTGATCCTGGATTAAGGTGTCCCGCAATTTGAAGTGCATTTGCTTATCTATTGAACTGGAAAACTTTCACAATTCCCCTTTCCGAGCGAGCATTCAGAAACCTGTGATGACCAAAAGCTTTGCGTGTTTTTTGTTTGAGAATCAACTCTCTGTAAACTGCCCTCGAATACTTCCCATACTCTCTTACAAGTGCAGCCATTTTGCTAATACTGGTTCCGACGTATCGAGCTCCTAAAACCATCCCAAGCTCAAACACAGCTAAATAACGTTTTTTCCCTATTTCTTCACAAGCATCGCAGTGTCACTGATGCTTCATTATTCCTAAATTTCTTACTAATAGCTATCTTGTCCTCTAATAGCAAATAGTGTATAGTCATTCTCCATAAAAGTGTCAAGAGGTCATAATAATTTAACTATTCAGAGTATACAAAAATAATGCAAATTTGTAATTTGTTTAGAAGGGGTCCCTTGCCTTCCAGTTATCTTGAGAAAACATTATTCTGAGAGAGCGCTGAGCAGACGGGAAGATAGATGCTCAGCATTCATCACCACACCATTGCAACAACGGGGAACTTACTGAGCACCACAGTTTACTCATTTATCACTATACAGGGAGCACACATAGCTGTAGGATTGCCTTAGGAGTACTACTGAAGCGAATAACGTTACCCGACCCCCATGCCAAGAAAGGAAAAAATTATAAAGAAAATGATATGTTATATCTTTTGAGAATTAGTGCAAAAGAATTCATTTTGTTAATGTTGCGGTTATTTATTTATTTGTTATATTTCTGCATACATATAAATAAATTCAGTACATCAATTGACACATTAAAAATAGTATTTAGTTTTGCATTTGAATTTCCAGATAATTAAGACTTAGAGACCCTTTTGTTTTTGATAATATACAGAGTGATTTGCTATCAAACAACCAACTTATAGGGTATGTAGGGGTTACAAAGACGACTCGGAGTCCCATAGGAATGCAAGGGCGCAAATGCCATAGTTGTGAGCTGTGGTGCAAAGAAGAGAAGAGGAACAGAGTTAGCAACACATTAATAGGA
This sequence comes from Trichonephila clavipes, assembly GCA_019973935.1. Classification (NCBI taxonomy): domain Eukaryota; kingdom Metazoa; phylum Arthropoda; class Arachnida; order Araneae; family Nephilidae; genus Trichonephila; species Trichonephila clavipes. The sequence goes on along the minus strand of BMAU01004205.1, from coordinate 259,006 downwards.
TGGAAAACATTTTATTGTGAGGTTATACTGCAACAGGTATTCGAAATTACGACTATAAGTCGGTTGGCAGGCCTGACAATGGCGTTGCACAATATTCCTTATGTTCTGGAAGATTCCTCCATGCAGTCTTGCGGTAGATAACCCTAAACGGAAGGTTTCGTGAACACCAATCTCTCTGGAAGTCGTCATTCGCTATACGTTTCCCGATGTTGTAGAATGAACTAGTATTCAACGAGGAACTGTCGACACGCTCTTAGTGTATGGAGATGTGGATTGTAACGGGCACGCCGCTTGGTGGTTGTACCAGAAACGTTACCCGAACAGGCGTGTTCTATATCAGTGGTCTCCAACCCCGGTCCGCGGACTGGTACCGGTCCGTGGATCAAATACCACTGGTCCGCACAAGAAACATTCAATTATCTCCATTTTATTTACTGTGGAATATTTTTCTTGGGTTTGGGCTACTTTTTTTTTAATGAAAATCCCTTTATTTTTCCTTGTTTAATCACTTTATATTCATTTTTCGTGTAGCTATATTTTATTCTGAAGGTACTTTTAAATACAATTAAAATAAAATTATTTAAACAAAACAATTTAAAATATAAACTATCAACGTCCTCTCCCTCAGCGGGCCGTGGTAAAATTGACCGGACCGCGGCGATAAAAAGGTTGTGGAACACTGTTCTACATTCCACGATCTACGCAAATGTGAATAGAAGGCTACGTGAGACTGGTTCTTTAATGAATTAACTGGTTCTTTTTGAGTTAACCGGTTCTTTAATGAGTTAACTGGTTCTTTTTGAGTTAACTGGTTCTTTTTGAGTTAACCGGTTCTTTAATGAGTTAACTGGTTTGCCCGTTCCTTCAGTTGAAGACCTCATCTCTCGAATATTTTTAAATGCCGGGAGGATACATGACATGCCAGAAATCTTCTAGAACGTGAGGAATACCATGCACCATCAATATGTAGCACATTACAGAAAAGTGTTTAAATAGATCTTAATAAATTTTACTGCATTCGTTTCCTCATCAGCCCCAATTATGTTATTGTAGGAAACGCAGCGTCAAAAACTCCCCACACATATGGATGACAGAACTTTTGGCACCCAAAAAAGAGTACATAGAACTAGCTCAAAAGAAGAGTACAAGGTAAAATAAAATTTGAGATTTAAAACAGGCATTCACTTTTTTAAATATACATATCTGAATATACCCATAAACATCTCTTCAAACTTAATCAGTGTCTTCTATTTCTATACTATCCGAAGTATCCGTTTTTTTTTCTCACGGGTTAATTTTTTCAAAATAAAAAAATATATATTATATTGATATAACAGCCAAATTGTCAAGAGAGTAAAACAAGGACAGAAAATGTGTAGAAAAATGTAAAATAATTCTTTAACGATAGCACTTTTCATTTATCTACAACTGTTCTTTCACCCAACGCCTCTTGGGGTCAGTTTTCGCAAACTCCCTTTTCAAGCGGATTCTACCCCATGAAAGGAAAGAGCTTACAAGATTTCAAGCCTGTAGGGTCTAATAGTTAAAAAGCGGGAATATTTATCAATAATGCCACTCTCGCAACTGCGTTGGGGGTCGATTCTGGTAAAAACGGGAAACTTCTTAATGGATGGAAGATTGATGTCTACCACCCCTGATCGTACAGGGACTCGTTTCTGAGTTTTAGTGGTACGTACATTGTACACTTTCTTTTATATAATATATATTGGTTTATGAATATTTACTTCTTTATATCTTAGGAATTCATTCTAAGTTTATTTAATGATAATTCACGTTCGTCAAAAATAAAAGAAAACGGTCTCCAATACTACCTTCCTCAATTCTTATTGCAACTCAGGAAAATTAATACCTTAAGGGGACTTGGCACCCCTTGAGCAAACTTCTTTATTTACGTATTTAAAAATTATATTTTAGCATTTTATACAATGTTTCTATTCAAGAAAATGTTACCAGATGAAAATTTTCATATATTATTCACACAATTTTAAAAATTTTAATTTTTTGAAGAAAATTGGGAAAATTTTAAAATTCTACTCCTTTTGTAAAAATTAATTTTTTGACCTGAATTTTTATAATACTCTTATGGATGATCTAAACAACTTTAGGGATCGATTTATATAAGAATAAATAATATAGAAATATAGTTTAGGAAATTGATGAATGTTTTAAACGGAATTTGTTTCAGCGAATTTAAAACCATTAAAAGATTTTTAATATCTAATTTACAGTCAATTTGAACTGTTCGATACGTTTTTTCTCCAAACATAACAGGAATATAATAAGTTTAAAAATGAGTTGTGGGACGTATTTCAAAACATTTTGAAAATAATGAGAAAAAAAATGAAGGATTCTTTGTCTTTCCCGTTTTAAAATTGCGTTTAATACTATTCATTTCTATATCGAAACTGAAATTTTCTTTCTCCCCATCGCATGCCAAGAAACGTGTTAAATTTTCAGAACAGCAATTTTTTTAGGGCCTTCCTCGATTTTCGCCCATTTTTTTAAAAAAATATCAACTGAAATTATTTTTGTCCATAATGAAAACCTTTTTGTTCAATTATGAAAAATAAATGGAAAGGGATTACATTCAAATTGGATTAATAAGTCTTTAAGGTGACTTGGCACCCTTTAAGCAAACTTCTTTATTTACGTATTTAAAAATTATATTTTAGCATTTTATACAATGTTTCTATTCAAGAAAATGTTTACCAGATGAAAATTTTCATATATTATTCACACAATTTTAAAAAATTTTAATTTTTTGAAGAAAATTGGGGAAAATTTTAAAATTCTACTCCTTTTGTAAAAATTAATTTTTGACCTGAATTTTTTATAATACTCTTATGGATGATCTAAACAACTTTAGGGATCGATTTATATAAGAATAACTTCATTCGTTTTCGAGAAAAAAAAATAAAATGTTGATATACAGGCTAAAAATCAACGAAAAAGCCAACATGTCTTACATTTTTTTTTTTTTTTAAAAAGTATTCAGTTTATAGCAAAACGGAGCCCTAATTTTATTACATGCTTTATTTTTAACAAGCAGGAAAAAAATTGAAGTGATTGGTAAATAATTGTCGAAGGAGTAGCATTTTGAATGCACTAAGGTTTCGAAAAACACAAACTGAGAAAAACAGGTTTAAAGTTTATAATTCTGAAAAAATAATTATTATAAGCTTAATTAAACTTAAAATACCACTTTAAGATATTACTTATACGTTTTTCTTTAAAATAATTGCATTGTAATCTGTTTTCAACCCACACATTTTTATAAATGATCAGTTTTTAGACAGTACTAATTGCCCATGAAAACTTCAAGAAAAATGTTAAAAAAATTTTTCTGTCACGACAGAAATTTTAACTGTTTTTTTCTTCTTATAATATTCAAGTATTACATTTGTATGAAAAATATATCAGGAATAAGAAATGAAATTATATAAAATTATTAATATAAAATGCCTTAATTTAAAAATTTTACATGCACACATTTCACAAGGAAGAAAAATTACATTATTGTATTGCCTCGGAAATATTCTGCTTTTAATACTACACATTCTTTTTTATAGTTATTATTTCTATTTCTAAAATAGATTTTTTTATCATAACGCATTTTTTAGCTTTTTTTCCTAAAAAGGGGGTGTGGCTGAATTGCCTAATTTGTTTTCAAATGAAATTTTATTCAACTTCTAACTTTCCGACATGCACAAGTGACATATCAATCGAAAGATAATAATGCAAAGAATAAGATTAAATGAAAATAAAAAAAAACGATAGGTTTGTGATTTTTAGGGTACCAAGTCTTCTTAACGACTGAAAAGAAACTAAATTAATAGATTCATTAATTAATACAGCAGAAATTTACGCAATGAGGACAGTGTATATATGTATTTTTTCATCTATATAATTTAATATCTTATGATTTACTTAAATTTTGCAGAATTCGTAAATTTCTGAGTTAATATTTAGTCCCTTTAAAATATGTTGCAAAATTTTTTTAAAAATTAAATAAAAATAACACAACACACATTGAACTATTACCTACCAGCCGTTTATATGTTTAGACAACTTAAATCATATAAAACCCTTAAAAAATTCAAGCAGTTCCTCTCAATATATCAGAAAATATTTGATATCAAATTCTGCGATCGAAAATCGAAACTCTTTAGAGGCTATGTACGAGATCAGAAAATTGACCAATTATAATGCGTTGTTAAGAAACTGGAAATAAGGAATGAATCATTTTCACGGAAGAACTATTTTATGATTCATAACAGTTTGTCACCCAATATGCCCAGTTCTAATGGATACGAATAAAATTGAAAAACATAATCAAATCGAAGCATTCTATAACGTGCTCTGCAAAATTATTTTTTTTTTCAGTACCAGAATATCAATATTTCACTATGCTTGGGAATTTCTGAGGCAAAAATGAGAAACCCTATCTTGTTTCAAAACTCTAATTAATTTGTTTATATTTATACTATCATGGAAACGGTTTAAAGGGGTTATTTTGTCGTTGTTTCTAATGCCACCTGTCTGATGTAGTCAGATCGAGGCCCACGAGGTTCATCATGGTATTGGGCTAGAGGTACGCCTGTCGTTGGCTTTGAGCACCATACAGGTGACAGTACGATTTAGCTCGGCGAAAGTCCCCGAAGGGACGATAGATGGTGACACCACCTATCTCCACCTCCACAATTTCTGCATGGAAACTGAGGGGGAGGGAAATATTCTCCAGTCCCTGCGCTCGTGACTCAGCCCACAAGACTTCGGACCCACTGATTTAACGAGCACGTACTCCGTGTGTACTCGGAAGGTATTTGGTGGCATCGGGCATCGAACCCAAGCCTTCCGGTCTGGAGTCCGATGCTCTAACCACTAGGCTACCCACGGCCCAGCTGTTTTGGTGAATTATACCATAAAAGAAACTTCAAAATTATTTTCTTTTACATTTTCTTAAGAGCTATGAGCTAAAAAAAAATTAATTCTTCGTTTCAAGTTATTTTTTAAAATTTTTTTGATTATATTTTTAAAAAATTTTTAGTTACAAGGGGAAGGCACGACTAAGGAAATTCCTTTGGTATCGAGGCTTGGTGTAATAGTAGTACTTAGGTTGTTCACCCCTCAATGTAATTCCGCCGAATGGCCAGTCAATTCGGAGAAATTAGCCTTCGAAATTCATGCTTAGCTTCAATACAATCAAATTTCAATTTCCCGCAATGTGTTCGTAGCCTGATTGGTAAATCGTCTGCTTACTTTGCGCGAGGTCAGGGTTTGATTAGGTTTATTAAATATTAAATTATATTTTATGTAATTATTTTGTATTTTATAAAGTAAAAAAAAATTAAAAATATATAACTTAAATTATTTATTAGTAAAATTTTAAAAATTATTATTAATTAAAAATATTTAAAATTATTAATAATTAAAGATATTTAAAATTATTATTAATTAAAAATATTTAAAAGAATTATTAAATAAATATATATAAAATAATTATTGATAAAAATTATTAATAATAAAAATTAGTAAATTAATTATTATTTATTAAAATTAATTCATTAATTACTATTTATTATAATTAATTAATTATTATTAAGCATTAGTATTAATAAGAAATATTATTAATTTAATATTAATTTATTATTAAAATTATTAATTTATTATTAATTTATTATTAAAATTATAAATTTATTAAAATTGTTGTTTATTATTAAAATTATGATTTATTACTGAAATTATTAGTAATTTATTATTAAAATTATTTAAATATATTTATTAAAAATTATTTAAATAAACTTTTGAAATTAAATAAATTTATTTGAAAAGAATTTATTAAATATTTTATAAAATTATAAAATAATTAATTTAATAATATATAAAAAGACATGTTTTATTATATTAATTATAAAATAATTATTATAATAATAATAATATGTTTTATAAATTATTTTATATTATATATAGTATTTTATTTAAAGTATATTATATTTCACATTATAAAACTATTTGTAACTAATTTTTATGCAAAATATCAGTTAATATTTATTATATATTTTAATATAAATATTATTTATTAATATAAAATATATTTATAAAATTTAACATAATTATTTATATAATTACAGTAATTCTTTTACTTTGTAAAATACAAAATAATTACATAAAATATCATTTGATATTTAATAAACCTTTCATAAATAAATTTATTTAATTTTAAAAAATAATTAAATGAATTGAAGAAAAAAATTGATCGAGAGTGGAATCGAACCTTGACCTCACGCATAGTAAGCAGATGATTTACCAATCAGGCTACGAACTCGTTGCGGAAAATTAAAATTTAATTGTATTAAAGCGCTAAGCATGAATTTCAAAGGCTACTTTCTCCGAATTGACTGGCCATTCGGCGGAATTATATTGAGGGGAGAACACTCTAAGGGAGCACTACTATTACACCAAGTCTCAACCCCAAATGAATTTCCCTAGTCGTGCCTTTTCCTTGTTAGATATAAATTAATTCCATATACCAATCGCTAGTTTAAAACAAGTGGGGTTTTTTTTTTAACTTTTCAGTTTTTTAGAGTTTAAAGTTTTACATATTGTCTGAAAGACTTAGCATAACATTGTTCATATAATTGCTTGACAAATAGCAGATTTTACCCATTTTGTTTCTTCACAACAAGGAGTTTTACAGTATCTCACTAAAGAATTTTGGGAAAGATAAAAACAAAATTAATCACTTATGAAGTTTGTTGATTTCTTTTGATTGTAAAGAAATACCTCTTCTTAAATAAAAAAAATATGATGATAGAGAAAATAAAAGCTCGAATTTTGTCATTTTAGAATGCACAACATCAAAAAATTTCCCCTGATGTAGAAGATATAGTGGATGATTTGAAAGAAAGAGTAGATAGAACTGACTCAGAAGAAAGACATAAGGTAAGACCCAAACTGTCAGAGTTAAGAGAGGCATTTGCATTGTTTATTTGTGTCTTATTTCTCCCTTTTATCTTCCCCCTCTTATAAATATATTTCTTTTTAAGTACCTCGTTGTACCATAAGTTCTGATACAAAAATTTAAGATTTTCTGTTGTGACTCAAACACAGCAGACGATTTTAAATTTCGTCCTTAGAGAACGTTTGCAATATTGTTCATATAACTGTCTCTTTAACGCATATTGCTCTAAATCAGTGATTCCCAAAGTGGTCTATATGCACCCCCAAGGGTCTATGATGACTTGCAATGGGTCCACGTAAGCGAAAAAATAATTTGGGGTCCATAAGGTGTAAATGAGGGTCTATGAGATAGTGGCTCTCATTAAACCAGACCAAACTTTAATTTTAAAAGAAAATTTAATCAAGTAGATAAACCAGATTTTACCTTTTAACATATTTATTTACTACATTTAATGAGGTTAATTTGCAGTTATAAGGTGACAACATAAATTTTATTAAGAGAAAGAATATCTTAGCTTTTCTTTTCAGAATTAATCTAAAGCAGTATAACATTTCGTGAATTTTCTCAATTTGTCGCAGGCACTCCGTCAGGACGTTTTAATCTATGTTCAGCATTTAAATGCTCTTTATAAGCTTCATACACTTTTGCCGCTTTATAAGCTTCAAAATCCCTCCAGAAAAAACTCAGGGCTTGGCATACGGAAGAAGAGTTTACTTTTGTGTGGACTTTTTTGGAGTTTGGAACCAGGGTGTGTCACAGTGCCTACGCGGTATTGTGATACCTTGATCGAAATTGAAAGAGGTGATTCGGAAAAAGCGGCCAGGATTTCTCAGATATGGCGTTCTGTTGTTGGATGACAATACAAGGCCACACTGGCGAAGGCAATGCAAAACCATAGAGCAATTCTTGATTGGGAGCGTCTACACCATCCACCAGTCTTGATCTCGCTTTCTGTATTTCTGGCTTTGAAGAAGAATCTCGCCAGAAGGCGCTTTGGAAGCAATTCTGAAGTCAAACAAGCCGTTAAACACTTCTTCCGTATGCAAGGCACTGAATTTTCCTGGAGGGGTTTTGAAGCTTATTGAGCGGTATGACAAATGTCATAATGTACTTGGTACTTATGTGGAAAAATAAAGTTATGTCTTAGCTTTAATGTCTTATTCTATGTTTTGACTTCCACATACAACCCTGATCACAATCGAAAAGGGAAACTTACTTTCCGACTCACCCTCGAACCTTAAAACAGAAGCAATGTTGCTGTTTCCCGCTTATGACGGTTACAGACAAATTCTGTTTCACGACGAGAAAATTTTTGACTTTGAAAAATCTTTTAACCGCCAGAATAGCCACCTATATCCAATGATTTCTCAAGATACTACAGAGAAGAAAAATACTTGCAGAGAACTCATCCAACTTCCATAATGGTTTGGTGAAATGTTAGCCATGGAGGCATCTCAGAGATTCATTTTTGCCAGAATGGACCCAAAAACGTTGCAAAAGTGTTTGAAAACACTATTGTAGAATTCATAATGAAGCCTCTGAACATAAACCTGTTCAATAGAAATGACTCTCTGACAGGATTCTGATTTTGATCATAAGGTGAAGACGACCCAGTGGCGTTTGAAATAGAATGTGCCAAACTTAAAACACAAAAATTGGCCTTACAGCAAACCGAGCTTAAATCCATTCAATTATAAATTGTAGTCAGTATTGGAGGTTAATTTTTTCCTCCAAAAATAGCATCCCAATTAGAGCAAGCGTTCTTTAAGGAAAATAGTGATCGAAATTCTCATGGAAGAAGTGCGTGCCTCGATAGATGATTGGCCCAAAGATTTAAATCCCGTGTGAAGTCAAAAGGTTATCATTGTTAATGAAAGGTGTAAGATCCACGTGGCCTTTCAGAGTCTGTTGAAGAGGAAAATCTAAACAATAAATAAGAGATCTTCATGGACCCTTTAAAAAGGCATTGGTAATCTCCAGGAGTCCCCGAACTACAGTTTAAGAGCCGCTGCTCTACTTCATCTATCCACCGAAGTCTAGGTCTTCTCCTTCTAGTGTTACACGGTCTAGATGAAATTTTCTTTTAGAATGTTACTGTCGTTCTCACGAATAATGTGTCCAGTCTTATTAAGGCGGCTTGTTTTAATATTATAAGCAACATCTGACTCTTTCAGTATTCAGTGTTGCGTCTTCTACGCCATTAACATTGCTCTGAATTTCTCCAAAAACATTTCTCAGAATCTTGTGATTAAAAGTACCAAAAAATCCCAGTGTAGCTCTAGGTTAAAGTTCAGGTTTCAGATGGTAACTGATTTTAACAATTTTTTTCCTTTAAAAATCGGGTCTATACAGGGCCGTTTTTCCGGTGCCCTAGGCATTTTTCTCTCTCTCTCTCAAATTGTTAAGTCCTTCCTCACTTTAATCTTGGGTATATTTTGATGATAGAGAAAATCTGTTGTGCAATTGTTTTATTCTAGGATGCCAGGCATCAAAATGTTCCAACTGAGGTAAAAGAAGTTGTCCACGACTTAAGAGATAAAGTACATCGAACTACCTCTGGGGAAAGACTTAAGGTATGTGGATTTTAAGTATTTTAATTTACTTGTTTTGTTAGTCCTAAATGTCAGATGTTTGGAATTACTACAAAAAGGTTGAAAAAGATAAGGCACTTTGTAATTACTGTAACAAAATGTTAACTTGCTAAGGAGATAACCACCGAATAGTTCTTCCACAAATATTTAAAAACAATCCACGACAAAATAGCGGACAAAACACCATCCAATGCCGACCTGATGTCACTGAAACTGCCCAGCAGCTTCTTGAAAAATAGTTTAGTACAAAATTGTATCAAGACTTGCTGCCTTGGATGTACCGTGCAATAATATTATTACAAAAAACTCGTTCATATGTGAGTCATCTCAACAAGGATATAATTCCTTACCACAAAGTATTTTCCGAGGGAGGATTCTCATGTATTCATTTTTTAAAGCTATAAAAAATAATAAAGGCATTAAATTGCTTAAAGGATTACGAGGAAAAATTTGCATAATTCTAGATGAATAAACTAGCAATAATTGCAGATATATGAATATCTCTCAATGGACACTATCCTGAAATATATTTTTCAAATTTAACTTAAGATTAATTTTGAAGGAAGTTCTTTTTTTTCAATCCGTCTCCAACTTCTCGGTCGTCATAAGTCCACGAGCAGTCGAATACAATGTAGAACGATAAAAACAGTCATCAAAGGCAAAGTCAACAACCTTCAAATAAATATAGTTTAAAACAGCAGGACATACATTGAGTGATTTCCAATGATGGGTACGTCATGGTCACAAAGTGGGCAGAAATTTGAATATGTCATTCCCATTCTAAAGAGAAAATCATGAGAAAAGTCATGAATAGTGGCAAGTCTAAAGTAAGTCATGCTGAGTGCTTTAGCAAGAAACTAGAAATTTTTTCGACTGATTCGAAAGAGAACTCCATTTCTTCCTTGAAACCTTCTCTATGTAAAAGCTGGAAAATATCTTATTTTAGGGTGCAAGCTATATAACGCTTTTTATGCCGCAAAGATAGAGCAGAATCTGGTTGCGACATTTGGAATTTACTCTTTGTCAACATATCTACTCTCTCATTTTCAAATATCCCGTAATGATTTGGAATCTACTACAATAAAATTCAGTTCCTCTTATGTAACAAGAAGGAAGTTTTTGTGATGCCAAGATAACGGTTTTGAAGAATCTAAGAATTTGTAGCCTGCTCCTAAAACGCTTGCATTAATAACTGACGGTGCTGCTGTCATTAAAAAAGGCTTTGAATATATCACCAAAAATTAATCAATAGTAATATTCAGAAGCTAAATCCACAGTATAGGCCAGGGATGGCGAACCAATGGCACGCATGCCATTGATGGCACGCGACACAATATTTTGGGCACGCCACCGATCAAAACGATTAGCGTTTTCATTCAAAATAACAACGTTCGCTACGAAGGATGACAAACAAATGCGAGAAGCATACTCCTTTGTTATTATCTTGCGCATAGCATAGTAAATTTCATTGATACAACTGTAATTTAAAGCTTATTTGTGTTATATTTACGATTATTAACTGTTATTTCATATGGCTAGTTCAGCAAATAAATAAATAAAAGTGTAAGATAGTAAGTGTAACAGAATTTCAAACTTGGTAGACTGAGAAATATGGCATGGAAAGGCTACAAAGCGGTATGTGTTTTATATTCAGGATCGTTGGTATGTAGAAAATAGTCTGTAAAACGGATTCCAAACACATTTAACTATTTCAAGAAGTTGTCTCGCGCTATTTTAACCATATTTTCATCATCTAACTGTGCCTGCGAGTTATTATTCTCAGAAAAGAATAACATTAAAGATAGCTTAAAAACGGTTTGGCATGACTCCAATTCAGCATGCATTCTACTAAAAGTAACATCTTATAATCTTTATATATAAAAATCTTCTGTGCGTATGTTTGTCACTAAACTCCTCCTAAACGGCTGGAACGATTTCGATGAAATTTTTTGTGTGGGTTCAAGTAAATTCGAGAAGGGTTTAGATTCAAAATTCGATCCAATATCGCAATTAGTTAAAAAGATATTAATTAAAAACATTCCAAAAGTACAACTCAACGTTCACCTGCATTGTTGTAACAACGCTATTGTTATAAACAAGTAATAAAAAAAAATTTAAAATCAATTCCTACTTAGATCAACCAAGAAAAAATTTATTTTAGCCCTTTTTTTATTAAATAGTTGCAATTAATATAAATATGTATATACATATGACAGAATCACAACATTAAGTGGTAATTAATTTTTATTAATTATCATTTAAGTATCGTTTTTCATCCAAAACAATCGTGTATATAAAATTTCCTTTCAACTGAATATTTAAACACGTGAGAAAAAAACCTTTTCAAATTTTGACATAAGTCGGCAAAAGGGTCGCTAATTCGCCAACGTAGCTGTATTTGTAATTTTTTAAATAATTAGTTTTAATCAATTAATTTTTATTAATTATAATTAAATTATTGTATTGTCATCCATAATAATAAAGTACATTACATTTCAGCTCAATTGAGCGCTTTAAAATGTATTTTATTAAAGATTGAAAATTCCATCAAGATAAATAAATAAATAAACAAACAAATAAAATATGTATAGAGATCGTGAGCTGATAGTAAGAATTGAAAAAGACGTAAGTTGGCGTCGAAAATTGATTTTCTTCCAAACTGGCCAAACCCGGTCTTTATTGCTACGGAAATGCAGACGATTTACGCTTTTTATCGTTTTTAATTAATATCTTTTCAAATAATCTTTATATATGTAATTCTTCTGTGCGTGTGTATGTAACTGAACTCCTCCTAAGCGGCTGGACCGATTTTGATGAAGGTTTTTGTCTGTTCCAGTGGACTCGAGAATGGTTTAGATTTATAATTCGGTTTAGAAATGTTTATTTAATTAATTTTTTAGTTATAAATTGTTGATCTTGAAATGTTTTACATTGGATCCGGCAGACTGCGCTACGATCGCAGTTTAGAATATTCAAAAATATTTTATTATAATTCAAGTTGGTCCCGACAGTTGGTGCTGTGATCATTTCAGGAAAATATTTTGTCACTTCGTGTCATTAGTTAGTTGAAATAAATTGCGTGTTAATTAAATTATTACATTCAGGTGTAATTACAGTTTGGAGTGTTTTGAACTGTGCATAAAAAACTATACATTCTCCAAATTTAGTATGCAATTAAAGTGAGTATTTTACACAATTTTCTATTAAATTTACACGTGCGTTGACTCCTCCCGTTGGTGTGGTGTGGTAGTTAGGAGAGGGGATGCCAGCTCAGGTGTCGTCCACGTCACTTGACCATGGTTCAAAATTACGTGGTCCGTCGCCAAAAGCCCTCGTGTAGCTGAACAGTGCGACGTTAATATTAAATCAATCAATCAATCAACACGTGCGTTGACAACAATTATCCTAACCTACAAATCTATTTGTGTAGCTAATTAATTACACACATTATTAAACTTTTTTTTTATTTAAAATTGTTTCTTATCGGAAATAATTTCTGTGTGTGTTTCACTTCTAAGCAACCCAGAAGTGTATAAAACTTGGCACATAATTACATTGTAATAACTTTTTAATACAAATTTTACTCAAAACGGTCCAGATTGTTAAAGCTTATTCATAAAAATTTGGAATTTTTGAATTTAAGATGTGTGTACACAGGACAACGTCTGTCGGGTCCTCTAGTCTTTATATAAATTATTTGTCATATGATCTGCTACAACAGAAGTCACGCATACGTTACTTTAATTTGAATTACTTGTATTACTAAAATATTACTAATATAGAAAGTTAAATGTATTTATTCAAAGTAAATAAAGGGTTTTGAGTTGTTAGTATTTAGTTTAATTATTTTCCAAATAATTACAAGTCAAAATTTGTTTAAAGGCTCGTCTGTATCTCATCAAACATTTCGTCAGAAAAAATGGCATGTTGATGCATAAAGGTGGGCCATCCCTGATATAGCCATATTCACAAATGTTATTAACAAGATGTTACTGACACATTGTATAAAAAATAAAAAATAAATAAACCTATTGAAACAGATCTAAGTGCTACAAGTGAAAACTCAGAAAATAAGGATACCTAGGTTTTGATTGATTGTTGATTTTTTTGACGCAAGAGCCAAGTTTGGCTATACTGCGCCACATATTCGTTAGTATATAAAATTTTTCAAAATATATGCACACAATATATATATATATATATATATATATATATATATATATATATATATATATATATATATATATATATATATAAATGTATTTTAAAATGTCAGAAGAAAAATATAAAATTGAGCAAAGTTTTTAAAAGTGCATAAATGTAAAATTTTATACATATCTCTTTAAAAATCTAATGGTACAATAACTATACTATGAGGATGTTAGTTAGGTTATGTTTTTTTACAATATCTCTAACATGATTAGAGGTCTTGTAACATGGTTATACATTACTTATTCCTTTATTATCCATGTTACAAAAAGCATATTTCTCAAATAAGGAACAATTGTAAATATTTTAGAAAATACCTCATACAAGGTATAGGTAAAATGCAAGCAATATGGAAAAGAATGAAATCATCCCCCCCTCCTAACTGCCAAACTAGATGGAATAATTTAGAGACCTTGTTAGAAATATTTTTACACTTAAAGTAATGCTTTGATTTAACTCGGAATGAACTTAATGTTTCTCTATGGGGAATGAAGAGGAAGAATATTTCAAAACTGTAGTATTTCTTCAAGTTTTAAGATCAATACAATTAGCAATCAAAGCCTTATCTAGGCATAATGTGAATTTATTGACAAATGTAAGGATATATTCATTTTTGTTGGTTGAATTAAAAAGTTTGGACACTTAGTTGCAAGTTATTATTACATGCGCTATGAAAACACGAACAGAAGAAAGAAAAGACATGGGATTAGCAAAACTTCTCTATTTCTTAAACTGACAGACCATTTGCATAAAATCCTTTTGTAAAGTTCTTCCATTAGCAACAAAAGCTGTCGTTATTAAATTATTCTGGCAGATATTATTAAGGTAAATAAATATTAAGTAGAAAAGGAATACATTGTTAAAAAGTGACGAAATGAAAACTAAGACATATCTATGATGAAAAAGGCTATGGAAAAAGCAATAGATGAATAAAAGCAAAAATTTGGAGAAAGAATCGTTAAAGAATGAGTTTTGGGTCTTAGAGGGGCTGCAAACAGAAAATCAAAAAAATTTAGATTTGATGTCTATACCTTAAAGACAATTAAAACCCAGTACAGAAGCAAGTGAGAGGTTTTTTTTTTCTATATCTAGTAATTTTGTGTTCAAAATAAGGACACGATTAAGCAATAAATCCAATGATATTCTTTGCTTTTTGAAGTTTCATTTTATTAAACAAAAAAAGTCAAATAATAAAAATAAAAATATATAAAGCATACTTATTACACATTTGCTAATGCGTGCGATTTTTTAAGGGTACTGTTTCATTAATTTGCTTTGTTAATAATTTACCTAATATGTATATAAATGTACCTTACGTTTTTCTCTTTTTTTGATTCAATATAAATAAAAAAAACAAGAAACTTCTATTTTAAATTGTAATTTGTGTTACTATGGTCAGTAAAAATTTGAAATTGGCTTAAACTGGTTTAGTGAAAATTTTAAATTCGAAAACCAGTTTCTTAAAAAGTCTGTTTTGCATACATTCTAGTATGGATATTAATGTCCGTAAGAGAACTTAATTATAGTATCAATGAATTAGTTCATCAACACAGTTTTAAATTCACGTATAAAACAAAAATTTTTCATTATGTTCATTATTCATTTCATTATTAATTCCATTTCCTCCCCTCCTTTTGATTTTTTTAATTATTAAATTATAATAAATTTAAAATTTCATCACCATTTGCTTAGTTTTCTGTTTATGAAGGTGTAAAAACAGATCCTCTAAATTTAAAAGAATGTTACACAAACTTTTGAAAAAATGAAAAATAATTTTTATTCCATACCCTTTATAGCATTTTGTACAAATTCCTATTTCCTTTTACAACAACACACTTCTTTACAAACTAGTTCTTCTCCCAGTTGTATGCAGCTCCTATTAAATAGAAAGCATTTCATTGCACATAAATAAAATACAAAGTATGCAAAATAAGTTAGTATGTTTACTACAAAATTGATATCATACAGACCCCTACGTCACCAAATTATCCAGCAATGTAGCCAGTGCAATTGAAAACTATGTCAATCCTATAAATAAATTTCAAACAATATTTGCATTTCTACACAGAAAATATAATTATTCATATACACTGGTGTGCAAAAATTAAGGACGAGACGGTTTTTTCAATATAACTTTGTACAAAAGCTTTCCAAATCAACACATTTAATACCGTAAGATCCCCAATACGTAAGGACATGTGTAATGTAAGCAACACTTACTAAAAGAGAAATCAGAGGGATAAAAAGAAGCTTGATTGAAAAAGTAGCATGGAGCGCAATGCGACTGAAGGCCGAAACATCCCTGTGATTGGTGTCCAGCAAGAAACATCCGGTCTTTAGTAGGGGATATGATCTCCCCTGACTGCTAGGCAGGTTTCACAGCGTCTGCCCATGCTGAGAATGAGGGTGTCAATGAGTTGGTGAGGCATTGCTGCCCATTCGTCTTGCAGCGCCAATCGAAGCTCCCGAATCGTTACTGGTGGTAAGGTACGAGCTGCCAAGCGTCTGCCTAGAAATTCCCATACATGCTCGATGGGATTGAGATCCAGAAATCGTGCCGGCCAATCCATACGTTCAATATCCTCACTCTCTAAGAGCTGTTCGGCAGCTACTGTGTGATGACATGGTGCATTGTCGTCCATGAAAAGGAACTGCAGACCCATAGCGCCTCTAAAAAGACGCATATATGGAAGAAGAATCTTGTTACAATAACGGGTCCCGTTGACTGAACCTGCGTCGAATATGTGAAGGTCTGTACGACTACCAAGCATGATGCCTCCCCAAACGAGAACACCGCGACCTCCATACCTGTCCCTTTCAATAATATTCGAGGGATGATTGCGGCTTCCCCGCTCTCTCCAGATGAGTATGCGATGAGAATCGCTACTCAAACTGAATCTGCTCTCATCTGTAAAGAGTACTCGTCCCCATTCCTTGTCTCTCCAATTCCGGTGTTCCCGGCACCACAGAGAACACCTTCTCCGATGGGCAGGCGTTAAAGGTACACACCGTACAGGGCGTCGTGCAAACAGACCACCACCGTGCAGTCTTCTGGCCACGGTAAAACGCGATATCGGTCGTCCAGTCGCCTGTGTCGTGTGTCTAGCGATTTCTCCCGCTGTCTGCCGCCTGTTTCTTCTGGCCTGTAAGACAATGTACCGGTCATGTGCTGGTGTGGTTCCTCGTGGACGACCACTACTAAACCCCCGGATAGCTGTTCCTGTAGTTTGAAATTGTCTCCAAAGTCGTGAAACGATGCTGTGAGCAATTCCGAACTCTGCAGCCACACTTGTCACACTGCGGCCTTCCTCCAACTTCCCAATGATTCGACCTCGGGTAAAAGCATCCAGATGTCGTCTAACAGATTGATTATTCGCCATTTCTCTCTGAGGCAGCAAATCGGTGTGATTTTAACTGCTATACGGCGTGCAATCTCTTTGCCAGAAATACTGATCTTACACCGACAACATGCTTTATACTACTCAGACACTCCCCCATTACGTCTACCTGCATATCTGCGCATGTGCTACCGTACATCATCTTACTTAATCTCCTGATTGGTCTTTCTGTCCGCTCTGCCTCTTCGTTCAGCTGATATGCTAATTTTCCAACTTCGCCCTTAATTTTTGCACACCAGTGTAAACCACTCTACCAATGAAGTCATCTGAAACCTTAAACAATTTTTTTAACTTTTTTAAAACTCTAATTGGAGTAGCATTAATAACGCAAACTATCGTCTCGTTCTAACATAGTTCTCGTTCACAGGTGCATTCTTCTTTTTTTAGGTGTGTGTGAGAGAGATTTTCTCATTCCGTTTGGACATATTTTCTTATTGTTTACCTTTTAATCTTAGTTTTATTAGTCAGAGCACAAAAGCTGGTCCGAGGGGTGTTAACCACCCAGGTTATTTCAGTCACAGGGTCGAGAAACGGGAAAACTAATATATACTAATCATTTACCCAGAATTCTATTATATGGGGGCCCCGTAAACAATTTTCTCTCTCCGATTACTCGAGCTGCCGAATTAAATGCAAAAAATGAGAAATTACGACTAAGCTATGCCATATTCCACAAAAGCAGAAGCGAGGGAAGGTTTGTATTGGAAACAAATTTGAAAATATTTTCAAGGCAAAAAAAGGACAACTTTTCTGTCATCGTCCAAAAAACTGCTTAACTTTATCGAATTTCTTTCGTTATCATACATGGCAAGAAAAAATTGTCAAATTTTAAAGGGGAAAAAATGTAAGTTCTATGTGCTAAAAAATAATATTTTTTGCATTTAAAATTATTTTTTTAAATATTTTGTGGATATTTTTTGTTAGACTCGCATTTACAATAAAATAGTTTAATAGGTTGATTTGTTGTTTAAAAAGTGCGTTTAGTTTGTTTGTTTTTTACTTTAGTTTCCAGTTTTTGAAGATCTAACGATTGCCAGAATATTTTATAAGAGTTAGTATAACAGTGCGAAAAAATTGTTGAAGCAAATCTTGAAGATTTTACACATTTCATTTCTTAAAGCATCGGGCTTTATTTTAGTCCTGTATTTTGAAAAACGTATGCGCAGACATAAAATGAGAAATGAATCTGATTGAAGAATACTTTATATTATATATTGTTACGAATTTAGTCTTATTCTAATTGTTTCTACTCATTTGTGTTCATTTTTACAGTTTAATTTGCCGTATCTAATGTGATTTCAACCCTGTTTACCTGTAATATCATTTCCACTGCATTGCACGGCCCCCATGCTTTAACATTGGTTTAAATGGTAAACTCGCCAAATATTGCAGCTAGCGCCAAGTTAACGACGGATTTGGCGACTTAATTTTTGGCGCCAAATTTGGCGATATATCGCCAAATGTGGGTGATAAGCTTGGCGACAATGGCTACCCTGCTCCTGATAACCCTGTCTGGCAACCCTATCGCGGTATTGTAACACTATTGTAATGAATGTATTACTGTATTGAGCTTTTCTCGTACGTTCCGGATTTTGCTAGACCTTTCTATTTCTCGATTAATCTGGCAAGTGCAAGAGGTTTCTGACCGAAAGGTATAAAAAGGCCCGGGTCGGCTAGTCAGTCAGTCAGATCTCAGCTTTCATGCAAGTGATACCTCTCTGAGCTAGAAAGAGAGACGATTGCATAGTGCGTGTGTTATTGCTTTTATTGAGTTATTATTTTTGTGCTGAGTGTTTACTATTGCTTTTGTTAGTGTATTACATCTGTGTTATCAGTATTTTCATCGATTGTACGTGACTTTCTCGAACTGTTCTACAATTTGTGGAGGACTGTTTTGGCCAAGAATAAAATTGTTTTGGATCCCGCTCTTCGGCTTCAATCATTTCGAACCCCCGAAAACGCAACAATTGGTGTCAGAAGTGGGATTGAATGCCAACAACAAGAGCGATGGAGGCCCAGTTCCAGACTCTTCTAGAAAAATTGACTGAAATGAATGCCAATATGGGCGAAATGAAATCGGAGTTGACCGCCAGCATGAATGCCAATATGGGCGAGTTGAATAACAAACTGACCGCGAACAAGGAAGAGTTAAAAAGTGATTTGAAGGGCATTGGCGACAAATTGACGACTATGGGCAAGAAATTTGAAGAAATGGAAGGAAGAATCGAGTCGGTTGAAAATAAATTCGAAGATATGGAGAGCAAACTAGAGGCGAAAATTTTTGAAAAGGTAGAAGAAATTTCCATCTCGTTCAGGAATGACCTAGAGAAATTGAAGCAGAAAGTCATGACTGGTCAAGGGGATGAATTTAAGTTTCAAGCTCCTTATTCCAAGCCTTCCATCAAGCTTTCTACATATAACGGAAAGTCCTCTTGGCAGGTGTATAAGACCCAATTCTCCATAGTGGTGGATACAAACCAGTGGGACTCCCAGACCAAGGCCTGCCAGTTAGCTGCTTCTCTTCGAGTCGACGCTGCTGACATTTTGCAAACTTTGCCGGAAACACAGCGACTGGATTTCGACGCTCTCGTTAATGCTCTGGAGTTACGCTTCGGAGAGAAATGTGTGAAGGATTACAGCAGACTCCAGCTGAAGTCACGGCAGCAGAAAGTGTCGAAACGCTCCAAGAACTGGCGACGGACGTCGAGAGGCTTTCTCACTTGGCGTTTTCTGACTGTCCGACTGAAGTAAGAGAAGTCCTGGCGCTGCAACACTTCATCGACGGGGTGCGTGATCCGGAAATCCAGAAAGCTCTCCGAATGGCGGATCTCAAGGACTTAAAGGGGGCCCTAGTGTTTGCTATGAAATTCGAGGCAGCCCAGCAAGCAACACGAAAGGACAGACACCCCATACGAGCCGTCAACGAATCGGACACGTCGAACTCAGGTGTGGAGCGGTTAGAGCGACAGATGAGAAGCTTCTTGAATAGAGTTGAGTCTTTGATGTCCCAGAAAGCAGACGGGAAGAAGACCCTTAAATGCTGGACCTGCGGTCGAGAAGGGCATCTGCAGAGAAGCTGCCGGGCACGCCAAGGCGCTGAAACTAATAGCGCCTCCCGGAAGGAGTTGACGCAAAAACTAATTAATGGCCATCTCGTGGGGCGGAGGTTGCCAGATTTTGGAACACTTTCAAGTGTGTCAAATTTCGACAAAGAGTACCGGTGAGAATGGAACTTTTATAATGGGACATGTTAACGAGCTTCCCTGCAACATGATCATCGATACAGGAGCCAATGTGTCTATCATTCGGAACGATCTGGCTCAAAAGTTAAAAGAGAAACTTATCTGGACTCCGCCCCGCGTGGTGCTACAGACCGTGACAGCTGAAAAGATTGATATTCACGGAAAATTAAAAGTCAAGATCAAGTTTGGAGACACTACCTACCAACATGCTGTGTATGTCGCAGATATTGCAGACCCTTTCATTCTTGGACTGGACTTTCTAAAGGAGCATGGTTTCACTCTAGACTTCAACAAGAACGAATTACGTTCCATACACGAAGAAGTCACTATATTCAAAATTGAACACAGGACAGAATCTATTCGACAGGTAACCGCTAACGAGAATATTACCATTCCCCCAAGGACTGAAATCATAGTACCTGGATACATCGGTAACGATGTGAGTTTCAACTCTGGCCTAATTGGATCTGCGGAAAATAAAGCGAATGGATTGCTAATAGCTTCGACGCTAGTGGACCTTTCCAGAAAAACTATCCCGGTAAGAATTTGCAACGTAACTGAAAAACCTAGAGTGTTCCAGAAAGGTGAAGTGTTGGCAACCTGCAGTCCAGTAACGTGTGTCTGCAAAAGTTCGAGCTTGCTCCTATCCAACTCGCCTCAACAGTTGACTCCCGACCTTCTAGAAAATGCTGAATTGTCCCCCGAACAGAAAAGCTCCGCAGAAAGACTGTTCCAAGAATTTGAAGACGTGTTTTCTAGAAACAGTAGCGATATTGGCCATACTACAGTGACACAACACAGAATTGATACAGCAGATCATCCGCCGATTAAACAGCACCCAAGACGCTTGCCGTTTGCTAAACAGGAAGAGGTCGGAACACTACTACGAGAGATGCAGGAAAATGACATCATAGAACCGTCTTCGAGTCCGTGGGCATCTCAATCGTCTTGGTTCGTAAGAAAGATGGCTCCACAAGATTTTGCGTGGACTATCGAAAACTTAACGACGTCACCAAGAAGGACAGCTACCCTCTTCCAAGGATAGATGACACCCTGGATACCCTTTCCGGTCATAAATGGTTCTCGACTTTAGATTTAAAGAGCGGATACTGGCAAGTGGAGATCCATCCCGAAGATAGAGAAAAAACAGCATTCACTTCCGGCCAAGGACTATGGCAGTTCAAAGTCATGCCGTTCGGGCTCTGCAATGCGCCAGCTACTTTCGAGCGCCTGATGGAGACCGTGCTAAAGGGTCTGACTTTTGAAGCTTGCCTTATTTACCTGGATGACGTCATAATAGGAGGGCGTACGTTTGAAGAACATCTTCAAAATATCCGGAAGGTGTTATCAAAATTAAGCGACGCTAACTTGAAGCTAAACCCTTCGAAATGCAAGTTCTTCCAGAAAGAAGTCAATTATCTGGACACATCATCTCTGCAGAAGGTGTTCGTACGGACCCCGAAAAAGTGTCCGCCGTAAAGAATTGGAAACGCCCTGAAAACCTCCGTGAGCTGCGAAGCTTCCTGGGACTATGTACTTATTACCGAAAGTTTGTGAAAGGGTTCTCTAACATCGCAAGACCCTTGCACAAGCTAACAGAAAGTAAACAAAAGTTTCAGTGGGCAAAAGAATGTGAAGATTCCTTCCTCCAGCTTAAAGAAGCTTTGACGTCTTCACCGATCTTAATATATCCACAACCGGACAAGCCATTTATCTTGGACACTGATGCCAGTAATGAGAGTGTCGGAGCAGTATTATCTCAGGAAATAGATGGCCAGGAACGAGTCGTAGCTTATTGGAGTAAGTGTTTATCGAAACCGGAAAGAAATTATTGTGTCACTCGAAAAGAGCTACTGGCTATTGTGAAAGCCATCGAGCATTTCCATCACTATCTCTATGGCCAAAAATTTCTTCTACGTACCGATCATGCCTCTTTAACCTGGCTAATGAATTTTAGAAACACTGAAGGCCAGGTAGCCAGATGGATACAACGGCTCAACGAGTATTACTTTGACATCAGACATCGTAAAGGCTCCTCGCATGGAAATGCTGATGCCCTTTCAAGAAGACCATGCCCAGAAAATTGTCGTCATTGTTCCAGAGTAGAGACCAAATATGACTATGCTATACGCCAGATAACAACTTCAACAGCGACGCCACCCGATCCCTGGAGTGACGAGAAAGTTCGAGAAGACCAGATGGCGGATCCTGATATTAAACCCCTTATAGAGTTTACGGAGTCTTCCAGCAATAAACCAAGTTGACAGGGCATCTCGGCTTATAGTCCTACAACTAAGCAGTATTGGGCCCTCTGGAATTCTCTACATCTCAAAAATGGTGTTCTATACCGAAAATTCGAATCAGAGGATGGAAAGACATTCAGGTGGCAATTAGTACTTCCTCGATCTCGTATCCCAGAGGTACTCAAAGAATTGCATGGCAGCCCAACAGGAGGTCATTTCGGCGTCATGAAAACTTTGCACCGAGTTCAAGAGCGATTCTTCTGGGGGTAAAGTGAGAGCTGACGTGGAACAGTGGTGCAAGTCCTGTGATGCCTGTTCAGCTCGGAAGGGGCCAAAGATACGTAGCCGAGGGAAGCTGCATCGCTACAATGTTGGAGCACCCTTCGAACGTATCGCTTTCGATATCCTGGGACCTCTGCCAAGGACTGTGTCTGGTAATAAGTACCTACTTGTTGTCATGGACTACTTCACGAAATGGCCCGAAGTGTACCCCATTCCGGATCAGGAAGCCCCACCGTAGCGGAGGCTGTAGTGCAGCACTGGATATCGAGATATGGGGTACCTCTTCAACTTCATTCCGATCAGGGAAGAAATTTCGTCTCTGCGGTATTGAAGGGGGTCTGTGAACTACTCGGAATTGACAAGACCAAGACCACACCTTTGCACCCACAGTCAGATGGCATGGTGGAGAGGTTTAATCGTACCATCCTGAATAACCTCTCACTGATGGTCTCCAAGAACCAACAAGACTGGGACCAGAAAGTTCCTCTCTTTCTGCTAGCGTACCGCAGCGCCGTTCACGAGACTACCGGATATTCACCATCCCAGATGCTTTTTGGCCGAGATCTTCGTCTCCCTTGTGACCTGCTGTTTGGTCGCCCTCCGGATACACCTTCATCGCCTGAGAAGTACGTGCAGAATCTCCAGGCACGTTTTGAAGATGTACACAATTTGGCTCGAGAACGGATCAACCTGAGGACGGAGAAGATGAAGACTCGGTACGACACAAAAGCCACAGGACATCAATTCAAGGAAGGTGACAAGGTGTGGTTCTACAACCCGACTCGACGCAAAGGACTTTCTCCTAAGCTACAATCGCATTGGGACGGTCCTTATACAATTTTAAAGATAATAAACGACGTCGTAATCCGGATCCGTAAGTCAACGAATTCGAAGCCTAGAGTCGTTCATTACGACAGGCTTGCTGCATATTATGGCCATAATTCTTAGTGTGTCAATTATCGTGTAATTTATTTTGACCATGGTCTTGTATAAATAAGTTAGTGTGTAAATAATCTTGTAAATAATTGTGTTTATTGTTTTGTAAGTGTTTATTTTGTACTATGCATTAGGTGTTTATTTTTGTACTATGTATTACATGTTTATTATTGCATATTCATTTAGTTGTTTTTAA
This sequence comes from Trichonephila clavipes, assembly GCA_019973935.1. Classification (NCBI taxonomy): domain Eukaryota; kingdom Metazoa; phylum Arthropoda; class Arachnida; order Araneae; family Nephilidae; genus Trichonephila; species Trichonephila clavipes. Next base: position 234,927 of record BMAU01004205.1, on the reverse strand, counting down.
TCAATTGCTTTATTATTATGTTAACGTCTGATGAAGGGTTGTACTGCCCGGGACGTGCAGTTCTTGAGAGGGGGCAATGTTACGAATTTAGTCTTATTCTAATTGTTTCTACTCATTTGTGTTCATTTTTACAGTTTAATTTGTCGTATCTAATGTGATTTCAACCCTGTTTACCTGTAATATCATTTCCACTGCATTGCACGGCCCCCATGCTTTAACATTGGTTTAAATGGTAAACTCGCCAAATATTGCAGCTAGCGCCAAGTTGGCGACGGATTTGGCGACTTAATTTTTGGCGCCAAATTTGGCGATATATCGCCAAATGTGGGCGATAAGCTTGGCGACCATGGCAACCCTGCTCCTGATAACCCTGTCTGGCAACCCTATCGCGGTATTGTAACACTATTGTAATGAATGTATTACTGTATTGAGCTTTTCTCGTACGTTCCGGATTTTGCTAGACCTTTCTATTTCTCGATTAATCTGGCAAGTGCAAGAGGTTTCTGACCGAAAGGTATAAAAAGGCCCGGGCCGGCTAGTCAGTCAGTCAGATCTCAGCTTTCATGCAAGTGATACCTCTCTGAGCTAGAAAGAGAGACGATTGCATAGTGCGTGTGTTATTGCTTTTATTGAGTTATTATTTTTGTGCTGAGTGTTTACTATTGATTTTGTTAGTGTATTACATCTGTGTTATCAGTATTTTCATCGATTGTACGTGACTTTCTCGAACTGTTCTACAATTTGTGGAGGACTGTTTTGGCCAAGAATAAAATTGTTTTGGATCCCGCTCTTCGGCTTCAATCATTTCGAACCCCCGAAAACGCAACAATATGTTTTGTTGATACTTTTGTATGTAAATGACTATTATTTAAATAAAATATGATTATAAATGAAAGGCATTCTCCAATTAATTTCTTTATTCCAGGATGTAAAGCGTCCAAACATTCCAACTGATGATGCAGAAAAAAGATTCAACGATTTACGAAACAGAGCTTATAGAAACTCAGAAGAAAGGAGCATGGTAAGACGAGCTTTAAGTTTTGAGAGACATTTTCATTTTTTTAAATATCTGATTTATTCTCATAAAAAAGCTCCCTAAACACATCAAGTTTCTTTTATTTTTATATCTATAGCTACATGTTTTTTGAAATATTAAGCTTCAGTCAAGGTCTATTCAAGTACAGACCTCCTGAAAATAAATGGCGCAGTCACACTATTTAACAGTTTTTCTCTAAATACCTTTGTAATTAATGATAGGATTTGAAGGAAATTTGGAACATATAAAAAATTGAGACTACTCTCTACCATATTCTGCAAGAAATTGGGTTATGTAGTGGATAAATTATTTTAACGAAATTTTAATTTACTTTGTTGGTTCACTTAACGTATTCATATTGCGACGAAATCAGTTTTTCCATCCAACACAAGTCGAAACTTGTATCACTGTACCACGATATTAGTTTTCAGTTTGCCCCTTTACGACAATGAAATAACAGAAAAACTAACGTAATTTTCCAACTTCCTGCTCTTCTGTCCTTTCCTTTCAAGAATTATACTCGATGAAAACGATCTCATAATTAAAAGGAGTGAAGGACGCATCCCCCTTATTATGGGCAGGGGGTAATAAACTCGATCTGCCTCTAGCCCTTAATTGTGACCGAAGATCCCAGACCCCACTTCATGTCTTGCCAGTGGTCGCATCGCACAAGTGTCTCTTATTCTGAGAAAACAAAAAGATTTTCTCAAGTGTCAGGATCACCAAGTATCTCCCGAGCATATCTTGAGTTTAATGAATCTCTCTAGAAAAAATAACTATAAGGTATTCTTGTACTCGATTTTTTTAGAGTCAACGGTCTAATGAATCTTGTCTGTCTTGTTCACCAGTTTCTGAAGGATTAGCAAAACAACAACTTGATTAATCCTTCCACTTTCCATTTTTGATGCTGCTAATATATACAGGGTGTATCAGTACAGAGATTACAAACATTCAAGATAGACAGAGTAAACCTAGACAAGCGGAAATCACACAGGAGCAACACTTTTCTGGCATGGTAGTGACGACACAAAACACAAGAAGGATAGGACACGAATAAAAGAAGGAAACAAGTTTATTATCCTTAGAAAAGCAAAAAACTAAGAAAACAAAGAGCATTAAAGAGACAACGATGGTCATCAAAATGGATGTTCGAAATAACGACCTTGGCCGTGATAAAAGCTTCACATTTTCGGCTCATTGAAGATCGAACGTTAGCGAAAATACTGGGGGTGTCCCAGATTTCCCCAACAGGTGCCGCGATGCGTGTAACTAAATTCTCAGCTCTGTTAACTTGACGTACCCCATACAGTGGCGTAACGAACACCCCCGCATTGTGGGGGGCAGTGATTCGCAACCCCCGGTTCGCGGACCGGTCCGTGGATCAAATGATGCCGGGCTGCCTAAAGAACACTAAACTATTGCCATTTTATTTAAAGCGGTGGATTTCTCTCGGATTTTGGCAACTTTCCACGGAAATTAGTTTATATTTCACATTAAATCACTTTAATTCATTTCTGGTGTAACTATATTTTATTCTGAAGACATATTTAAATGCAACTAAATTAAAATTGTTAAATCAAAACAATCTAAAATATAAACAATCAACGTGTCCCACCCTCAGCGGGCCGCGGTAAAATTATCAAACGTTGACCGGTCTGGAGCGATAAAAAGGTTGCAGAGCACTGCTCTAGGGAGCCCAAAGTCTGATATCTAGTAAGATCCAGCTTGGGGAATAAAACTAACTTTGCAGGGGGCCCCTAATGTTCTTCGTCACACTACTACCTCCATAAGAAGGAGTCAAAGCAATTGAGGTCTGGAGATCAAGTGGGCCGATGCACTGAACAACCAGTGCTTCGGTTTACGTAGCGCTATCTATCGCATGTACCAACCAAAGACTTCCCAGGTGTTTTTTGTTTGTTTTTCTAAGAGTAATAAACATGCTTTCTGTCGTTACTACTACGCCAGAAAAGCATTACCGACCATGCATTGCTGGGCAATTTCCCATCCTCTAATTGTACTTTATCTCACCTGAAAGTTTGAAACAGCTGTACAGTTATACCCTGTATTGGTTTGAAATACCTTTTTCCCAAAATTGTTCAATATTTAGCATAATTGCCTGTCTTGTAACTACGGATCAGGAATGACCAACAATACTGTAACCTCACTTTCTTCTGTTCCATATGAAGTAAACTGTGAAAAATTACTTTACTTCGTCAAACAACGTCACTTTTCAAGTAGTAACGAGTCCTAAGCTGATGACCCGTTTGATAACAAGTTTTTATAAGTCAATGTCACTCGCATTGAAATATGAAGGAAAAAAGTAAATATTTGTTATTAATTTCCACTTTGTATTTTGTTCATTGCAGGAAATGAAAATGCGCGGGGATATTGTCTACAATTTTACGGAGGAAATAGTAAGTTATCTCTTAGATTAATTAACATTTAGCAGCATGATTTGGTTTTTTGTTTTATGGCACCTCTAAGCAACTCGAGGGTTATTGGTGGAGGACCTCTTACTTGGTTAAGTGACGAGAGCAAGATCTAAGCTGGCACCTCTCCAAAAATTATACACTTCGTCAATGTGAAGACTTTCAACTTCGACAGGTTTAACGTGCATCAGCGCCTCTACACGTAGATCGTCAATGGCATTAGGACTCGAATTCACGACTCGACAAACCATCCATGACCATGTAACTTTTATTTATTACACTAGGATTGAACAGAAAAAAAAGGTTACAGGTCGAATAAAAAATATGCATTAACAACAGACAGAAAATACAAAAGGGAATTAAGAGGCATATGCGTGTGTGTGTGTCTATCCCATTTCAAAATAATCACCAAGCCTATTTAGGCACTTATCAGAACGCAGAACCAACTTGATTAACCCGTCTTGGTAGAAATCAGGTCCATTTCCATTGATCCAGGTCTCAATGATGTTTTCAGAGCACTGTCTTGGAATATCGCAGCCCATCAGAAACGATATGCTGCCAAAGCTCAGTCCCAGCTCTCGCGAAATTTCACTCAGTTACCCATCGATAATTTTGAATAATTTCTTCAATCCGTGCCTTGAAGAACTTGGCCGGCATCTCCCTGCCCTGTTGCGGTTCTCGACATCCTGTCTACCTGATTGAAAAGAGTACCATCATTTCGCTACATGTTGTCTGTTCATTGCTTCTTCACCATAAACTTCCACGATTTGACTCTGAATATCAGATGCGGACTCATTCTTTACTCATAAAAATCGAACTTCCTAACGAGACCAATTTCCTAAGCGTCTTGCTATTTCCATCATCCTAAACCGTCCGGGAACTTTCACTACCTACCCGCAAACCAGATGTATGACAAGTAGTGCCATTTGTCTCCAATCTGGGAAAACAAGATTTCTCCACAATATGTAGTTTTCAAATGCAGCGGCTTGTAATTTTTCTTCTGATCATCCCTCGTATGCAAAATATTGCAAATGATCTTTAACGATGAAATTAAAAGTCGTCTGCAGCGTTTGAGTCACAGCAGACGATTTCAAAATTTTGCGTCAGAACTTATGACACAGTAAGGTAATAATTACAACACATTGCATCCAAAAGATTTACTGTAACGTTGCAGTCTCACTTATGCAATAATATTAAATTAAAATTATTCGCGTTAACTTTATATATATATATGCACAAAAATAAATTAGAGCACCAACAAGGAGTCGTCTAAATGAAACGAAATTTTACAACGTAATGACTACTTTGATATAAGTAAATGATTAGAAAATCAAAGGAAAAGGATAATTTATATATTTCATAGAAAAAGGCAAAAGAACGGATTTAATACCCTGTTGAATAAATACCCTCTACCGCGAATACACAATGCGATACGATCGAGCATTGAGGTATACAAGTTTTGTATGATGTCTTGAGACATTTTGTTCCGTATTTGCTGTAACCTTGCCTCTAGTTCGTTCAAACTCGTGGGATGCCCAACTCGTCGTCTCAAACGATCCTAGACACGCTCTATTGGAGAAATATGTGGGGATCGGGAAGGCGAAAGAAGGGTAGTAACAGTGCGGAGACAGTCTTGTGACACCCTTGCCGTGTGAGGTAGAGCATTGTCTTGTTGAAAAATGGCTCCTGGGAGCCGTTGCATGAGTGACATCACATGTGGTTGCAGGATGTCATGGACATACCGCATGCCTGTTCCTGGTGCCACGGATCAATACCAGGGGTGACCGTGTATTGTAGGAAATGGCACCCCATACCATCACACCAGTTGTGGGAGCGGTGTGTTGCTATAAAGAAAAAACAGGATTGAGGCGTTCACCACGGGGTCTCCACACACGAATACGATTGTCGTTACTGCTGAGATTGAATCTGAATTCGTCGCTTAAGACGACATGGTTCCATTCTACTACAGTCCAGTTTCCTCGTGTACGGCACCACTCCAAACGGAGGCGTCGATGGGTTGGCGTCAAGGGCAGCACACATAATGGGCGCTACGATCCCTTATGTTCTTTAGCCAGGCGCCTTCGTATGGTTCGAGAAGACACAATGGCCCCTAGTGAAGGTGCTAGCTGTGCCTTAATAGCGGTCGATGAAGCAGTTGGCTGTACGCGTGCATTCTTAAGATGTGGCAGTCTTCTTGACGACTGGTCTGTCGAGGGCATCCTGAGCCTAGTCTTCGTGTAAATGGCGTCTCTTGGATCCTGGCAATCAGAGCGGCCTAATGGATGAGCTACTCGCCTAGCTGGCCATTCAGCTTCCATCATGCCGAGGATTCTCACCCTCTCAAACTGCGACATCTGCTCATATTGTCTTCAAAAACGGCGCAAAGGCATGTCTACCTCACCTCTTCCTTTGTAAAGGATTCAGCACACTCAAAAAAGCTTTGGTTACCTGTTTTATACTCCATGGAGAACGACGTTAAACGCCCACTACCGGCTATACGTAATGCGCATTCACGCTGCATTTCTAATCATCTGCATATCTCCCCGACGTGTACCTTCATGCCAAGTTTCGTTATGATGCCTCTATTATTTCTTGGTGCGCTAATTTTTTTGTCCATGAGTGTATATATAATTGAAGCTAAATAGCTAAAAATTCAAAAATTAAGGATTAAAAATTATTGTATATATATATATATATATTTTCGTTTCATTTTTAATAAATATTAGTTATTTACAAAAAAAATTAATATTTCTCTGACCATCTCCTATAAAGTTTAAAGAGTTCTACAAAACGATTAAAATTTATCAGTAATGTTTTAAAGTTGCAACCCTAAGGCAGAGAAAAAAATTCACCGGGAAGAAATTGTCAGAATGCGCTGAAAGCTACTAATTTGGGAATGTGCTTGTGGAAGAATAAATGATTAAAATTTGAAACTAAAATACGCACGCACACACTTTATTGAGCAAATCGTATGAAAAAATGATGTGTTCAATCCGATGAGTAACCTTCATTATTTCTAACACAGAATGCAAGACACCTGATAATGAGTCATATATTTTATAAACCTAGCAGATTCTGCAGAGTACACAGTTATAGGATGGAATGGTGACATGTAGCATCACGGCATCCCATGTATTCTAGCTCGAGTACAAGTCCAGTGGGAATGTTGGCCACGGCAAGATATCAGCGTGGTCAAAATTATTAAGTTGGAAACATGGTTGATACTGAAGATCAGGGTTGAGACTGTACAACTGGCAGTAGAATTTCTTGAATATAACGCTGGCCTGTTAAAGCGCCTGTAAATGAACAAAGAAATATTTGACGTGTTATGGCAGTTTCACCTTATGTCGTTATAGTAATAGCTCTTCTGGATTATGACACTGCACAGCAAACCGTTAATCTTGGTGCTGACCGCGTAGCCTCTGCACACGAATTCGATTGTCGTCGCAACCAAGACAGAAGCGGGCCTCGTTGGTGAAGGACACTCGATAAGCGATGCAAAGTTATTAAAGATAGTTGTTAAAACGGTTTAAGTTAATTTTAGTACTTAGTCTTATGTTATCGACAAAAAGTGCTATAATTTATGAAATGTTCGAAGAGTTCTTTTTTATAGTTGAGTGATTGCCAGGAACATCTTAAGACTCTTGAAACCCTGGGCCCCTATGCGAAAGTTGGTCCCAACTGTGAACCTTAAAAGGTGATAGTATATAGCAAGGGTCAGCAACCTATGGGATGCGTGCCACATCTGGCACGCGGTACAATTCTAAGTGACACTCCGCACCACTCTACAAATGTGTCAAATTTTGAGTGGTTGGAAGTTGATAGATAAACTTGTAATGGACCTCCTTGACAAGTATCTTAAGAATTATGAACATTTAAGGAATCATGAAAAAATCCGAAAGATAAATTTACAGCTATTTTGTAACTTATTACCTTTCCTTGCAGAAGAGATTTAATTGTTTGAATACAAAAAATTGCATGTACTGTGCTTTCTGCTTTTGGTTCTACATACCTAAATAAAAAAAATATTTCCTCATATCAAAAATATTTCGAGTCCGTAAAGGAAATATTTAACAATTGAATGCTCAGAATCTCGTGTCTAATTGAAAGTCACAAATTATAGCCCTGATTTTGCGATTTGAAAATAGACACTAGATTCGCATTAAAATTTTCATTTATCTTTTTTTAAAAACTATAATGGGGGAGAAATACTTATATTTTATATTCTCTAGTTCTTATTTTAATAAATATGTTTAAAAATACAAAATATATGTACATTTTAATTTATTTTTATGGAAGAAATAGTTATATTTTATGCTATTTATCTTTATTTTAAGAAATATCTTTAAATGATGCAAAATTAATATATACTAAATTTAAAAATATATATATATCTCCAAAATTACTGACCTCTATTCTCTAACTCAGTATACATTTTCGGGGGAATTGAATTGTTTAAAAAATGATCTACTGTGTGGCAAGCTGAATAATATTAGTAGATCGGTTTGGCATGCCACAGCTAAAAGGTTACCGAACCCTGGTCTATAGCATACACATTGTCAAATATTCGTTTGAACGGCATCCCGTAATAAATAAATGTGGTAACTCAAAATCTCCCAAGCTTATGCCTAAGCCGACTGAAGCCTTTGACTAAATGGTGTATGGTGGTAGACATAGGCCTAGACATGGACGATGGTCATCACATAATAGCGCAGTTTTGCCAGTTAACATATTAAGTTTGAAATTTCTAGTTTTTCATAGAATATATGTACAGGATAACATTTGATTACTAAAGTTATTAGGATCAAGACCTTACTGAGGTTGAGTAAGGAACGAGAAGAGGCCCCCATTGAGGTTGAGGCTTTGGACCCATGCCTTTAGACGTCCCTGGTGCTCTCTCGGTCGGCTTTTCACAGGTCTTTCCGACTATTTTATGGATAGCTGAGCACAGAAAGACATATATACGTCTGGGGCAATTAACGCACTGGTTGAGTGCATACGCCTGCGACACTTAAGAGGTTAAAGTCGTATTGTAGGTTTAGCGCCAAAGTATTCATTGAATTCAACATGTTACTTTATTATGAAGGGGGAGCACGATGAAAATTATGATTAGACATTAGATCATAAATATAGAAAGTATGAGAAGCACCGACAGACTATTCTAATTCCAATAACTGCTTGACAGGATTTCAGAAAGCATGAACTCCATCCACAAGACCACGGCGAAACAACTGAAGAAGGATACGAAAGAGTAAGTCAATGTGTTATAGAACTCTGTTTATTTAATTAACATTGCATTATATTCTACTTTAATAGACAGCGAGCAATGTAATTTGGAGAGGAATTCTTTTCTCTCAGTTAAAATTTATTATCTTCATGTTCAATATCTAAACTTTCGTCCAAATGGATTAGTAACTTAATGTGCAGGATATCCTAAAAATAACACCCAAACACTGCGCAGCCAGATTCCTTGTCGGAAGTACATAAAAAAATGCCCAAAGAATTGTACCCCTGCGATTCAGCTTATGAAAAAAAAATACGCTAAATGATGTTGAATGAATGATTTTTCATGATCGGGTTTCAATGTACCGGCTGTTTCTTTACGCTTTAAGTATTTATTACATATAACTTACAAGTACAATTAATGCATCGAATGGAAGAGTAACTGAAACAGTTTTACCTACAATCTTACAAATGTTCGATGTGAGCCCATTCGTCACACGGTATAAATAAAGTCGATTGGCGAATTCATCCCAAACTTTTTTCAGTGTGTCCGAGGAAATTCTTGCAACAGCTGCTTCCATCCTGTATCTTAAGTCTGAAAGGTCAGGTTGTAGCCGAGGAACGTACACACAATTCTTTTATGAACCAACACAGATAAAAGTCAAATGGTGTCAGATTGGGTGAACGATTGAGGAAATAGCCATAGTTGTAGAGCATCAAGATAGGCAGAATCAGTTACAGTTAGTTACCAGTTACGGCCTTGGTCGTCCCGTACTTTTCCCTTTACAAAGACAGCCAGTTGTTTCAAACTGATGATACTACCCAAGAATGTTATTACCATTTGGAGGTTGGCAACCGAGCTTAATACAGACGCTCGTTGCACAGTAATAGCAGATTCTGTCTTTGTTAACCGGACAAACGAACTAAGTTGCTAGTTTTCATGCTACTTGTACTTTGATAGACACCGCACGCCTGCGACATGTGCAGTCATCCATTCTACGGCACGCTCAAGTCTTCCCAAGGCCACCTTGATTTTATAGGCCACGACAGTGAGCCTCTAAAAAGAAGTCACGGGACCAAAAGGAGGGACGAATTTTGTTCGGGTTTGACCATTACTTAGTCTTCCATTAAAGCTTGTGATACAGTGCAATTACCATTGGATATAAAGAAAGGCACGATATTTATATTATTGTATAACTTTATTCTTGAGTCATTATTGAAATTTTTTTGTTTTGAGGACACAGCATAATAAACTGAGAAGTTTATGCCAACATCTCTAATTATTTGTAAATTAAGATATTTTGCTATATATGAGAGAAATTAAGTCTTTAAATTTATATATTTTTTATTCTATCAAATCCTAATTACCTCAAAAATATTACAATGTTTGGTAATAACTTATAACCTAAAGTTGCACATATTTTATAGTAAAGCCTTGTTATTGTTGTGTACCCAACTGTTCATCAAATAAAATGCATATCCTTGCATATTTCCCGGTTATCCATCCTACACTCAGGAACATTGAAAATAGCGACCCAAGAAGGAAGCTAAGTACAATCGCGAAACTTTGCAAATAAGTACAGCGTAATGTGATATGCAAATGATCCAAGTTTTGTGCCAATACGCATGATCATACTCGCCGAGGTGGTGCTACAATCAGGAAGAGGGTGCTATATAAGCCGGCGCAAATTCGAAGATTCATAAACGTGACGATTACCCGCCGATTGTAGGAAGACTGGTAAGCGAAACATGCCAGGTAAACGTACTAGAAGACATTTCTCACAATTAAGCGAGTTTGAGAGAGGCCTGATCATCGGGATGAAAACTGCAGGCTGGTAGACGCGCCGTGTTGCTGGCCAGGTGGATCGTTCGAAGTGTGCCGTTAGAAATTGTTGGGAGCAGTGGACACGAGAAGGTATCCACGCACGGAAAACCGGGTCTGGAGCGACCAGGAAGACCACGAGGAGAGAGGATCGAAGGATCGTGCGGCAAGCACTTGTGGACCCCACAGTGACTCGTTCAACGATACGAGCAGACGTAGGCGTAGCAATTGTTTCACAAACAATTTCCAGACACCTTGCAGAAGCAAATATTAAATCCAAGCGCCCTTTCCGTGCACTTCCTTTAATACTGGAACATCAGCAACTGCGTCTACAGTGGTGCCAAGCCAGATCAATGTGGAAAGCCATAGATTGGCAAAAGGTTGTGTTTAGTGATGAATCCCGGTTTGTTTTGGGGACAGATGATAACCGTGTACGGGTGTGGAGGCGCCCTGGTGAGCGGTACAATTCCCCCCACACTGTTCTACGTCACACTGCCCGCACAGTTGGTGTAATGGTCTGGGGGGGCATAGCCTATGATAGCCGGTGCACTTTAATTGTGATGCGTGGAACCTTAATGGGCCAACGTTTCTTTGATGATATTCTTCGACCCCATGTAGGACCTTTCCTAAATGGTCTCCAAGGGGCAATTTTTCTGCAAGATAATGTTCGTTCGCATACAGCAAGAGTTGCTCAAGACTTCCTACGTCATTTTCAGACTCTTCCATGGCCGCCCCGCTCCCCCGATTTGTCCCCTGTAGAGCACGTGTGGGATCAGCTAAAACGGCAGATGCCATCGTGTCACTCTGTACATGATTTAGAGTTGGCTGTTGAAGATTTGTGGGCCCATCTGCCTCAGGACAACATAAGGTGTCTAATCAACTCAATGCCGGACCGTGTGGCGGCATGTATTGCAGCTGGAGGTGGTCCAACGCGCTATTGAAGTTGCCCAGTATTTGTGTCGTTGCACACCCTGTATTCGTTTAATTGTCTTGTTTTTGAGATCAAGTGAATCTCTCATCTGTGTCATTATGTGTATTAAATTTCATTTCAATCCGATGCTTTCTTCTTGGGTCGTTATTTTCAATGTTCCTGAGTGTATATATTTCAGATAAAGAGATCAATTTCGACTCAGAAAATGTAGGGCAGAATATCTGAGACTTCTGGATTGAAGAGATTTAAAAATTCCCACAGATATATATATATATATTGTTAAGAAAGTCATTTCAACATCATACTTCATTTTTAATTTGTTAATACCAAAAACATTTAAACCAAGATTCCTTAAAGTTGATTGTCAAATATCTTGTAATAGCATTCAGAGTATAACCACTTAAAAAGTATAACAGAAGTGTATCTAGAGTTACATGAGTATTGGAATGCCTTGCATTCGTTTCATTCAATATGTGTACAAAGCAACATACCTGCATTTTCAAAAAATATTCATTACATTCAAGAATGCATTCTCAATAATTATTCAAAAGAATCCGAGAACAAATTTTAACAGTGAAGGATAATCGGAAAATAAAGAAATTTGTATGCAAGGCTACTGTCCATTAAAATTGCTGCACCAAGAAGGCGACAAGCTATAGATGTGAAATTTAAACGACAGGAAGAAGTTGCTGTGATATGCAAATGATTAGTTTTTCAGCTCATTCAGACAAGGCAGGCACCGGTAGCGACCCCTACTATGTGTTTGATTGAGGAAATTGTTCAGCCGGTTTCTAATACACAAATTGCATTTGAATGTTGCTGCCAAGTGAAAAGTTGTGATGCCTCGTGTAAGAAGCATGTTTCTGACTTTGATGTAGGTTGAATTGTAGCGTACCGGTAATTGCGGTTTATCATATCGCTGTATTGTTGCTCAAGTTAGTCGAAATCCAATGACTGTTAGCAGAATATGGAATCGATCGGTTCAGGACAGTAATACGGAATGGTGTGCTGTATCTCAGCGGTCCCCTATCACTAGTAGCCAAGAAGACAGACATGTTACCCCCATGGCTTAAATGGATCATGCAGCCACGCCACGAGCCCCGAGTCAAAAACTGGGGTCGTTCGTAAGACCTGCACAAACAGTTTGATGTTTGCAGCAGCATGCACTCGCAGCTCTGGCTTCCCCTGATGCTGCATCGCAGACCGGAACGTCTTCAATGGTATGATTAATGACGAACCTGGGCGCATGAATGGCAAGACGTCATTCTTCCAGATGCGAATACAGGTTCTACTTACAGCATCAAGATAGTCACATTTGTGAATGTACATTGGAAGTGTCATTCGTCATTGTCACACCAGCCCATCACCTGGCGTGATGGTATGGGGTGTTATTGGATACACATCTAGGTCACATTGATGGCACTTTGAACAGTGCACATTACATTTCTGGTGTGTTATAACCCAGGGCTCTACTCTTTATTCGAGCCCTGCGAAACCCTATGTTATAGCAGGATAATGCACGAACGCATGTCTTAACAAGTACTGTAGTTTGGACAATATTAAATTAGCAAAGGTAAAGAACAATCCAATTGTTACAAAAGTTGTCAATGCTTAGTAAGTTATTTGCAGGACACAAATGCAATGAAAATTTCAATTCTAAATAATTGTAAGATACATTTTTTGAATACTATTAAATACTCTATTTTTTATAGTACACCAATGAAAACGGAAGCGAGATATGGGTGAAAACAGACCAAAAGCATTCAAAGTTACATCATAAATCTGGAACGAGGACTTCAAAAAAATAATTCAAATTAAAAGAACATTTTGCATGTTTTTTTTACGAGATGGATAAAAATTTTTAAAAAAGTGTTTCTGAGTTTGTCAATAGCAATTTGGGGAGGGGGAAAGGATATTTTATATTTACAAGAACTGTTTCAAATTTGAGTATGCTTTAAAAACATTTACCATACTTTAAAAAAAATGAAAAACAATCCTGATAAATCCAATTTAGGAAAAATTACTATAAAATGGAAGTGGGAGTTCATTTCATTTTTGTACCAACAAAACCAAACAAAAACAAAATTATACAATAAATAATTTCCATTAAAAACTATAATTGATTATTTTACTTTAATACAACAAATAGTTAAACATGAAAAACATTTTTGAAAAAAGTATATCTTTTTTCTATTTTTAAGAAGTCCCTTTTAAAAATGAACTTTGCTTAAGCTGTTATTTACAGATAAGCACATGTTTATAATTCTTTCTTAAATGCTAGTTAAAAAATGAAACACATTTCACTTTTATAAAATTTATTCTCACTTGCAAATACTTCAAAAACAAGTTTCTACATAAAAGTTAATGTACATTTTTATAACTACAAACATTTACAATACAATTTCACTATAATCACAAGAAGTAATGATAAATAATTGATTCTCCAAAAACAGAAACTGTAAATGAACAAAAATAATCAACACTTTGTATAAGTTATACATATAGCTAAATTATAGAACAATACATTACTTAAAATTAATTCTTTTATTAATTAATTTCATATTCTAAAAACTCATTGGCACGTTAAATGGAATTAAATATCAGAGGCACAAGCACAAATAAAGTTAAAAATAATTAAAGTACATTTTTTATTGCTTGTTTTACATTCACACAAATTTCAGTCATTGTATCTAAATAATGGAGAGTAATTATATAAAAATATGAGTTAAAGTCTGCAGTTTTTTAAATATTTTAAGTTATCACAGATTATGAAATTATAGTAACTATTACATGATACTTTGACACACAAAATTTTAGATAAATGAGGAAAGCTCATAGTAATATTAAATGACTAAAATACATCATAAACTTATACTAAAACAAAAAAAATTTAAAAATTTCAACAAACTTATAATACATTTGAAAATAGCAAAGTAAATTGTAAATAATTTTCTTTTTCAAACATCAAACATAAACATTACTTACAATGTAAAGTTAATCTGATATGACATTATGTAAGATACTTATAATAATACATGCAGTATTGAAAAATTCTAAGTTTGTAAGAAAACTAATACAGAGTTCTAAAATTTTTATTTTAGACCGTTTAAATATTTGATACAATTTTCAGATACAAATAGTTTTAATGAATTTTAGCAAACGTACCATATTTTTTTTTGTTTGTTCTTGAGGAATATATATTTATAAAAATACCAATTTTTTATGCATTAAAAGTAAAAATAAAATATACAGAATGTGAAGCACATTTGTAAATGAAATTCTCAATGCAACATTTTTGATGGCAAAATCTTAAAATTTGTGCGGCGCTCTTATCTTTAACTTACTAAATGATTTCCTTCTCTACAACTTTAAGCATTCATCAAACAGTGATAACCATAAACTCGCAGAAATTCCTTGAAAATTCATATTTATTAAATTTAAAGCATAATCATAATTAAAATGAAATAATAATTTACTTTTAAAAAAATTACTGTACATTTTCAAATAAGCAGATTTAAGTATAAACCAAAATGAAAAAAAAAAATTATATGTGGCCAAGAGGCCAAAAATGTTGCCAAATGGGTAGAATATTTTCGAATCAAGTTGTCATAAAATATAATATTAAATACCAATGAAGATAGTTTTATTTCTGGAAAACAGAATTGAAGTACAGTTATACATTCAAAACAGCCAAAAGGTTCAAAGATTAAAATTGTAGCTAATGGAAAAATTGAAAAAGTGTTTCCCTAAACTTTCTTCCTCAGATTAGGGGATCTGTATAGAGAAGCCAACTCCCTTACTTAAACATATAAAAAGTTTCAAAAATTCTAAGCTTAAACATGAAAATATATGATACATTTATAATAATTGAAGTAAACACAAAGCTGATTTAATTTAAAATCAGAAGATTACATTAAACAAAGTATAGAAACCTTTTTAAATTGCTATTATCTATATTCAGCATTTAAAATATAATTTGAATGGGAATATTTTTTATGGAAGCATATTTAAAAATAGTCTATTATCCAAAAATATCACATGAATATGCTGGATACATAAAATAAATATTTAGTTATACTATGCATTTCTTAAAAAGTAATTTAAAAACAAGAATGGAAAAAACATAAATAAATTCTGAAATCAATATTTCATTACTGACAGAATTTTTTACTATATATAATTTTAATGAACACATAATAGCTTTTAGTATTATATTTTAAAAGAGACAGAGGGAGGGGGGATATAAAGCAAACTATAAGAGAGAAAATCTATTTCAGTAAATGCAACAAGAAAAACATTTTCAATTTTACCATACATGTTCAACAGAGTAATAATATTAACTATTCGACAATTTTTTCTATCATCTTAATGTTTCATTAATTAAAATATTGTGACTATAATTAAAAAAACATGTCTTTTTTAAAAATAAACCTTAGATTATTAAAGAGAGAGCGGGGAGGGGGACGAAAATGAAACAAGAACGAAATTTAAATTTTTGATTTATTGCATGTTACAACAAACACTATATAAATGCCAGATTTATCCCACATTCATTTCACACAATTTCTACAGTCCTTACATATATTTTAGCAATGAAATTCTGCACATTTTAGCTGCTAAAAATGACCAATTCAACAGGCAAGAGAATAAGGGAGACATGACATTGAACAATTTATTTTTCTACAAAACACATGCACACAAAATGGAATGTCAATAATAACCCTGAAAAATACTGAGATTTCAAACAGTTGCTAATAAGATCCAATATAAAGTACATAAACTAAAACAAGTATACCAGTTAAAAAGAATTCATATCAGAATTCCATGCATATAATTATATATAAAAAGAATATATATTTAAAGTGATATATCTCTATACACTGTATGGATGGCATATATCTTATGTACAACCCATTGCTACAAGAAAAGGATGGAATGCTTCCTTCAAAGAATAAAAAATAGTAGTATAACTATAAACATGATTAGAAGAAGCACACCTATAGCTGTCCATTGTCTTCGGTCTGCAAGAAAATAAATAATTTAAAACTTTTTGAATGTAATAAAAACATACAAGAACATGAATGATCATTTGAAGGAAATATTAAAAACTAAAATTTTTATAGAAAACTTTTTTAAGTCCAACAAAGAAGATTAAAATCACAAATCCTTATTTAACTCTTCTCTCTTAACTTCCACGCCACACCAATGGGAGGTTGTTTGAGCCTCAACAAATTTAACTTATATCGACTGCCTCTTCAAGGCATGCCTTCTGAGATACAAAGCTTGAACTCATGACATGCCAGCCACATGACAATGACCACTAGGCTACTACGGCCACATTTAACCGTCCGGGTGGTTCGCTTCCCCCTGAAAAGTTATTCCGAAAGCATTTACTCTTATTTTGCCATTCGCTTTAAAAATGCAACAGACTTCTTTCCTTTCCCCCCTTTAAAACTTGGGAGGTCGAACGGGGACAATTTTCTGACTTAGTTCGGTCTCTTTGTCAAGTGAGAACCAAGAGATCCATCGTTTACAGCTAGCTGTTAAGTTGCCTTGGGCAATCTTGTATGAAAGCTGTAGTTTACCTCGGTCGTTTTCCAGATATGTTCAGTCACAGTAAAATTAAAACAAAATGAAGGGTAAAAAAAGGGGGAAGAAATGAAATAAATGGTGTGTTAGAAGTTAAAAAATAATTATATTTTCTTCAAACAAAATTAATTTTTCTGTCACATTTTTTAAAAATTAAAATATATATATATATATTTTGGTATTACGATTTGAACCAGAAAAAAGCATCCTGTATTCATTTTTGAATATGAGAGTAAGAAAGCACGCTCACTTTTCTGTTTTTAAAGAAATAATGAGGTAAAAAGAGTAAAGGCCCTATCTCTTTTTTTTTAAACAATAAGACAATAAATGGTGCATATGGTCATATACATATGATGATTATATTTATGAAATAAAACCAATCTTTCTCTATTCAACTATATTTTTAATTTAAAATAACATAAAAAAGGATTTCAGAATACTTTTAATTTATTTTAATTCAAATTATATAAATGATATTTTTATGTTACCTGAATATTTTTCGGAAAAAATCTAAATTTTCATTCCTAGTGTTCTCCTTTTCGAATTTCTTGTATTAAATAAAAATATCTTTTCTACATCGGCATTTGTGATGGACATAACACACATTCAGTCAATAATTTTTAATTTTAATGGGGGATATACTTCTTCAAATGCGCGTGGCAGTACTTCTAACCATTTTCTACTCAAGTTTAATTTTTTATCTTTCTGTTTCTTTTATTACAAGGAAAAATGTCACACTGATAACTACATTTTCACACAACTCAGTCATTACAAATTCTATTGTGAGAAAAGTTCTCCCCAATTAATTTTGTCTTTCAAAACAGTAATTTTGTCTTTCAAAACAGTACACTTAAAACAATTTTGTTCCGTGAAGTAAACTGACAATTCCACAATGTATCCAAACCAAATTTTAAAAACAATTTTAACGTTTGGAAATGTATCCTGTATTAAATTTTTCGAGTATACACAAATATTTCCTGCTGTAGGAAAGACATAGTATGAGATGTGGTGTGTGGTTTTGAAAGAATGTTATCGTACATTTAGACTATTTTTGAAAATTTAAATATCACTGTAGCTGATCATATAACTGCAAATGAGCCTTATTTTAATGTGTGCTGGTATAAAAAAAAATTCTTTACTATTAAACAGCCTATGAGTTTATATTCAATATCAAACTATTCGCAAAATGGCTTACAACTTCTATTAAAATTGTAAAGAAACTGAAATATAAATACATCTTACTGCAGTCAAAATTATTCATATGTAAATATCATATTCCTCCACTTACTTCCGTACATTTTAAAAACTGTGTAGCTGAAAGAAATTTTTTGTATTTATAAACGAGGCATAAACGCTCACACAGTTATAAAAATGTCTTTATCATTTTTAAATATACTACTATAAAACGTATATGAATTGTAAGATCAGTTCTAAAATCCTAAAAGCTTTTAGAGGAGCAAAAAACATGTAATTTTGGATGGATCAAAATTTTAATATAATACACAAATACACATGTTATTAAGCAAATACATTTGAAAAATCAAAGTTCCTTCTGAAATAAACGTAATTGAAAGAAAAATGTTTATTTGCAAATGAGTGGAAATACATGTTTATCTAAGGGGTATCCCCAAAGTGAGGCAATCCTCAAACTTAGTGGCACAACAATCCATGAGGGCCAGGAACTACTATGCCCATCCCAATATAAGTGACCATTGGGCGCTGTGGTGCATGAACAGATGTCCCGATTTGGTGGTCTGTCTGAAGAGAGATCTTCAGTGTTGAAGATCCCAAGCAAGCTTGGTACTCATTTATCGACCCAATGCAGTAGGGATGAAAGGCAGAGTTGACCTTGCCCAGCCCGTTAATAGAACCCTAGACCTGTGGTGTGGAAGCACAATACACTACCACTCGACCCTATTCGGTGAAAAATAAAACTTAATGTTGGAATCTTATATAATTCCCCAATGAATGATGGAGTCCAAACTTTTTTTTTCGTGTAAACTGTTTAGATGGAAATGGTTAATTATGAACATTTCACAAGTTGCATAAACTAAAATTAACCGTTATAGTTTACATAAGTTTTTAAGAGTGCAAAAGGTGTATTTTGGCTGCACGAATTAATTTGAAAAGGAATATGGTTACGAAAAAGTAGTACAAATCTATCTAAAGTAGGGTTGGTTACCTTAGATATTGTCAAACACAACAATGTATTGGAAGCAAATTCCACAATCAATTCGTTGTAATAAAAATGTATGGAAAATTACAAGACTTATTTTTGCATTTGTAATTTATATATTTTTTTCCCTGAGAACTTTAAAAGCTAGAGCGGCATTCATCAAAACCGCGGGTCCCCTCTCTGTTTTTCCAGATTGACCCTGACTAAGCCGGCTCTGCCATAGTAAGTGAAAATGCTGTATTTTGTTTGTCAAGATCATTTTACAACAGACTGCATTTTTCATGTATTTTAGATGGTCATTTTATATTTTCTACATCAATATCTTAATGTCTGAATTTAAAATTACATAAAATTCCTGACATTCGCATCAATGACCATTATAATTTTTATTAGTACATGAATGCGTCATCAAACGATTACATGGCTATTATTAACATATTATTTTAACCATTTAATTAATTTTAAGTATAACATAGCGCACACAAATTTTCTGAACTTTTCTAGCTTTATACGGTCAAGATTTCAAAAAATATCCAGATTTTAATTACTTATTCAGTTAGCCTTTGCATAAATAGGTATTTTTGAATAATAATTCGAATGTTTTTGAATAGCTCGAATTTAAAATTGATCTTTATGTTTATTTATATGCATAAATCTCTACTAATGTTTCCGCATATTTTTGATCACCATTTATTCAAACATTCAAGTTATAAAAAAAATGTGGGAAAATCTTCATTCATGTTGCCTTTGATGTAAACTGAAGTTCAAGCACTTAAAATTCAAATATAATTCGGTGCATTTTAACAATATATAACTAGGCACTGTACATAAACTTCCCTGAACACTTGGGCTTTGAAATCTAAAAAAAAAAAAAAAAAACTAATAGATCTTAATTAGTTTTTTTTTTTGTCGTTATTATTTTTATCAAAGTGTCAGAAAATGTTTCAAATTATTTGATGAAGTTAAAATTTATTCACTTTTAGTGGTTGGAAAGTTTAAAAGGTTTCAAATTTTAAAGTGTTTGGTGTTTTAATCATTTTTTTCTGGCATCTTATAATGAAATAATCATGTTTCAAAAACTGAAAGCATTGAGTAAGATAAGAAAAATGAAGTGAAAGAACATACTTAAAAAGGTAAATTGTCAAACTATATAAAATAGCAGATTGCCGTGACACACCCCAACTTGTTACAGTTTCAAATTAATATGAAACCAAAAGGGAATTGTAACATATTTTACTTATGCATTGGGACTTTTCAAAACTTTTAAAATACAAGCTAACAAACAAACACTTCCTGGGGTCTAAAGGAATTCTTCCCTGATTTTATACGATTGCTCCAGGGTCAAAACACGGGGTTCCCTGCGAGCCATAAAACTTTCTATCAGTGTCCTGCTGTGTTGCTTCCACCGTCCCTAATTATCTTTCCAGTTGTTAAACCTTTAAAAGGGGGAAAGGATTTCAGAAAAGTAAGGCTCAACCGCTTTTGAGAATGTTACTTGAAGACAAATTTATAAGTGTGGTGCATTTTCGAAGCATCTTTACAATGACGGAATTTTCTGTGTGAAACGCTTGGAGGGTTAAATTCTCAGATTACCAGGAATGAAGACAATTTCTTGATAAGTCTGCAATAGGCTACTTATTCAAAGGAAATTCTAAAAATTAAGACTCCTATTGTAAGCAAGTGGGTGTTTATTAATGTTGCCCTACAAAACAACATGAGGGTTACAGGAGATGGACTTTGTAATTTTGAATGTCCATAAAGTGACAAAGACAATACCAGAGCAGGTACCTTTTTCTCCAAACTATCACCCCAATGGAAAGATTTAAAGCCTCAATAGATTTTGTGTACATCAGCCCCTCTACACATGGTAGGTCTTCAGTGGCAGGACTTCTTTTGTAAAACCTTTATCATGAGTAGCAATTTTAAAATTCTTTAATTTTTTTAACCTCAAGACAACAGTAATAGCCAATCCAACACAAAATTTAATACCTTGTTACAGTAAAATATTTTAATGCATCTGAGCAATCATTCTTGAGAATTTTGAATTAAACTTTTGATTAAATTCATAAGCTTAAATAATGCATCTCACACAACACACGTTTAAGCAGAAATTTTGCATATAGTGCCTTGTGAAGAGAAACTGTTTTTTTACTGTTTAAGAATTTTGAATGCAATGCATAATTGATTTGTGTGAAATCTTTATCATATTAATAGTTCTAGAACTGGAAGAAATTTAAGAGGAATTCTAAAATTGGGTATTACAGTTAAAATTTTCAACAAAATCTTCTAACATTATAAACAAGAAATGTTTTTTTAACACAAAATAATAAGCTATAGGAGTTCCACACGGAAAGTTAAAATGTTAAATAAGCTTTATTAACTCTCTCACTGCACAATTTTTTTTTTTATCAAAATAGGTTAAAAAATTCTGTATATTTTCTTTATTACAATTTAAAAATCTAGATTTTAGAGTTAAAAAAATACAAAAAAAACTTTTGTAAAAGTTTTTTTTTAAATATACAATTAGATCATAAAAGCATGAACATAAAATAATTAATGAAGAGATAAACGAGAACAGTGTGCATTGCACAGCTTGTCGGGGAAAAGACCCTCCCCCAGCAGAAATTGCAGGGTATGCAGCAAGAGGGTTAAATATGTGTTTAAAAAAAGAACAAATAGATACAAATTTCTTTTTTTCCCCGTAGCAGTTTAAATCTCCTGAAAACTATTC
The DNA here is from genome assembly GCA_019973935.1 of Trichonephila clavipes. Classification (NCBI taxonomy): domain Eukaryota; kingdom Metazoa; phylum Arthropoda; class Arachnida; order Araneae; family Nephilidae; genus Trichonephila; species Trichonephila clavipes. The sequence continues at coordinate 212,990 of BMAU01004205.1, read as the reverse complement.
AATAAATGTGTCTTCATATAATCCAGAACTATATTATACTAAATTAAATATTTCCTCCAAACTTCCAAATAACAAAAATACTATTTTCAGCCTTTCTAGTCATAAGCTATAATTATTTATTGCTTCAATATAAAAGAATAACTCTTTAGATCTATATAATTTGTTTTAAGAATTTTAATTTTCACTGAATATTTCACATGTGAAAATTTTACAGCTGTACTCCCCCCCCCTCTTCCATTTCCTTGAATGTTCCTATCAAAATCAAATGGTACTTAACAAGACAAGATAGGTGTAATATAGACATTAAAAACTTTTTGTCATAAACAATTCCAAAAGATTTTGGAAAAAAATCTAAATAAATTGAGAAATAAATATATGTTTTCAACTTTTAGGTTCATATATTCTTATTCATAATATTCTAATATTTTATATATTATAAAAACAATCTAATGTTTCACAATCATATTTCCAGATGAAGTAAAAAGTATTATTGTGATTTTTCACTGTTAAAAATTGTAGTAGAATGAAGCAAATTAAATTATATGAAGCAGTATATGCAACATTCAAACAAGTTATTAAAACAGCAAGATCAAATAATGTCATCGTAAAAAAATATTCAGAAATTGAAAACACATTTTTTATAAAAGTAAAGTAACTTTATATTTTTTCATAAGCATAAAAATTGCAGACTGAAGATGCTCAATTAGACACAATTTCGAATTCTTCACCTTTTTATACATAAATCATGCTATGTTCAGACTTTAAAACCTTCTTGAATCAAGTTTTTTAAATTTTAAATTAATGCCATTAAAGAGCAACATAAGACCAATCGACAACATAATTTTAAACCACGATAACGTGGTGAGGCCACTACTTTAATTAGTATTTTACTTTAATTTACACAAGAAAAATGAGATTTAGATCATCATAATGTTGCCATATAATAATAACTTCTTATTCCACAAAACACATCTTAAATTCAATTATGACTCAAAACATGCTGCTTGATTAGAACAAGGCCAAAAACGGAGCTTGCAATCTTGTTTATCTTCGCTTACACAATTGCAGCCACTTGCTATTTATTATTTTCAACAGTAAAATTATTAGGTTAATATACATATTTTTTTTTTGTTCACTTACCACTTGTCATATGTAATGCTTTGGCTATTTTGCTCACAGTAGCATCCATTTTGGATTCAGTAACTTCCATTTCATAACCCAAGTCATCTAGCATTCTATGATAAAAATTAATGTAAATTAAAGTAAATTCTAGTTCTCCCCGAAATTGGCATTTTAAAGTGCCAAAAGAACAAAGTTTAATTTAAAAATATACCTGATATTCAAAATAAGATTTAAATGAATCACTATATTTTAAAGAAATTACTTTTTATGTAGGTAAGGAGGAAAATTCTATGAATATTTAAAAATGCAAACAATTAGTTTTTAATAATTATGCAATGCTTACTAACTTTATTTAATGATAAAATGGATAAAACAATACAAGATATCTAAAATTGTAAATAATTACAATTTTCTTAGACTACTGTTTTTTAAACTAGTATTCATGAATTAATACAGCTAAAGCAGATTAGTTTCAAAGCATATAATGTTGAAATCATGCATAAAATTAGAAAATGGTATTTAATATAAAATGAAAATAAAATTCAATAACATCAAATATCAATAATCATTAAAGTCAAATTAAATCCATTCCATACTATAAAAACATCTTATTATGGAAAGTAAAAAAAAAAACCTCATTTTTGTTGTAATTTATGCTATTTGTCTTGAAAATCAATACATTTTCCAGAGCTTTACTTGTCCCGTAGACTTGTTTCTAGTTTCAAAGCACAAGCTGAGTTTATTTCTGGAAAGTTATTTTAAACAGGTAGAAAAAAATTAATCAGATGAAAAAAAAAAAAAAAACACAAATCAGTTAGGAACTATTATTTAACAAAATACGATATACAGGATGAAATTTTTTAAAATTAACTGGACATGAGTACTGAAATTTCTGCATGTTTTGTGTGTGACTGCGAGTATAAAACAAGTACAGGAAGAATATAATCAATAAATTGCAGACATTTTGCAGAAATGCACAAAAATAAACAATCATGGTATAAAAGTGCAATGAAAAGTGTAAATTTTATACACAAAGCATAAAAGTTAGCAGATACATAATTTGCAATTTTTCCTGTTCCTTAAAAAAGAAGTTTTGGATTATTTGCGAATAACCAAAAATTCAGGTTTTCTACAAATAAAATTATTACTCTTAAAGCACTTTTAAATAAAACATTAAATTTATAAATGAAGTACATTGATAACTAATTCACAAAATAAGTTTATAGATTTTATAACTTTAAACTAGAGGGGAAAGGGAAACCAAATTTTAAAAATGTTAAATTAAAAAATATTTCAGCTTACACAGACTGCTCATCAAGTTCATTTCTTATTTGGTTGCTCATTGATTTCAATGTTCCAACAGTTTCTCCCACTCTTTCAATTTGCTCTTCTTGAGCATCAACAATCAACTTAAGAGAAAAATGAATACAGAATATAATATAACTTTTATTGATTCAAAAATTATTTATACCAATCTTAGAAACACATTATTTGGTTTTGCTATAAAAAAGAAAAATCACAATATTACAATCACAGAAAAAAGTTAACCTTCTGTGCCAAATTTTAATGAGAAATAGATTAATTTAAAGATTCAGATAAATCAATAATAAAAATAGCTCAATATAAATAGGTTACATGAGCACTTTCCTAATATATAAATAACATTTATTTATTGTATTCTGCAGTGACTCAGTAACAGAACCATCAACTTAAATTAAAAAATATATATTTTTGACTATTTAACATAGTAAATATTTTTAAATATTATTTCTATTTATTATTAAACTTTAATATTGTTTTTGTCCTTTATATTCTTAAATATAATGCCATTTATTCTTATTTTCTATAATATATTTTTTGATTTTTTTTTTATACTTTATCTCACATAATTATTTAATTTTTTACAAGGAAAGAAAATTGTGTTATATTAAATATGATTAAAAATGCAACAAGTATTATAAAAAGCATAAAAGGAATTTTCAATAGAATAATTCACTGTTGGTTCAAAATACTGTCAATATTTTATATAATTGGCTGCTACTTTTAAAAGAACAGACAGTACAAATAGCTATATTTGTAGCATGAGTGGCATAAAATAAAATTTAAGAATTTTTAAAAATAATGCAGCAAACAGATAAATAAATTTTATATATACACATATATATTTATTACATATTTATAGTAAAATCAAATGAAATATTCAAGCTAGTATACATTATATTGTTTTCTTTGTTACCTTTATACTAAAATAAAATCAAGAGTCATTTAGACCACAAGATCACATCTGCTATAGAATTAGCTTTCAATTAATATGCTGAAGTTTTTGTAAACATAATAATTTAATACTTAAGTCAGTACAATTTTTTTCATTCTATCAAGAATAAAAAGTAAGACTTTTAAAAAATAAAAATTCATGTTTTTTAAAAGTCTTCTTTTTAACTAATACTATAATTAAGATATTTACAGGATATAATCAAACAAAATGACTTTTTTTAGATACTTAATATTTCCAAGCTTCTTAAATACATACACAGATAAACTTAGAAATTAAATTGAGCTGCTAAAATATAGTAAGAATACTAAGAACAAAATTCACAATTAAGTTTTGATTCCTTAACTTCTATATGAAATTTAATTATTTAAAGAATAAAATAAAAAAAATTTAATTTTTTTTAAAGAAATATTTTTAATACTTAAAAGCTAATTATAAATTAATGCAATAAAAATTCATAAACATAAAAAAAATAAAATTACCTGTTGTGCTTTTTGTGTTTCTTCTATAAAGTTACTTTGGGTTGGACTTTCAATTTCATTTTCTAAACGTGTATATTTTGCATAACCAGTTCCAAGTAAACCCTGTAAAATAAAGATTTGTAACATTAAAATAAACTACAAACCAATTTTTTTAAAGCATACATAAAGAACAAACAAATCTATATCGAACCTTTTTCAATTCCTACTATTAGCTCACACTCTCTCTATATTTATTTATCTTCGTGGAATTTTCAATCGTTAATAAAATACATTTTAAAGTGCTCAGTTGAGCTGAAATTTTATATACATGATTATTTTAGATGACAATACAATAATTTAATTATAATTAATACAAATTAATTGATTAAAATTAATTATTTAAAGAATTACAAATACAGCCACATTGGCATCATTTTTGGCGACTTGCGTCAAAACCTGAAAAGAACTGAAATTTTATATACAAGATTGTTTTGGATGACAATATGATACTTTAATGATAATTAATAAATACTAATTACCACTTAATGTTGTGATTCTGTTATATGTATATACATATTTATATTAATTGTAACTTTTTAATAAAACAAGGCTAAAAAAAATTTTCTTTGTTGATCTAAGTAGGAATTGACTTAAAGTTTTTTTTTTATATTACTTGTTTAGATTTTTATTTAAAAACAATTATTCCCAATAAACAAAGTCTAAAAAATAATACATTACTATTGGTAATAATATATTCTTACCTGCCGCATTTTCTTTTCTCTTGTTTCAAACATTTTATCTTTCATAGACTGAAAAATATAAACCGTATTTCAGTAAAAACTAACAAAACTTTAAAACAGAAGAAAATTACTAAATACATGTGAAATTTCAAAAATTAATGTCAAACAGGATTTAATATCTGAAAAACATATTTTGTCTTCATGATAATTTTATGTGAATGACAGATGGTGAAAGAACTAATTTAAAAAAAACCACTTGAATTATAATTAATGTAAATAAATTCCTAAATTAGAATATCAATAACTGTTATTAATGTTTAACATTTTTCAACAGTAACAGAAAACTATCAATTTTCATTTCTACGAGTGTCTTCAATTGAAAGAGGTTCCTCACATTTAAAAATAAGATATGTAGTTTTCTAGTTTTATTTTAAAATATGAATTTGATTAATAGAACCACAGAAAGGATCCATATTTTTGAAATGAAAAACAAATATTTTTATACCATAAAAGAGTTATAAGATAAGTGATTATGGGTGTGATACAATTAATGATTATATAACTAACAGCATAACTATTATAGAGCTTCAGTAAGTAGATTTTGAGAGACTGTTACAAATTAACTAATGTGCAGAAGTGGCAAACGAAAATAACTAAATTGACTGTAATTATTCATATATGCAATTTAGTTGATATTTAATATAAAATACAAAAAAGTTAAGCCTACAATATGTTTTAAATTCAATGAATTTCTGATTTTCTTAGGTTTAATAATTTTTTTCTGAAATAAATGGCAAAATTCTATCAAGCTAAATAAGTTGATCTTACCATAAAAATTAATAGAAAAGCCCACTAAATTCTGATTTTATTATACTTTATATATGTGAACGTTTTCTCACAGCAAGTGTATTATGAGATGCAAGGTATTTTAATTGAATTTGAATTTTTAATATAGAATACTTTTAAGCTATTTAGCATTTGAAATTACATAAGCTTTTCATATATATAACTGAATATAAAAATGCTTTCAATTAAGACCAGAAAACTAATTAAGACAGTGATTTTAATTTATAGAGATTAATTATTGTTACTGCATCAATATGTATTAAAAAAGTTAACAAATAACTCAGAGAAATAAAACTAAGAATTCGCTGTATATTACATTGGGACTACATACATTAACTTGCAAATATTTAAAAATCCCAAAATAAAAATCGTTAATTTATATGCCAGATTCTGATAGTAATCAAATTATGAAAATATACAGTCATTCAAAGACACTTATTAATTTTTGCAATTTTTATCATAGCTAAATAATATTAACAGAATTAAATACTGATCAATTTGTAGAAAATCGCAAGGAAGAGATATATAAGCTTTTGTCAAACAAATAATTTACTTACAAAACATTTAGTCTTTTAATACAATAGTTTCTATTTAGTTTGTATGTATATATTTTATTGTTTTATACTTATTAAATTAAAAGGTACATTTAAAATTTTAATATTGTTAGTTCAAAAATAAAAAAAAGATTGCTCGTATATTACATATTTATAGATTTTTTCTAACAATGAATAGATAGTTAAATACTAGAAACTAACAGTTTATCTCTGATCATAAATTTAACCTTAACTGGGCCATACCCGACAAAGTTTATTTAATTTATGAAGAACATGTGGATGAAATCTAGACCAGCGATACTCAACCTGCTGCACACTGGGCTTTTTTAAGTGGCCCGGTCATGGCCCATTGCTCTGAGAAATTCATTTATTTATGAAAATTTGGTGGGAAATTCTTTGTTAAAAATTCAGATATATCAATATTGCTTTTTGCTGTCGATGTCGTGTGAATTGATATTTTTTTCTGATTAGTGATAATAGACAACAGTGGAGTAGCAACCATTCTGTGAGTGGAACTAATTTTTAACTATCTTTGATATATTGCAATTGAAAAATATTTGAAGAAAATATATATTGTTTCAATATGACTGGGAAGTTGACTATTTTGTAGTGAAAAACAAGCACAGAAGTGTTGTATTTAAAAAATACCAATAAATAGGAATCTTTCAATCTCTTTTAGAGGTGATAAATAGGTTTTCTTGAATAATCTTTGCGGCAGCAACAAAGTGTTTTGTCAGTGGTAATATCACAGCAGTAACAAAGGCATCCTATGAAACTTGTTATATTATTGGTAATCATATGAAACCGTTTACTGATGCAGAAATTGTGACAGAGAGATTCTAAAATGCTTCAAATTTAGTGACAAAAATAAAAAATTATAATTAAAAAAGGAGCTTTAACATTTTAAACAATTTCCACATTTTAAATTTTTTATGTTCTCTTGGTCTTAAAGCATTTTTCTCTCCCCACTCCATTAATTTTCATGTTGCAGCCAACATAAAATAGCCATCATATGTATGAGGCCTGCGTGAAATAGCTAACATATGTTTGAAGCCCGGCAGAAAAAAAAGGTTGAGTACCCCTGATCTAGACAGTATATTTAAGTGATAAAAAAGCGAGAATAGGCAGATGGAATGACAAAGAGACAAGTTTAAAAAAATCCCACAAGCACCTTAAGATCTTCAATTTCGTATTAAATTAATGATAATAGGTGTTGCTTATGTCTAAATAATTATTGAACTAAGAGAATTCCATGAAATTTTGGATTTAGGGGAATTTATGACACGTGAAAAGTATATGATAAAAAACTTGAAACATTACAATTACTTTTTTCTGTAATCATATTGAATAATTCATATTTTTACATTCACTGTTTTGAATTTTCATGCATTTTTAAAATTGAAAAACAATTATCTATTGATTGATATAAAAACATTCTTGAAAAGAGTTGAGTAAAAAAAAAACATTTTGAAACCAATCGTTTGATACATTCATTAAACACTAGGGATGTGATTTTTTTAAAACTCTTTTTACCAAAACTCTGAACAGTTTTATGAGATTTGAAGTTTATGCTAGCTTCTAAAACATAATTAATAAACACTATTTTAAAAAAATAATCAAATTTTTAACCTAGACAATTTTACAGATAATATTGAACCCTTTAGAAATTTTCACAAGAACTTTAAAGAAAAAAAGAAGCTTCAACTGCCATGTTTTAACCATTTTTTAAATAAATGCACTAAATGAATAAAACTATAAATAACATCGGAAGAGTTGGTTATAAACAATAATTAAACTATAGCCGGTTTCACACACTTGCTATCACAAATTACATTGGATACTAATATGTTATGAAAAAGTATATGCATGTGATTGGATTTTAATTTACGCCACAGTCTGAAGCCGAACAAGGGTTATTAGTGACAGACCTTGTAATTTTGAACCATGGCTAAGTAATGAGTACGACGACTGAGCTGGTAACCCTCGCCAAACTTTTATATGTATACATATATATGAAAAGTTTTAAATAATTCTTAACATATAATAGTAAGAAATATATAACTCTAATTCGTGTAAAGAAATACAACTTTATTTACAAATCAATTGTTTCTAAAAAATACTACAAGAGTTTCATATATTTCTTTTAATCTATGTAACAAAAATATGAATGCTTCATACTTGTTTTTTAAGTCGAAATTTAGATTTAATTTCAATACTGATAAAATATTTCAAACTTAATTAAATGTATAAATAAGCCAATAAGTATTATATAATGAAAATGAAAGTACTTAGCAATTGAAATACATAAAGGCAATTAGCTGAAAGTTTTTTTGCACAATCCAGTCACATTATAAAGTAAACACTAACTACTTTCAACATCAGAGAGAAATAACCTATTGTAGAATGTATATGGTAGCATTAGCAGAGGAAGGTGTATAACGGATATCAAGGGGAAGAGAGAAACAATGCATTCAATCAATAGAGTAACAGAAACAGAACAATTTTTCTCTGTTGTCTAAAAGAGCATGCCTACTGCCAAAGCACTAATTTTGTGAACTATTTATGTACAGCCATGGTAAAAGTATGATGCATTAGTCACAGATGACATAGGTGAATGACAATTATGGAGATGCATTTAAGTAAATCTATATTTGATCATTGGATTATTTGATCGAAGTTGCGAAAAGTGCATCTTTAATGACAGTTCAGTGAACATTAACAGGTATGAGATTACACAGAAAATGATTAGTTAATGCCCATATACTGACAGATATTGGTGATTGAAGACTGGAATTTGCATTTCAGCACAACAAATAAATGTCCACTAGGTGGTGAAAGGTGATTCCTTTCAGATAAATATCACAGCATATTCCATGAAACAAATGGAAGTTAATATATATAGTATGAAATACCACAAAATAAGCACCCTATAATTATTGCCAAAATGGCTCAAGCTGGATGAGGCAATAGTATGATATATGACAAGGGTGGGTAAATAGTGGCCTGTGTCCAAAGCAATTCACAAAAAGTTTAATTAGGACCTGCCAAAACAGAAAAATTGCCTTGAACCCTGATTTTTTCCCTCAGCACACCCAAAGATTTGTCTTGCACTCTCCCACTAGGATGGCTATGTAAATATGCATAGGTGAACAAAATCTTTATTACAACTAAAAGTAAGAATTTAAAAAAAAAAGTAGCTACTATTGAGTGTATTGACAACAAAAGCAGAGTGAAAAACAAATAATATTTCTGTCAAAAGCAGTTGATGATCAATTTTTAGCGATATTTGTAATATAGATAAAATTGGACAAAATTCAAAGGTTAGGTGAATTGTTACAATGAGCTTGTTAATCACCCGCGATGATCAGTTAACTAATGAATGCAATCATTTTAAAAAGATGCAGTCCTCTGGTACCCTTTGTTTCTATAATATGGCACATGAGCCAGAAAAAAATGGCCCAACCCTGATTTAGGAAATGCTTTTGAGGCATTCATCAATATGAAAGGCACAAAAGAAGTACGCACATGTTCTTGCAGATCATGTGTCCACTCCTACATGCAGATTACTTTTCTTTGGCAGAACTCCATCTCCAAGCAGAAAAATACAGCATGCACAAGGGGATAAGTTTACCATATCCATCTGGTACCAAATCTTCTAATAAATTCAATCAAGAATCTGTGGGACCGCCTCAAACCAGATTGTTTGCATCATGAATCTTCAACCACATACTTAAGGCAACTGTCCACAAAACTAGAGTTAGCATGTTTCCACACCTCCTATAAGTACTTTCCAGATCATCACTGACTTTCTTTATGCCCATTTTATAATGAGTCCTGCAACAATTTTTTTTTATTCTGGCTTTTTAACAAGTAGTCACATTAATGTGACTGGACTGAGTATTATTCCGTTAAATTCAATATTATGCAACAAATAACTAAAAATAATCATTCATAAATGAAAAAAAATTCATTTATGGTCATGATTAACAGAGTTAAAGATTTGAAATTTATTCTTGAAAGCTTATAACAATGTGATTGATCACAATTAGAAAAAAAATTATAATGTAATTTTTTTATTTTTAAATGATAAATGTGTAAAAAGTACTTCAATTATGATTACAAAAGCCCATAAACAATATCGGTCACTGGTGATTAAAATACCTTTTATTTCAGCTCCACTGTAAAAACACTACCAGCAACGATAAGTCTTCAGAAGATTATTTATGAGAGAGCAATGAAAAAAGGTTGATAAAGTAAATATGATTAGCAAAAAACTAATCCCTACAAAAGAAACAGAAAGAATAAATATTACAGAAAAGAAATGCAGATAAAAAATAACATGCGCTCAGAAAAAGAATTTAAGTGCCAACCACCTATAGAGTAGAAAAGAGTATAAAACATATTTTAAAAATAGAAAATCTCATTATAAAGAAATGATACCCTTAACAAGAAAGAACCTTAATGCATTTAATTTACAGAAGCTAATTTCGTTTGACTATAAGCAAAAATAAGCGGTGCTAAAAAATAATCTATTAACTACAAATAAAAACAGAAAAAAAAGAAGAATATTAGAATAATCTAGTCTTTTTTCTTAATTTTTTCAAGTAGGATAATAAAACTTTTGGTCCACAGACACGTAGCCGTGAAATTAAGAATTCATCTATATTTTCAAATATCACATTTTATGATAGTGATCAGAAGATTTACCTGTACTTCTTCCTTAGTTTTGTCAATAAAGGCCTTCCTTGTATTAATCTCAGAACAATCTATTTTAAATTTTTTTGGATTCTTTTCAACAATAGCTATAGAAGAATTAAGGGAAAACATAGAATGATTAATTAAAGAACACTTGCATATGATTCAGAAAACAAAAACTGGAAAAAAAACTCATGCTTAATGTGTATATTTAATTTAAATACACATTAACATTTTTTAAAAGAAATTTGCATAGTTGTTCCAGCATTTAATTTAAGAAGAACCAAAATCTTAATACAGTTTCAAAAACAAGAACAATTCAACTTGTCCCCCCCCCTTTTGTTTCCTTAAACACAAATTTATCTGAAACTTAAGCAATTTATAAAACTTTTGCAACTTCTACAGTAATGATTAATTTACTCAGTAATTATAATCTACATAAATAATATATGTGAAAAGCAGTTACTTAATGAAGCCCTATTTTAATATTTTTATTTATAATAATATATTATATTAATTATTTATTATATTTATTTATGAATGCCCAATTAGTTTGTCATTAATCAAAAAGAAAATTAACTAATGTAATTTAAAAATCTACACTAGAATTTGGAAGAAAAATACATGTGATTGTCATGAAATTTAGAAACTCCAGTAAAATTCATATAACTGTTTTGTAAATTTTAACGATAAATAAAGAATGCAATTGAAAGGATACAAATAGTTTCCTCAAGATCTTCCAAATCCCACTCAATGCTTCGAAAGCTATTCTTTAATTCATTCGTAGTCCACTCAATTTCTTCTTTGCTGATGAGATTTAGATCCTTTAGTTCACACCAACGTTGATATAAATCTTTAGTCTTATTTACAGCTTCCACAACCTCACTGGAAAAATTAAAACAGCATTAAAATAACAATGTGTTATATTTGCAAGAAAAAACTTTTTCTGTAGAAAAGAGAATTTAAATACAAGAACATGATAGAGGTATTTAAATAGAAAATATGCAAGTTAATAACAAGAATTTAAGGGATTATTAATTTTGGAAACATTCTCTTTTTCATATTAATATTCTTAATTATTTCAAAAAATTATTAAAACTTACATAAACAATGAAATATGTTTAACACGAAAACACTTCAGATGAAATATCGATTAATACAAGAGTTTCCAACAAATTACTGAATATTCTCATGAACTTTTTTTTTCTTAACATGAAACAAAAAATCCCTTAATACCGAAAGATTTCCCTTCTGGGAATGAACAAAATATGGAAAACACCAGCCAGATTGGGCTGTCCTATTGCATTGTTGGAACAGTAGATAATGTATGTACAGCAGCAATTATAGCATACAAAGACATTTTGAAGTTTGTTCAAAGCTCAAAAAATATCATTGATGCAGATTCTGATGACGAAAATGGAATGAATTATGCAGTTCCTGTTCCCATATCATCCGAAATGAGGAATGTCATGAAAGGTATGCATAGTTATTTAGGTGCACATTTCAATGGTAAAATGAATAACAAAATGGAGAATATCAAACAATTTGATGCTAATAAAACAATGCAAAAAGAAAAAAAAATATTGGATTATTTCCAAAAACTCAAATGTTTTGTTTTTCAAAAAGTTTGAAAATTTTGTATTTAATTTCTTTAAGTTCTTGTAAATGTTTTTTTGTTTCAGTGATTTTTATTAAAAAAATGCATGCATGCATATCTATGTTAATAAAGTAAACTCTTATAAACTTAATTTTGTTCATGTTTGGTTGGGGTGTTTTTTGCAATATCCTTTAACACGAAATTATTTTAACATGAAAAAATATTTTAGTCCCTTCAGTTTCATGTTAAGTGATTTTCACTGTATATATCTTGTTCAAAGCTTTCATCCACAAAACAGCTAAATAGAACTGGATTTTTATCAGAGAGCAATTGCATTTTTGCTTAAAATGGGTATAGTAATACAGCTATTCCCTCTAATTTAAACGATAGGTTGGACTGAATGATAATCGCGTAAATCGGGGGTGTAATTTCGCATGTAAACTATTTTTAGTTGGGGCAGGAGACAAAAGAAAATAATTTAGAAATTTTTTTTTTTAAATAAATTCTTAGATAACACAAATTATTTTGATGCAGAAGGTTTCATAAAATCTGACAAGTAGTCAGCCGGCTCAAAGATTCTCCCCCCCTCAATAAAATTTTCTTGTAACATGCTAATATATTTCTTATTCCTTGTTTTGTTGAACAAATACGCTTTTTGTTAGAGCTTGTTTTTTCTAAAATTTGTAAAACTGTTTCTCAATTAAACTGAGGTCTGTCAAATTACCAATCATCATTCGATCTTTTGATTGAACTGGATCTACAGATGACTCAAGTTCTTCAATGTTTTGCTCTTATTCAGCATTTCTACGAGTTCATCAATTGTCAGCTCACGATTATGGGAATTTAACAGTTCTTGATTGTCATCACTATCCACTTCAGAATCTATTTGCATGGCAAGATCAACATTTCTCCAAACAAAATACTAATTTCATCAGGCTCTGGCAATGATTCCGTCTGAGTTTTAATTATGAGGGGGAGCACAAAATTGATGGGATTTGAAAATTGCGTAACTCCGAATTCACGTTAGTCGGGGTAGTGTAAATCGAAGTATTATTGTCTTTAGGGAAAATTGATGCAATTTTCCTATGGAAATGCCCTAACTTTAATTAAGGAAGACAAAGCACAGATTTAAATGCTTCAAAAAGGTACTAAAAGGAAATGATTATTTTAATGATACTTACATCTAACTAAAGGAAACACAATGCAATGCACAAATTAAAAGAATAACTTAGATTTGATTGCAATAAGTACATATGGGTTGCCAGAATTATAAAATCTGCCAGAAAGGTATACATATCTCTGTAAAAAAATGAGCAAACACTAAAATTTGAAGATAACATATCTGCATTGCATTTTTTTTTCCTTAAAAAAGTTCTTACTTCAATTATACAGTTTTCTTTTTACACATAAAAAAATATTTATTCTATATTGCAATATTATAGCTATGGTAAAACGAGCCATGTGTAAAATATCAGGAATTATTGGCATAAACACAGTGAAATTTTCATTAATCAGAGTACCTACTTATATGTAAAATATTATACAATTTGACAAAATTCTAAGCATGTACCAAAAATAATTGTTCACTACACAAAACTTTCAGTTATTTTTCTTCAATATTCAAGAACAATTATCTTCAAGGATAGTAATAGGATTTAACTGGATCATTATTTTTATTATTTAAGCAGCTACATTTTAAATATTTTTTGCTTCCTGATATATGTCCACCTCTTAACACAGATTATCCAACAGTCATATATGTATGTAACGATTTGAAGGAAGCATGGAGAATGCTTCGGTAAAGCAGTTTTTTATTAGCTAGGTACTTAAGACAGCTTTTCAACAACATCAACATTTGTAACACACAAGCCTAACATGACAAAAACATTTGCAACTTAAAATATTTTCTTAGCAAATATTATAAAAGAATAACATATGAATTTTAATTTTATAAGTTTGGTAGTTTTACAATAAAATAGTCTTGAATGAAGTAAAATTACTTATTAAGTAAATATTAATGCACTATATTTCCTTAACCCCTTAAGCAGTTTGCCCGTACAATGCACGTGCTACCCAAAATTGGCCTCATCCGGTTTGCTCGTACGGCGCACGAGCATCAATATTTTCTCCTTTCCTTCTCTGGTTTGCCTGCATTTTTCATTATTGAAAGAGACTATTTAGTATTATTATTTTTCAACAGATGGCGTGGCTTGTCCATGTAAATGAAATGCTTTTCATTCGGGTTTTTCTATGTGGAAGAGACAAACAAATATGCTAAACAGTGCATTCAAACCAGTGTTGCAAGACAATTCTCAAAGAGTAAATTTTGGGTAGAAACTACTGTGGAAGAGTTGCGCGTATTTTTCGCTCCCAATATACTTCAAGGAATTGTAAAGAAACCTGGAATTGATCATTATTGGAGCAAAAGATATTCAACTAATACACTTTTTTTCTATGAAATAATGTCTCATTGCCGATTCTGCCTTTTGCAACGCTACTTGCATTTTTCTGACAATGCAGCATTTGACCCACAAAATCACAAATGCCCAAAATTAGTAAAAGTTTGACCAGTTCTGAAACATCTCAATGAGAAATTTAGTGAAACGGTGACACCAGAGCGAGATGCAACAGATGCAGAATGTACTTGAAAAAAGCAAACATTTATAGGGAGTTTTGTGTCCAAAATTGCAAAATAAAAAATGTTGTAAAAGCATTAAAAGTGGAAAAAAATTTTAAAAATTCTCTCTTTTTTTTAATACTCTTATTCTATTAAGTATGGTACTTAATTATATGCAATAAAAAAATATGCCTGTTTTGGAAGCATTTCTGGTAAAATAATTGACCGCTTAAAGGGTTAATGAATTATCAATTCTTTATGGGAAATACTCCAGAGTTTAATACTTTTCATCATTTAATATTTTGAAATTTTGGTAGAGTTACAATTTAATGTATTTTTTGATGTAGGGTTATTTTTTGCACAATAAGAAACTTAAATGAAATTAAGATTAAATTGAAAAAAAATACTTAAGAACAAAACAATTACCGGCTATTATAAATTAATTAGTAATATGCTACTTCCAAAAAGCCTTATTCAGGTACAATTGATAAGTATTGAATTACATCATATACTAATTTTTGTAGGGTGTATGGTATAAAAAGCTTTGCTATTAGCTTTCACTTGTACAATTTAATCATTTTCCTTCGAACAGTAAAAGACAACTTGTCGAAATTCTCACAGAAAGGAAATTCAAAATTTGGACAAGGGAAAAAAAATAATTTACTTACTTTTTTACAACGAAAAATGGATCTTCCACTGTCATATCCTGGCTATTTTGCCCATGCAATATAAAAAAAAGTTCATTTACACACCTTGTTTTCAACAGAGACTTAAAGAAGAAATAGTGACATACAAATATATTTATTCTAGAATAATAGTTACGGAAGGATTCTCATTTATTTCTCTCGTAATGCCAAATTACAGAAATGACGTCTTAAAAACACAAAATAAATATTACATTACTCAGCCGAACGTAGCTCACACACAGCCATTCAACTATAAAAATAAACAATCACGTGGTTACAGTGACAAAAACTAATGTTCAATGCTTTTAAATACAAACGAAAAATTGATTAAAAGAATTTTTTTATGAGTAATTTTAGCTGGTTTTCTTTCTATCTTTGAAAATTTTATTTGAAAAACATTGAAAGCTAAATAATTCCTACTTCCAAACCAAAACAAGAGAGTTCGTCAAAACTTGTTCTGAACTGTTTATCAATATTTTAAAAAGAAGTGGGTGTGGCGTCACTTCAAATCGAAAACCTGACTCGTGTTTTCGGTTATCAAAGCACGTAATAAAAATAAGTGACTTTATGTTGTTTTAAAAAGCTTTTGAGTCATATTCTCTTCTTCTTTTATATAATAGGTACAATATTTATATTCATATATCTTTGTTAAAAATCGGTATTATTTTAGTCGTATGAATTTTTTATCATTTACCGCTTTCTTCTACATATAAGCATAGCATTTAATTTACATCGAATTCCACTTTTAAGGCAGAGGATTTATTTAAGCTTTTTTCGCAGAAAATTACCCTATATTTTTGAAAGGATTTTGGATGAATCTGTATTATTTATGAGAAAAAAGCCATAATTTCTTAAAACTGATAGTGATGTTTTCATTGATCATCTGTATTGTCTTTTTACATATGTGTGTGAGAACTTATTTATACTGAAATGAATTATATGCTAACCATCATAGAGACCAATAGGTATAACACATGTTTACATAATAGTCTTAAAATGAAAACATAAGAGTTCTTAGGAGAAAATCCGAACTAGAGCCACATAATTCAAACTCGTTGCAAAACAAATTCATTCTTTTTGTTTGAAGCTTAAGACGGATGGGCATCTTGTTTTCACTCGCAGGCCACATTGAGGATACTGGAGCGCTGTACCTTTTTAAAATGCTAGCATTCATTGTCTATAGCTGCAAGGTTCGTCGCCAAAAGCCCTCGTGTAGCTGAACAGTGCGACGTTAATATTCAATCAATCAATCTATAGCTGCAAGTACATTTAATTTTAGAATTAGTTTGAGACAAATGTACCCAGTCATACTTTTCTACCCTTTTTTTAAAAAATAAATCAGGAGTGAGATTGCCTGTTGAAACTCTCATCTCAACTTGTATCTATATTTATTGTTAATCTTCATGCAAGAAGACTACTCACACATGTCAACTAAAATATAACGAACAATTTCCCTGCAAATTTTTTTACACATGGAAATTTTTTAGTTGACAATGATTTTTCATAGCATTCAGCATTCTCTTTACACTGTAATCTGACTTCAAGTCAATAAGTTTCAGCTGTTACTCCTTGTGTACTGTATCAATAATCAGCTGTAATGGGAATCAGCAACAATAATCAATTTTCTCTAAATCCTGAAAACTTGTCCTCCAAATTCTGCAGATAATCTCTTAGTAGAAGCACTTTCAGGTACTTTGTTTTCTTAACAGTGGAAAGACCTAACATCGACCTTTGATCATGCACAGGAAAGAGGTTTTCTACCGTCTTGTTGGGCTGCTAGTTGCCCACCCCTGGCTTAAGAGATTAAAACTGGAGAGTTTTCATTCGATGTATTTTTTTCTTTTAGCTATAATTTCTTAGTATATTCCTGCTGCATAAATGTTTTACATTTTTTGACATATACGGTATAAGTACTTTCTAATTATTATACAGACATAGAAATTGCAGAACTAATTTGATATCAGTATGTTACGAATTTTCCTCCAAATAGTTGTAAAGTCCTATCAAGTTGAAGAGATATGTAATGTTACGATAACAGACTAGCAACCCAAAATATGTTTGGCTCGATTCGAAAGTTCACCATATAGGAGTAGCATATCAAATTAGTACTCAAATTGTGTTAATTATGCAATTACCCATTCATTATGGACAAGTAAATTTTTTTTATTGTAAAAAGTTTGAGCCTTTACAGGATTCCCCCCTTCCCGATTTTGTTCACAAAAACAGTACTTGTTTCATCTTTTCAGTTCTAAAGCACTTATTAATAATTTAAAGAATTATTTTTGAGTTTACATCAACTGTGAGATGTATCACCTATTTTTTTGTTAACTTTTATATGTTAAAAATATCTTTTTCTGATTTATTGTTATTTTAATTAAAATTTTTTGTGCTTCTTAATTAAAATAAACCAAGTAAAATGAAGAAATCAAACTCGTTCATTGCATTTATGAATGAAATCTTGGAGCAAATTTTAATTTATGTGCTTAATCATGATTACCATAAAAATAAATTTAATGAACTTATGTAATATATATATTTATATCTTATCCTCTACTAAATAATAATGTTTTATTGTTCTTAATTTTGTTTTGAGTTTTTTACAATAAAATAGGTATGATAAAATGAGATACGTTAAAAAAAATTTGGGGTAGGTAATTTTCCAGATTAAAGCAATAAAATAGAAGTAGTATATAATTTGTAAAAAAAAAAGTCACAAAATCCTTTGTAATAAATTGGATATTTAAAATATTCTATGAGGAATATTTCTATTTTGTAGTGAAATTGTTTATTATTCTAGGTTTTTACAATTATTAATGTGTAATGTATTTTATAACCATCTTTAACTCTTGATCTTTTGGTTTATTTTCAGTTCCTTTTCTTAAAAACTGAAGACAATGTTTATGAGATGGAGAATAACCTTTTCAGATGGTTTTTCATTTGGATTTCTCATAACTGCAGTTATTTCTGTAACCATCTTCGAATTATTTGTTGTCATGCCTAAAGTTGAAGAACGTATTTATATGCAATTTTTTCATACTCTTAATGCAGGATTTATACTTACAAATATATTATATAACCTTTTCTTGGTAATGCATGTTGATACATCAACTAAAAAGATCATTTTACCTTCATTACTGAAACCAATGTGGCATTTCTGCGCTGCTTGTGAAGCTAATGCACCTCCACGAACTTTTCACTGTGATAAATGTAACTGCTGTATAATCAAAAGAGATCATCATTGTGGTTTCGCTGGACGCTGTGTAGGACTAAAAAACTTTCGTTACTTCTTTGTATTTCTTTTCTATTTATCTGTTGGTTGTCTTTATGCCAGTATATACAATATGTATTTTATTTGGGATGCTTTGGGTGGGTTTTCATTTTTTTCTGTTGCAGCTCATATTTTGCCCTTTGTTTTTTGGTTAATTGGATACTTAAATTTTGTAGTTTTTATTTACACAATGCTTTCTATGTTAGCACTGGTTGGATTTTTATTTGTTGGAAATCTTTTTATATTTCATGCACAAAATATGTTACGTAACCAGACAACTTTTGAGAAAAATCATGGCGTTAGAGAGTATGACTTAGGTTGGCGACAAAATTTAGTGGAATGTTTAGGCACAAACTATTATAAAATATTTATTTTTCCTCTTTTTGCATCTCCATTACCTAGTAACGGGCTATCTTTTCAAACCATTCAAAATCACTCTTCTATTCCACAACCTGTCTTAGTTGGAAATAACTTAAGACAAAGACATTTATAGTTTTTTTTTTATGTATTTGTTAACTATGAAGGAAATATGTTAAAAAATATTAATTAAAATTCTTTTCATGTCTTCATTTTTATATGCATGATCACGATGTCATTTCAAACCAGTGTGATTATTTATTCTTTTTGATGTTTTTTTTCCAAAATGGAAATTTTTGGAACCAACTGCACCATTTAACCTAGGTAATAATTGTTTTAAAAAGGACTTATTTTTTCCTACAAAAACTTGATTGTTAAAATAAGGATTGAATTAGGTTATATTCATGTTTACATTTCAAGTAATATAATAAAATATAGTACATAATAGACCCATGTGAGAATATTTAAATCAATATATTTTTACATTTTTATAAAATAACTGAAAAAGTACTTTAAATTTCTAAAAAATTAATCATTTGGAAGTCAAGATAAAGTCTTTTATATGTCATCATGCTAAACAATAGTAATTTTTTATTGTTTTATTTATTTTGGGGCTCTGAGTAAATGTTAATGAGAAATTGTACTAATGTCTGATAAAAATTGTTAGCTAAGTCTAGTTTTGTGCATTTGCTTGATTTAACATAAAGTGTTAAATCTATATATTGTAACAGATTCTGAATTTTAATCCATCTTTGAATGCCACTTGAGTTAATATTTTATTATCTTAACAATCCATGCTAAATAACTTGGAGCTTCAACATTAAAATGCTGCAGCTATTATTATGTTGTGTTGTATAAGAATGTTTGTAAAGTTAGGATTGAGGACTAATTTAAATATTGTTGGCTTTTTGTGAGAAATAAAACATTGATACAGATCGTTCATGACTTTCTTTCCAATGGATTAAAATGCACTGTCTTGTTATAATGAAACAAAATACAAAACAGACTAATTTTGGGGGCATAATCAAATGATAAACTTATATTTCCAATAAATTAATTAGTCTCACTGTTTTATTTTATAGCTTTTTTTAAAAAAGCACATAGGTAAAGTAAATGTTCTTGTTTAAAAGTACCTGTATAACATAAATTTTCTTAGTTTGAAAATTTTTTAAGAATTTTAAAATTTGGATATCTTATCCCAGCTATCAAGTTTGACATTATATCTGGATTTTTCACAAGCACAACTACAAATAAAACCTGTCTGATTTGAATTCAATGGAAAACATGCTGTTAGATTTATAATTTGACTGTCATTAATTTATTCCTTTATGGTTTAATAATGAAAATTAGTCTTTTGATAATATATTCCTAATATTGTCATAAGAAAATAAAAATACCTATAATTTGTATGTTTTGATTTTTTTTTCACTGTTTCAAATTTTATGTTTATTTAGAATATTAAATAGATTGCATAAAATATATAGTTCAATCTATTCTTATATACCTATTTGTAGAGGTATATAATTTTTTTTTTCATGAACGTTATCTGTCATTTATAGAACACAGTAAAATGTTAAAATATAAAGATTCTTTATATATTTGTGCCAAGTTTTATTACAATTATGGTATAATGTACTTAGTTGATAATTACTGAAACATTTTGATATGCTGAAAGTTTTTGTTTCATTAAAATTTTCAGCTTTTACAGTTAAGTCATATAAGAATGTATTATATTCAATTATATATTTGAAAATAGCAACTTCATGTGCATGTGTTGGACATAGTTGCTTCAATTTGTGTGGATTTATTTAAATATGTTCTAAGTTAAAGTTTATTTTGTAATTTTTAAATTCTATAAATTACTAGACAAGATTTTTTAGAGAAAATACTTTATTCTTGGATTTTAAAATTATAAGTATTATAATAGTTAATGTGTGATAATAATTTTATAAATTAAAAAATATATATCTGCATTTTTTGTATGTGCCAAAAAAATTGTTACATATTAAAATAAAATTTATATATTGTTTTCTTTTAAATATATATATATACTGTTTTTTATGGACCTTTTTAATTTTATTAATATATTTGAATGCATTATTATTTACCACATGTCTGTATGTTTAGTTTTTTTTTATTAGTTCCTGGATCATTGTACTTTATTATTGTTAAACATTTGAATTACTGTGAACATGTTCACTCAGAAATGTTATACTTCTACAAATTTTTTTTAAAGTTAAATTTATACTTTTTAAAAGTGCACATCAAGATTGTAAAAATTCTATTGGAAAACATGTGAAATTCTTTATTGAGGCCACTGAAATTAAATATTTTTTTGTAATTTAGAGCATAATTATATATTTTATACTATACAATTGTGAACAAGAATATTTCTAGTCATAATAAAGATATTTAAATAATTTCTGATTTTTAAAAATTCAAAATCAACACAATTATAAACTTTATTAAACAAAATACAAAAACTTATCAATAGGAATACTGTATCTATACAAAATATACATTTTTATCAGACATAGTTATCTACAAAGGAACTCTACAATTTCTTTTATCAGAAGATAACATCTTGTAATGTGATTGACACTTAATATTGTAAGGCACTTCAATATAATACTTTGAAGATATACTGAATAAAATTTATGCTCTCAAATTGTGATAGCAAATGGATAAATAACTACCATAATGTAGTATCATTCGATTCCTTTTTTGGATATGTCCGTGCATGAAATAGCTCCCGTATTAATGCAGACTTTTCAGTTTCCAACTGTGTTATCATTTCACTCTTTTTTGCTATTTCCTACAATTAAAGTAATGAAAATGTCAATGAAGATAGCAACAAATGGAAAAAATCAAAGCAATAATAACTGACAAAAAATAAAATAAAATCTTTAAGTTCCATTGTCACTTAAAAAAACTACAAATGTTTTAAAAAGGATAAAAATTTTACTTGACTTCAACGGACATATAGATAAGTCTCGCTCAGCCAGTATATTAACTGCCCCTGGCATATATATATATATACAAGATAGGATTCAAAAGTTTCTGGACTATGTCTATAACTTAAAAAAGATTGCAAATTAAATAGCTGAAACACATTATCCTTTGAAAGCAGACCTTTGAGAAACATACATTTGTCATAGAAACATTTCTGGAATCCATATTTAGCCACATCACTTAATTCAGCCTGCGATGCACTCATAACTTCATCTGCAAATTGAAATCAGCGACATGTCAGTTTAAAAATGAAGTTACAGGGGAGTAAAAAGGATGCGTAAAAGCAATTGTTTTCATCTTCACAAGAAAGTCGGTGATGAGGAGGGATCGGTGTGCAGGAGCATTGTTGTGCTAAAGCAACCATCTTGGCTCATGCAAATGGAGCAAGATGTCTACATGAGTTCTTTATTTATAGTGCGTTCTTCAGGGATAGATTCAAAATGCCCTGGATATTGAAGAACGTCTCTAGCATGACCTTCTCTTTAGAATGAACTAGATGGAATTTCTGCTTTCGTGGAGATTGTGTTATTTTCCACATTTTTGATGCTTTCTTTGATTGTAAGTCATGTAAAAAACACCATTTTTTATTTCCAGAAGCAATTCTGCCAAGTAGGGAAGAATCTTTGTAAACAGCCAAGATTTCTATTTGAATCTCCTTTTTGTCTTTGTTTAACATGTGGGGAACAATGCGTTGACACACCCTATGCATGTTAAGATCCTTATTCAGTATCTGTTGACATCTAGCCTTGGATATCCAAACTGACCCTGCTATTTCCACTATTCTTGCGTACTGCTGCAGAAACCTTTTTGATGTTTTCAGTCGTGCGGGAAGTCTGCGGACATCCAGAGCATTCGTTGTCTTAGCCACTTTCCCTGCCTCTGAAACTTCAATGCCACTCAAAGGCTTCCATTCACTATGATGTCTCACTGCCATACACATGCTTCAACATTTTGTAAGTCTCTGTGCATTCTTTCAAAAGCGAACTCAAAAATTAATATTCATTTTCTGCTCAACAAACACCATTTTTTTAATCGCCGGTAACTACATGCATCCGTCTACAAAATACTATGCGGTGGCAAGCACAGAGCATGCGATTCAGAACAAACCACTTTTAGAAAAGGGAAACAGTGCAGTAACACAAAAATGTTGCTGTAAAAATGTTTCACAGTATGGGCTTAGTCCAGGAACTTTTGAATCCTACTTTGTTTATCTTTCTGAAGAGCTTTCTTTTGCATTGTACTGCAATCTATTCTGAATGCTTTGGATTGCAATAAAATGACCATGAATGTGTTTATGAAGGATTTACTTATTTCAGAGATTTATATATATTTGTCTTTTTATTTCTCTAATAAACCACATAACTATGTGTACTTGCATGAAAAACTGGCATTGGGAAGTGAATTGCGTATTTTTTTTTCTCGACAGTAAGAGGTTAGGTATAAAATTGCAAAATTTCAAAAGAATACAGATGGCAGTGAGATGGGCTATTTTATGTATATATATATATTTGAAATTAATGCATTTGAACAATTGATTTTGTTGAAAGTATGAACGTAACATAAGAATGAGGGCGAAATAAAATATTTGTTGAGATGCTTAGTTTTTCCTTAAAAAATTAGAAAAGAAAGGATTACTAACAAAAATTTTAATTGTATGAATAGAAATAATTCCAATTGAAAAATAAATTTAATAAATCAATTTCATGAAATAATTACGATGTACAACTTCAAAATAAATTCATGAAAATATACTTACTTCTGTTAAAGCATGATTTTGGTTTTTTAATCGTTGTATTGTTTGTGTGGTAGTTTTCTGTGCACTGTATATATTTCTTTGATGAACAGCTAGATTCATGTGAATGGGAAAACCCTACAAAAGAGAAATTTCATGAACAAACGTAACAGTGCTTATTATTTCTACATCATTTAAAAAATGCAGTTCTTTTTAAAATTATTTTAATGTTGATTTTTAAAAATAAAATAAAAACACAAAAGAATAGTTTTCTAATTTTAGACGAAATATCAGAACGAGAAAGAAAGCACTGCACAGTTAAATTTATTCAAATTACTTCAGCTTGTGATATAAAAACTAGTCATCTTAGGTTTAACAAATTGAAGTTATGGTGTTATTAAATATATTTAACATTTCTTAATTAAATAATGATTATGAAAAAAAAATCAATAATTTATCTGTAAGGAATGCACGGTTTAGTCTCCTTAATTTAATTCAGTATGACCCTCATGTTATGAAGTGTGATCTTCATAAACAATTGGTCAATCTGACTAAGAGGTTGCAAATTTGATTTATGATTTTCAACATTATTTTCATTCAAACTGCTTAATTGTATGTAAAATAAAAATTTAATCTATGAATGGAAAATTGTATATAATCTAAATATCACACATGCTAATCATCTTTGGGAACTTTTTGACATTGTCAATATAGTTATCTAATTAGTATATATATTTTTGTGATTTAAGAAAATGTATTATACTAAATAAGCAAAATTATGAAATGTAAATTTCTTTTTAAGTTGTGTATTATTTAAACTTAGTTATGAAACAATTTACTTGCAAAAAACTTATTGAATACATTAAGATTTTATAATTCATGAGTACTTTATATCAACCTTAAATTTTATATAGAACTGGCATTTTAATTTACAGTAATTCAGTTATATCTTTGGTTAAACATAAGAAATTTATATTATAACAAAAAATATTTATATGTAACTGATACATAATATATATATTATAATATAAAAAACATTAAAAAAAGTACTTATGTTTAGTACCAACATACTTGCTTGCTCAAAACAATAAAAATATTAAAAACTTGCTGTTATACCCGTTCTTTGCATGGGTGAATTGAAAAATTAAACAATACAAATTGAAGGATAAAGAAGTTTTTAATGAGCTAATTTTATGTGAATTGCAAATTTAAAAAAAAAAGAAGCTTTTTGCATACCTCAGCTGAACAAAAAAGCCATGTTTGTTAAATATTAAGTCTGTAGCTGATAAAAAGAATTTTTTTTAAATCTATAACTCCCCGTAACTCTTGTGTGTCGATTTTTGAAAACACCTTCCTAAACTGATCTCTGCTCAGCAAAAGTAACATATTTTGTGTAATGAACGCTTAAAATAGTATAAATAATTTATAGCTGGAAGTGTAATATATTAATATTACTTTTTGTTGTATTTATTTTATGTTAAAATTGTAATCAGCCTCACACTCTGCCTGTTCAAACTTTCGCAGATCCTGGCATAGACAAAACAAAATGCAAAGTTTTGCTTCACACGTAAAAGATAGATATATGCTGTCGCAAGCTGTTTTGCAGATGGCAGAATTTTTTCCTACTTGACAATTATCCTTATATTTTGGACACTTCACACAATATCTATAAATTATAGCCTATGTGTTATTCTGATGTATAAGCTATATTATTGTAAAGTTTCATTGAAATCCATTCAGTTGTTTTTGCGTGAAAGTAACAAACTTTCATGTTTATAATATTAGTAAGGATTCTAGAAAATACTGTATAGAGCAGGGGTGGGCAGACTTTTACATGACACGGTCTACTTTTAATTTTTTCAAGGTGTTGCGGTCCACCTTGTGACGGAGTGTGATGAGCAAAAAAAAAAAAAAAAAAAGCTCAATAATATGTATTATAACAACAATAAATACAGAATATGTGAACTTACCTAAATAACTACAGTAGAAAAACTTACTACTTTAAAACTACGTTTGAAGTAAAATGCAAAATACAAACATAATAATTTAACTCATAAATTTAATAATATCTAATGATGCATTTTTAAACAATTCAAGATACATTAGAAAATAAACAATTTTCACTTAAAATTAGTTCTCGTAGCTGTAGTCTCAGTAGAAGACTTTGTCTTCATATTATCCGTCCCAATTTGGATACTTCACTTTGTCTATTAGAGTCCAAAAATTATTCTTTACAAATTGCATCCTTAGAAGGAGAAAAAAACTTTGTTTTCCTCGAGAGATAAAGAGAACATATAACATATTTTTAGTTATATTTTTCACACCATCATTGCCAAATGGCTTAACCCATGAATGCATCTTTTGATTCTAGTTTAGTAAATTCTTGAAAACGTCTCTCAAATTTGGGTTGCAGTTTTATTCACAGATGTTTTTATTATCTTGATATAACCACCTGTGTTTCTTTAAGTATGTGTATCTAACGTTTTATGTGAAGACGGTCACCCCAAAATGTTTTGGCGGTCCATTGGTCGACCGTGATCGACTTAATGCCCACCCTTGGTATAGAGCATATATTCAACATGTAAAACAATAATGTTTGGAATATGTATAAGCATGAAGAGTAAAAAGACCATAATTGAAAAAGTTTTAATTGTTTATCATTTAAAGATATACTTATAAAATTATGTATTTGTTGATTATAATATTCCAATTTATTTTGTGTACTAATGTTGAAAGATATCTATTCTGTGCTTATAATGTTATATTAAAATATTGTATTCTCAAAAAGAAAAATAACCTGAAAAATATAAAGGTTAATTAAATGTAAAAGTTATGTAACCTGCGATAATCAGATTTGTGATAATAGCAAGTATCATCATATAAATATGTTGAACTATTTAACAACTTTTATATCAAACAGCTATAATATAACAAATAAAAACATACAATATGGAAACTGTAACAGACTTAAAAAAAAGGTTAACATACATTTTCATTTTAAAAAAACACAACTTACATTGTGTAATTAACATATTTTTGTAAGTTTTTTTTTTGCAAATAAGAGTTTGCCATAAATAATTTTTATTAATAACTATATTCATCAAACTTTTTATAAAAAAATATTAACACAATAATTATAAGTTGCATTTTTTCACGTGCAAATCATTATGTTAACTTGAAGATTTTACAATAATTATTATTTTTGGTTGTGTGTGGGTAAATATTAATTCTTTGATAAGTGTATACCTTTTCTGATGTTTCCATTAAAGCATTCAAATGCTGATTAACTTCAGTTATCCTTGTCATTTGAAAATTCAACCTTTCATGCTGTGCATCCATGGAATATTCCTGAAAAGAAATATTTTTGAATGTTACTATTAATAACTTCTTTATAATATTGTAAAAACAGATGAACACAGTTTGCCCATAAAATCTGAAAATACACTATTTTTCTACAACCAAAAATTTTTATTTAGGAGAAGTATTTAAATATTTTCCTGTATATAATTTGCGGCAATTTTTACAGTGAATAATCCAAAATATATGCTGTCGATAGTGTTGCGTCAGATAAAAAAAAAAGCAATACGATTAAAATTATAAATAATATATTAAACAGATTTTTTTTAAATTAAAATTCTTTTCTCCATCAGGCATTCATTGTTCCCATAATTTCTGAGCTTTCTATTTAAATATCTGTTAATTCCGATGTCTAAAAGCTGTAATTTCCTTTGTAAGTGTTAGATGTAAATGAGGACTTCTAAGGCATCTTTAACATTCTCACTGAGATGTGCCTCATCGATTCATAATTAAAAAGCTTTGGGTTTCAAAGTTAGCAGTGTTTTTTCCTCCATAATTGAATATTTGATTCATCAACGTTAAACAATCGTGCAGTTTCCTATTTCGGTAGCTTTCTCTATAATGTTTAGTTCAAAATCAGCTGTGTAATTTACACACTTCTGCTTCAATATGAAGATATCTGAACTTGACTATTTTCAAGATGAAACAACTCAGATCAAGACAGAATGCAAAATGAATCTAGTAACTGGCAACTGTAATATCGTTCTGAGGAACTGAATTCATTCTCGAACAGAATTGGACAAAACTGATTGTAGTGGAATTCGTCAGCTGAGTAACAAAAGCCTTCAGCGCCATCCATTATTTATTTTATAAAACATGAATGTTATTTCTTTCAAAACTTTTTTTGTAAGCTTTACCGATTGAGAAAGTTTTTTTATCACATTATCCACAACAAGGTATAATAAGCACAACAAAATTTGAAACTTTTAAAACACATAATCTGCGAATTATATACAGGAAAATACGGCAACTACAATTATATATCAAGGTTTTTAAGACAAAAAAAATTTATGGTACAAACTTTACAACAAAAAAACTTATATAAATAACTAGCTGCATGGCCCGGCTTTGCACAGGCTTTCTCTTTCCCTCATGACGCCAGCAATTATGTGTGTGTGTGTTTGTACGCACGCAATGTGAGTGATTTCTAAAATTATTTCATTAAATTTCCCTTTTTCGAAATTTGTTCCACATATTTTCGATTTAAAAAAGACAGGTTTATCCCCCTCCTCTAGCCCGGCATAACACGGGTTTTTTTAGTGTAAAAAATTACTGTTTCCTCTTTCCCTCCCCCTCACAGATAAAATATAGCTTCAAATTTCGTTGTATGACTTTTAAAAAACAATATTGCTTAAGTCAAAAAATTATTAATGTGAAGCAATAAAAAGAAAATGATTCTAATGCCAAGAGTAAAACAAAAAACTTTCATTATTTTTTTAATAGTTTCTAAGAAACTAAAATACTATAATAAATTTAAGATTTTCATGAATCAATCAATCGTTACGTATAGTTAGCTTAAAAATGTCTCCAAAATGTATTTTTATCCAAAATAATAGACGATGTACTTTTTAATTAACAAATAATTTAGTAACGAAATAATAGAAATAATTCTTTTAAAAAACATATATATATATATATATATATATATATATTAAAATCCATTTTCTATAAGTAATAAATTAAAGAAAAATTCACAGATAGCTATTGAAATGGTTGCTTTTTTTAATGCTTGAATAAGCATATATATATCTAAGTTATAAAAAAAACAGTATGGGGGAAAGCGTAGATATATATTTACATGTACTGAAAAAAAAAACATTCAAAAAGAAAAAAAAAACTAACTGATACAAATATTTTGATATTTTATTTTAATTTCATAGTTTTTCCTTCCACTGTCATTGTTACAAATTTTGTTTAATGAATGCTTAAAATAGTGTAAATAATTTATATCAGGAAGCGTAATACGTTAATATTACTTTTTGTTGTATTTAATTTATGTTAAAATCTTACCATCACCTCTCCCTTCGAAATCTAGTTTTATTATGCAATAAAAAAAATAGTGATTACGCTGATGAACGGAATAAATTAAAAGCGAGAGCGCACTGAGGCATGGCATAGATAAAACAAAAGGGATTAAAAACATAGATAAATGCTGTCATGGGCTTTTTTGCAAATGGCAGAATTTTTTCCTACTTTCTTGACAATTGTCGTTATATTTTGAAAACTTCACACAATATCTTTATAAATTATAGCCTATGTGTTATTCTGATTTATAAGCTATAATTATTGTAAAGTTTCATTAAAATCCATTCAGTTGTTTTTGCGTGAAAGACCCCCAAACATCCTCACAAACTTTCACGTTTATAAAATATATTAGGATGTATGAAAAATTTAATTTATTTTGAAGTATAAAAGTTTTCCCATAAGATTCTACATAAAATTAAATGTTTCTTTAATTAAAAATAAAATAATGAAAATTATCAGTGAGAGGTATAACATTATCAAATATTTTTTACAAATTTGAATAAAATGAAAATTTAAAATTAATATTTTTTGATAGATTTCATAGGTATAATTAATTTGAAAACAATTCTTAAAAATATTCATTACTTAAAATAAAGGCATAAGGCTGAAAGGTATATTTAATAAAGAAAAGTAATTCTAAGGATATAAAAGAATGATTCATAATAATATGAAAAAGAAATATATGCAGTCATTTCTGAACATTTAAATAGCTGATAGTAACTTTTCTTACAGAATGGGGAATATCCCACTTGCTGACTCGATCCAACTTATCATTCACATTTGAAATTTGCTGTAGATACCAGTTATGTGCTCTCTCAACAACATCTAAGCCTTGTAACAAAAAATCCTTTTCTTGTTCCAGCAGCTTAAGTCTTTTAATCTGTTGAATCAGTAAAATAATTAATTCACAAAAGCTTTTTTTAAAAGTGTTTTGATTTTTTTTTCTGTAAGAAGTACACAGTAAATCACTTTAAAATTTCAAGATTATTTCAAACCAGAAAAACAGGGCAGATAGAAACATTTTTTTAAAAATTAAATATTCAAATGATAAATACATAAAATAATTTTTTAAAAATTGTAACATAAAAAGAAAATTTTTAAAAAATTAAGTTTATTAGAATCAAATTACTTCTGAGACATTTTGGCACTACACAAATTTATAACATGGATGCAATTTTAATCTTTAACATGATGATTGTACAAGTTCAACAATATTGTCTAAAAACAACAAGCAGTTTCTATATTTAAAAATAACTCAAACTGTATTTTTTCTTCTATGTTTTATCACATTTAAAAAATATAATAAGGCTTAAGTCTTTTAAAATTTATTTTTAAGTTTAATTTAAATGCATTTCTTAAGAAAATTTTTCACTTTTTGAATTTTAAAATTTTACTCTCTAAGTCTTTTCTCTTCTATGAAAAACAATTATTAAAGATCAATGGAAATAATTTCTAAATTTGTTACATATAAAAAGGATTTTGCTCATTATATCCTCTTTAATAAAATCGTTTTACCAGTAGAATGATAAATTTCTCATATGAATGAAAGATAATATTCTTCATTATTCACATCAAATTATTTGAATTCTACTATTTTCAATTAAAAGGATAATCTGAAATATCTGATTCTTTAATCCAACCTCTACATTAGAAAAATACTAAACGATGTGCATTATATCTAAATATGTGAGGTACATGATTTCAAAAGTAAAGAGTGCCCCAAGACAAATATTTTCAACAATGAAAAACATAATATTACTTTCCAATATGCTCTGAGCACTTCAAATTATTTCATGTTTAGATATTTTTTTATAATTAGTGATATACTCTTCTATTCGATAAATCCGTATTACCTATTGATCACCTGTGGAACCCCAGGGGTCCTCAGCCCTTTTCTAGGATGTCCGCGAAGGTTTCACATATAATGTTAATTCCTTCTTTTACAGACTCTGAAAAATTGAAAGATGTGCCATTCTAGACTGGATTACTCAATTTCTCTGAATGAATAAACCACTAGAACATGTATTTTGATCAAGAATATTAATTATTTTTATTGTTTGTAACTACATAGCCATTACTACAATGTAATTTTTTAAATTAGATGTTTACATAAGTGTTAAAAAAAGTCTGTATAAGTAGCAAAGACAGTCTTAGGATTATTGAAGAGCCCTTAATGTGTTGAGAGTCAAAGAGGGGTGTTTCTTAATTTATATTTATGAATTATTCTTTAGAGCTATTAAAGTACACTATATCTTATCATTCTTTGAAGAGCAGAAGATTAAGAAAAAATGCACAATAGTAAAATTGTATAAAAAGAACACAGAACACAATACCATAGTATAAATTTACAAATTTTGATTGAATTTTAAGTTTAATGCAATCAACTATTTAATAATAAATTTCAGACAATAACTATATAGTACATACCAACTGAAAAATTTCAAATATATGAGAGAAATTTTCTAATTATATAATATGTTTGAAAAAAATATCAATATTACTACCATATTATAATCTATTCCATTAGCTACAGTATGTCTTCTTGGTTCTCTCCTCCGGCTTGCTTTTTTTGCAGCAGGCCCACGATCCTGCGGTCTCAGACTGACTCCACTGTCTACTGAAAATCATAATGATTAATTTTATTCAATTATTTAATCAGAACAGTAGAAATACATGCTCTTAGAAATTGTGATTTTCAAAGATAAAGTTAATACTTTGATTTATTTCAAGTAGCTTTAATCAAATTACAAATATTTATAATTTTCCATTCCTCTTTTAAAATGTTTACAATTTTATTCTTTTTCATGTTATGTTGAATATATTATACATTTATATTATACATTTTAAAGCTATATTTTTTTTCTGTGTACAAAATGTGCTATTACCATTACAATTTTGCTTTTTTTACATATGAAAAAGTATTTTATGTTCGTATTCAAGAGGCATATTCAGTATTTTTTAAAATGATTTCTGAATTGAAAATAAAATAATTATTCTAAAATTAATATAAATTTTTAGTAATATAGAGCTATTCTTAAAAGATGATTATTTCATTTACTACAGATTATCAAGTATCAATAAGTAATAATAATCAATCCATTATTGCATATATTCAGCAGGAAATATACACGCAATTTTATTGTATTCAAAATAAATATAAAAAGAATATAGTAGAATCTCTTCCCAAAACTTTTTTTATATGAATTTATGTCTCAGAAAATATTTTACATTATTTTATTCCATTACTTAATTATTCTCAGAATATTGATAAAACTCTTTATAAAGCATTCATAATATGGCTACTATGATAAAATTCCATTAGTAGTGTAATTGTAATTATTCTCATAAATTTTGTTATTTGTACCTTTACTATAAAAACAAAAATACCCTGTTACTATATAAAATATTTTTAATATGGTAGTGGTCACATTATCAACATTTTGATTTTCAAAAAGAATCATGGAAGAATTTTTTTATGAAACATTAACCATTAAAAATTCCAGATCATTGTTTTTTTTTTCAAATACATGTTAACAATATTGGAAATATTAAATATACATTAAAAATTATCTAGTCTTTTTTTTAAAGTAACAGTGTATTTTTTAGTAGTATTGAATTTTATGAAAAAATAATTATTCAAAAATACTTTTTTTTTAATAATTAATATCAATTGCTATTAATACTGTTTTGCTATAAGTAGAGATACTGCTTTAGTTCTATAGTTGAATAAGTAAAATTCAGGGATTTTTTTTTATTATTCTTGAAACTTTATAACAATTTAAATATCAACAAATACATAACAAAGTAAAATGAAAAGCAATAACACACTTCCTCAATACCTTATTGAACAATAAACAGATATACTGAACATATTTAAGAAACTTAAAATATTGAAAATTTTATATTCCAAATAAGTTATTATTATTGCATACATATTAAAAGAGATACTTCCAAAACAATTTGGCAACAATATACATTTTTAGCAAATAAATATTTCATTTTCACACACACAAATGCCTTTTACTTTTATTGTAAACATTTATCTATCAGTTCCATATTAGCATTTGACTTAAAGACATTTCAATTATTTACACTTATAATAATTTATAAAATATAAACACTCACAGTTTATAAGTTCATGTAATAAAAAATAAATTAAGTTGATACAACAACAGCTTACCATCACTACTAGAGACCTGATCATTTGGTAAACTAGGATATGAAGAAGAGTTCCTCATAGGAACATTCCTGAGTGGTCTGATATTCTCTTGGTTTTCTTTAGGTGCAGGATAAGACTTCATCATCCTCCACTTTTCTAAAGCTAAGGACACTTTATTTCTGTCCATGGGCTCACGTTCAATAGGCTGCATAATCCTTTTAACACCATCTTTCTTCCCCCACATTGAGGGGGACGACACGCGTTTTTGTAGAGGTTGATATGATTTAATCTCTGTCTGTAATTGAGGCATACTAATAGCTCTCTGTTGCACGAAAGTTGTATTGTTAGGACGCACCGTTGCGGTATTGTGCCGAGTCAAGCGTGAAGGCACGGGTGCCAAAACGCTTATCGGCATCAGTCTTTCTGAAGAGTTTGACGGATGGATTATTTTCCCCAAAGGTGTGCTTGGCTTCCTGATTGATATTCCACTGTTTCCTCTTTCAGGCAACGGGACAGAAGACGGACGAGATGTTAGAGAAGATTTTGGAATATTGTGTTGTCCCTGGGAACGTTTATTTGAATCGTGGCGCAATAAACAAATTCTCAAACCGGCGCAGAAGCGTTCGAATGTCAACAAACCATTAGCGGGGGTTACTTTGCGCAAGCTCTCAATCACCCCGTTTGGAAGACCCCGAGTTACGGAACCGTTTTCTTGCCAACGTTTTTCGATGTCAACTAAACGTACATATCCGGTCCTTTTATCATCCATCACATCAAAAAGAACGCGCATAGCGGACACAAAAGGTTTGGGGAGGGCATCCAGTGTCGATTTTGGGTGGACAGATGTGGTCATTTTTATGAATGAATTCTATTTTACGACCACCGCAGAACTAAAAATCGTCTTGACAACCATACGTTCCCTTCTGGCACCTGCATCGTATGTCAACGTTTCGTTTCAAACAGGTAGATAACCCCGTTCGAATGCTCTGATTGGTCGAAACAGGTTCCCAAACGGAGCCTCAGAAAAAAACTTAAAAAAAGACGCATTTCAAATCTCGTAAGCTCGGTCATGCTGTTTCTGATTGTTGCAAGAAAGTGA
Organism: Trichonephila clavipes; assembly: GCA_019973935.1. Classification (NCBI taxonomy): domain Eukaryota; kingdom Metazoa; phylum Arthropoda; class Arachnida; order Araneae; family Nephilidae; genus Trichonephila; species Trichonephila clavipes. Next base: position 178,391 of record BMAU01004205.1, on the reverse strand, counting down.
GAGCTAAAATCGTTTTTTTATTTTCTCTTTATCCCTCAGCTATACGATTGATACGTCCTTTGTTCCAATTCAGCGATTTTTCCATCCTCATTTTTTATTATGCTTTTAACAAGGTGCATATTAAAGTTATTCTTTTTTTTTAATAGTAATATTTTTCTTCGTTGAATCTGATTTTAAAAAATAACATGAATTTTTATTTAAATAAAAGATTTAGTTGTGCAAGCATTAAAATTTTATTTGGCAAATTTAGTTAAAAAAATTATTTTTTGCTTTTTATGTTTTTAAATTAAAAACACGTTTCTTAAAGTCATAATAATTAATAGCATTTAAATTCAAAAAATTCTAAAACCGTTACAAAAAAAGGGAAGAAAATGCTTAAACGGTTTTTATGAATCAAGTGTAGTAGGATTTCTTACACATAATTTTTAAGAATGTATATATGGATAAAAAAAATATTTATAACTCAAACATATTTTTGAAGGATGTAAGTTAAATCACTCGTACCTAGTAAAACCAGAACTCAGCATTGATATATTTTTCAACCATTTTTTTAAATTAAAACACTAGATTTCAATTAAAAACTTCATATAATCCGATTTAATGTGAAAATTTTGATTACAGCGGTAATTTTTTTATATGTATGTTACTATTAAAAAGCGTAGAGAATCCGTTACTTATAAAATAATGCGGTCTTTCACGAAACCACTGACTATACCCTGCTTTGTATTGTAAAATATTTAGTTCTATTTTATTTACATTTCTTTGTTTTGAACTATTTTATAATTGACTGTTTAAATTAAATGGTATTTATAAATATTCTTCAGGGTTGAAAATTTTCTTCTATATTATTATTATCGTCTGCTTTTGTAACTCTAATTTACCTGATTGCTTAATTTATCTGCTGATATAAATTTGCTTGTTGTTAAAGTTTCACTGTGCTTAAATTGGAATCTTTCTAAATGTATTTATGAGTTTGAGGAAAGTAATTGTGAGGCACACACGCACAATCGACACTGAACTTGCAATTCAAGTTCCTATGCGTCATCATTATTTCGTATAAAATTTTTAATTGCATAAAAATCTAATAAGCAAGCTATTGCAGACAAAAGATAGCAATCTACGCTGTGGAACTCTCAAGAAATTGTTTTCTTTAAGGATCTATACGATCGGATGCGGCTTTTGATAAAATGCTCTGTGATGCAAAAGAACTGGTGACGAGATTGATATCCCTGCTAATTTTGAGGTAACGCAGCCAAGTCACAGAGTTCGACGGAAAAATGTTAATTTTGATTATGAAGCACGGGATGATCCAGTGGAAAATCCTAAATTAAAGTTCAAGATAGAGTTTTATTTTTTACAATAGACCAAGCAATTAATATCTTGAAAAGCAGATTTAATTTAATGAGTACTCACAGTAATTGCTTTCAATTTTTATACAATATATATGATTAAGACAGTGCTCCCCTACCTTTTCATTGTCGCGGACCTTTCAACGTTTGATAATTTTACTGCGGCCCTTTGAGGATTGGACTTTGTTGAATTTCTAGATTGTTTTGATTTATAAATTTTAATTTATTTGTATTTAAACATGCTTTCAAAATAAAATACAGTTGCACTAAAATATGAATATAAAGTGATTTATTTCTATAACCCACACTAACCCGAAAGAAATACACCACAGTTAATAAATAAATAATTTAACGTTCCTTGCGTGGCCCGGTACTTATGGACTGGTACCGTTCTGCGGCCTGGGAGTTGGAGATAATTGAATTAAGAGATTGCCTTAAAAGTTGAATTAATTAAAAACTATAAATTTAGAAATGATGTTGACCCATCGAGAATCAGTGGATATAAAAGCGCTTGATCCAGCACAGGGGTGTCCAACAAGCGGCCCGCCAATACGTAAGTTGATACATATAATATCTACAATGTATTTGCCTGCTACCTGTTCTTGTTTTAAAATAAATACTTTTCGATAATAGAAATGTCCTTTACATTAAAATAGATTTATATTTTATCAAACAGTTACATTTGATTTTACTATAATAAATTACTTTTTTTAATAAATTCCGAATTGCATTTTATGCATATCCTTTACTATGGATGGTACATGATTCTCTGTATGTGCGACTTTAATTTCTCATCCTCCTTTTCTGTTTGGAGAGCCTAAAAAACAAGAGGAAATCAGAGGTGTTTTTTAAAGTTTAAAAAAAATATTCAGGACGGTAAAGATAAAAGACAATGTATACTTAATCGTTTGAGAATGACAGCACTATCAAATTTCAACAATGAGTAACTAAAGATCAATCCAATAGGAACACCGTAATTTTCAAGAAAATGACAACTGTAATATTTAAAACATTATTTGATCATTGCATTATTATATTATATAAACATTATTATATTATCTATGTCTGCATACGTGAAAAATAATGAAAACAATAACAATAATTCATTTTGTTTTAAATTTTCACTCCACTAAATGTTTTTTTGTTTCCAAATCTGATATAAAGGTACATATTTTTATGTGCGGCCCGCGATATTATAACGTTTTTCCGAAGTGGCCCGCAAGGTCTTTTGGGTTGGACACCCCTGTTCTATGAAAAAGTTGAATTATACACTTTAACGGTAAAACATAATTGAAAAGAAAGTATTTGTTGAATTATTGTAAGAATAAATTAAAAGCGATTAGGGGAATATTTGTAAATGACGATTCCAAATGTTAGAACTAACCAATGTGACGTCTGAGATAACTAAAGGTAGCGTGGTATTGATTAATTTAAATATTTAGTTTATTTATGTCAATGCTATTATTTACAGATTATACATTGAAGCTATTAGACTTATTAGATTGTTGGAGTCCAAGTTCTGTGGTTTGTGAGGGAGAAGTTTTTTAGGGTCGACTCTCAACGCAGTTTTCAGACCATTTTCCGTTCCCTCTCTGCCCTTGCTAGGGTCTCGGGAATGAACGCGGACGGCCTCCTTTATCCTCAGGTTTTATCCGGTTTGTGGGCGGAATCAAGGGATTCCTTGTGGTGTCAAAGGTTGCCGGGGTGATCGAAGACAAGACCGTGCCATAATTTAAAGTAGCAGGTGTCTTTGCATGTGTGTTGATTATTTCCACAGAGAAGCCAATTCACAGTCGCTTGGTGGAAACGTTACACCAATTTCTTCTTTTTGTTTCTTTCTCATTAAAATAAGATGATTGTCAATAAGCTAAAAATAATGAGAAATTTATATTTTTGAACGGATACTTTCTCACCAAATGTTTAAAATAAATTTAAATTGATACGTTTATTTTCAGAATTGAAATAATTTTCCATATAATTATAATTTGTGAATTTTCCATCAATGTAAAAATTAGCATCATTAAAAAAAATTGTACTCCAAAGTAAAAATTCGTATTAGAAATTTTATTTTTTTTATTGCTCTAAATACTAATCTTTTTTACTACTTTAATTTATATTTCCTGATAAAATGACATTGCTTTTCCAACAGCAATAATTAATTATAAAAGGAAATTTATTGGATCCCTTTTAAATCTTTTATGTATATAATTATTTCTCTCTATCATATTAAATATTATTTAATCTATCCGTCTTAAAATTGATTCGAGGTTCCCCCCCTATTTGATTTTTATTATGAAAACCGGGCAAATTATTTCTCGTTATGTATGTAATGTTAATAAATATTTCTCATAATAATACATTTTTTATTTTAATTACGTTTTTCTTAAAAATATTAAGTTTTGATTTCCTTTTCTTTTTAGAGGTATTTCGATTTAATTTAATTGCGGAATGCCTACCACGGTTTCTGAACATACCTTTAAGCGCTCCAATTTGATGAGAGATCTAAAGAGAAAATTTCACTGAAAAAAATATTCAAGTTCTTTTTTTTTTTAATCATCAGCTATTGACATTCTAAGCTAAGTTACTTTTGATGTGGCAGTAATTCTAGAATTTTATGTACTAAGTTAGAGTATTAATTTAAAAGAAAATAAGCATTTACTTGTTAATGATTTTGTAAAAAGACTTTTTTGTTTTTGTGTTGTTTTTATTAGAAGACTTCTCGAAGCTGGCAGTATAAGATATACAAAATGAGAGTTATCTTGATTTTTGTTCTTAATGAGAAGGTCTTGAAGATAATTAAAACCTTTTCGAACAGCTTTACTGTTCTGTTAGGCAATGCTTCTCAAACTTTCACTATTTGCGACCCAATATTCAATCATAGTTTTCATTGTGCCCCTTTCTATATGAATAACAATGCATTGAATTAAATTATCCTATACTTTGACGCTAGAGCTACAACATGACTTCAACCTCTTAAGTGCCACCGGAGTATATATAAATGTAAGGATAATTAAATTAGATTAAAAATTAAATTCCCTATCAAGCACTTGACTCATCTTTCTCAGTTCCCATATTCAAGTATCAAACTAATCACCCATTTATTTCTTCCGAACATATGGCATAGCCAATAAACATGTCTAATTCCAGATCGTTAGATTTAATAGTCAACATATGTCAACATTAACTTGCAAGCAACCTCTTCAAAGCAGCGATACTTACCATATATTTTTATATTTTTATAGGCGTGCTTTTTACTCCCTGCTCTTAGCGTCAGAACAGATGTACAAATGAAAGAATAAAGGTCGTCTTTTCACTTTTCTAACTTTAATCTGATTCTGTCTTAAAAATCATGACATATGTATATATATATATCGATCAACAGATGCGTCAAATGCTCCAGACGTATATATACGTCTTTCCGAAGTGCGATCTTTTCTGTGCGTTGCGATCCATAAAATTCTTCCGAAGGCTTTCGAATGCAATAAAAGGTCCTTGACAGAGAGTTTGTGAAGGATTTATTTATAACAGAGGATTACTTATATCAGAGGACGTATATATACGTCTTTCCGAAGAGCGATCTTTTCTGTGCGTTGCGATCCATAAAATTATCCCGAAGGCTTTCGAATGCAATAAAAGGACCTTGACAGTGTTTGTGAAGGATTTACTTATATCAGAGGATTACTTATATCAGAGGACGTATATATACGTCTGTCCGAAGTGCGATCTTTTCTGTGCGTTGCGATCCATAAAATTATTCCGAAGGCTTTCGAATGCAATAAAAGGACCTTGACAGTGTTTGTGAAGGATTTACTTATATCAGAGGATTCAGAAGGATTTTTCCTTCTTTATTCCTTTTCTCCCCCCCCCCAATACGTCACATAAGCAAGCCTACGTGGAAAACGGTGGCTTTGGGGAGCGAATCGTGCAACTTTTAATCAACAGTTAAGGGATTAATTATAAATCGAACAAATTACCAAGATAAGTGTTAATTTTTGTATACAATTTTATATTATGACAAGCCTATGGGGTCACTGCTAATTATTAAATTTGTTCTTAACTTAGAATTGTTAAATTAATTATAAAATACATTGTGCAGTACTCATGCATTTATAAATGCATTATATCAGTTTAAATGCTAATTTTATTCCTTATTATGTCAGAATGTATTTTGTTTATGTTCAGTTAATTAATAATTTTTTTAAAGCTTTTGTTTTCGACTTTTCAACATGCTCGCGCCCCTCTCTTAGAGTTTCCATGCCCCCTCTAGGGGGCGTGCTCCACGGTTAGAGAAACGCTACTGTAAGTTCATAGCTTTTAGTGAAGCCAATTTTTATAGAAAGTAACTCTATGATCAGATGGCTCATAAGCTCTAAGCAATGTTAAGTCAGTCAACGAAAAAAATGTTTTAAAAAAATGTTTTATTTAGTCAATACTCCTCTGAATATATATACTTAATAATTCACTTTTCATCAAAACCATCGAAGTAATTGAACCCCAGAATTCATTAGAAGTATAAACAATGACAATTTAATTATGGTTGCGGACGCCGTTTTCTTCACTCAAATGATCCAAGGAATCCCCAGATGAGTGATATGTTCATAAAATATAATACCTTTTAAAATACAAATACTCAGCTTGATTTTATATCTCAGCTCTCTTTATTAACGGTAAAGAACAATCCAAAAAAAGAACACTAAACTAAGTACACAATGTTGCCATACAGCACAAGCTAAATTAAAACAAAACAATAATTTCTTGGATATAGTTGGACGCGGTTTGAAAATAAGTTACAGCACGTTACAAGTAGCTTAAAATAAAATTCGCCAAATCTTTAATACTTTTTGTGTGTGTGGCTAATACTAAAAAAAAAGTGTCCATTTATAGAAGGACGGGTACTAATAAATCCAAGAAAATAACACGAGTAAAATACGTGATTCTCAAAACATTTACTGCATGAATGACAAACTTAAGTGCAAAAGACAGCACGATTAGTACCTAAAGAAACAACAAACGATCGAAGAAGGCGTACGTTGCTCAATCAAAAACTCTTCCGGGGAAAGAAGCCAAAGAAAGACAACGATCGTTAAATCGGAAGAGCAAAAAAATAAAACTGCCGAGAAACAAACAAAATAGGAAGAAAGAAACGAAGGAAAATCACTTCTGCATCGTTTTCGATTGAAACGATGATGGTTAAACGATTTCTGAACACAAAAGGAAGTTCGGAGCCTCAGCTGAAAAGTTGAGAATTGCTTCAACGGTTGTGCGAAAGTCCATCTGGATCGTTGAATGAAGACGTTATTATTGGAATGTCTGTGATTTGTGTGGGGGTAAATAAGAATTTTTAAAAAATGCTCATAAATGTGTTGGCAAAAATAAATAATTTTGAAACTAAGAAAAATATTTGTGTGTAAACACAATTATTCAAGCTGAATTTTACTATAAGTATATGAGATAATATGCATAATGAATGTAGAAACAAAAAATTTGAGGATATGAAAATAGTTTTTTATTGAATGCCTTAACACAAAAAATTCAATTGTTGATGAGTTAAAATGGCATAAAAACAATACAAAAATGGGTTCTAATAAGGATTAAAGCATTCATCGATTTCCCATGTTATTATTGTCGGACACCGAATAGGAATGTCTAAACGACATGATTTGGTTTTGACGACTGTAAAAATAATCAGATAAATGGGTAAATAACAGCAGCATTTTTAAAAATGCCAGTTACATAAATGTGTTGGCAAAGATCCCTGCCCAATTTTCTATAACGATTTTAACAGTGCTGACTAAATCTAGTGCGCTGTTTCCCTCCAGAAAATCACTTCCATTGTAATTTTGAAAAAAGATATATGAAATAAACTAAGAAAAAATATTTGTGTGTAAACACAATTATTCAAGCTATTTTTTGAATTTTACTATAAGTATATGAGATAATATGTATAATACACAACGCCCGCCACAACGAAAAAACGATTCAGTTTTCTAAACTGAAGAGCCTTGCAATTACACACACAAAGACGAAAAAAGCTTGATATTTGCTTGCATCTCATTTGTATTTCAAGCTATTTGCATTGCATATAACATACAATGCCAGTGTGGCAAAAACGTACAGAAAAAAGCAAAATAAATGTTCATTTGTACGTTTTGCATTGCAAACATTCAAAATAAAGGTGCGTCTTAAATATAGGATTACAAGATTATATTAAGTGTGGAAAAACATTTATTTCATAAACAAGAAAAACAAATTTGAAAATGTAAAACGAATTTTTTTTTTTTTTTTTTGTATATAGCAAATTAAAATTGCATTGAGAAAAGAACATCTGTCACAGCCATGGAATGTGTTTTTGGAAAGACTGTTAACGAAAAGAGTAATTTGAAGATATAATTTTTTTTTCTTATACTCGTACAAATGAAACATTGTATCATTAATGTGTTTAATTAATATAATTGCAAAATTTAAATTTTTTTCCTGTGATTCTACTAATTGTAGTAAAATAGAGTACAATATAACTTAGTAGTGAGGAAAAAGTTTGGTAATAAAATTAATTCATAAGAAAAATAAACAAAGTTTTTTTGTTGTAATAAAAATAAAGAATTATATAGATTGAGTAATATGACACTAAACTGAAAGAAAAAGAGTCACGAACAATTAATCAAGCTTTTGGAAAATTTTTGTATAAAAAACATGACTTAACACACATTGTTACGCACTTTACATTAGACTTTAAAAGATAATGACTATTCTAAGTGTGTGTATATATATATATATATATGTGGGAGACAACAAGGGGTGCAAGACGTGTTTGTCTTACTTCACATTTATTTTAAAACTTTAACAAAAATTAATTAAAAAGGTAGATAAGTTTGACAATGATATGCAGAAGGTAACGCCTGCTCGCGCACCTCTCGCGTTCTCTCTTCTCTCTCTAATGTCTAAGAGTTTTTGTTTCTCTTCCACTAATTCAAAAGTTTTAGTTCGTGTTTTAGCTGCGCCTGCGCGCGAAGACTGCCTTGCTTTTGGCTGCATGCCATAACGGCTATCCTGACTGTACGCTGTCCGCAGCGGTACGTATTCCTTTTTTCCTTTCCATGGATACCAGAGGAGAATCTGAAACATACAAAAAAAAAAAACGGAACAGACAAGGACTATACGACAAATACACAAAGATTTAACATATCATATTTGTTCTGAACTAGACAGTTTCTCCATCATGTGAAGGCATCTCTTCGACATCCGGAAGGTTCCACAGGAAAACATTGTGTTTCACAGGCATGAGAACGTCTTTTTTAATGAGTTCTTTGGTTGAACGCATCGATAAGTTCCTCTCTAGAGTTCTGGACGTCTGTTCAAAAACGATTTCTCTTTTCCTTCGTTTCCACTGCCAGGGCTGGAAGATTTTTCGAGCAACACAAACCGTCTATAATTACGTTCCATAGGTGAAGGTAGGTGAGCGGGAGATGAATTCCACGGAACTCGTTTTCATGGCGCCATTGGCTTTCTTACACAATACTATAGGTGAACAATAATCAAAAACACTCTCTTTTATAATACCTTGTCGTAACCAATCATCAATTTGAGTGTTTACCTGTAATTTCTCAGAACAAGATAAACGTCTGGCTCTCTGACACACAGGAATATCATTTTTCAATTTAATATTCATTTTTAACTTAGTACTCTTAATTTTATTACATTTATAATCCTTAATTAGAGAACTCAAATCATTTCTAGTATTAAAGTTTTTAACATATGGCAAATCATAACTAGAGTTTTCTATCACATTTGAAACAGAAACATTTGGAAAAGAAACACCATAATCTGCACTCAAAGAGGATTCACTTTCACTTAATAAAACATCGCTCTTTGCATGGCCTAGTTTTTTTATTTCAGAATATACACTGGGATGTATAATAAATTCTTCGGTCAAGGTCGGTGATATCGCCGTTCGCACACTTAAGCTAGAAGAGTGTTGATCAAGAGAAATATTTATGGGTTTAACTTCTACCATTCGCTTTTCGCCAAAACATGAACTTAATGTTATGATTTCTTCGGAAGGTGTTTGCACTCTAATTAGTGAGGAATTTAAAACTGGGATCTGGCAACCTGAATCGATCAAGGCTGTTACGGGTTGATTTTCCACAAAAATGTTTACATATTGAAGATTTGCGCATTCATCGCTATTTTGTTTTTCGCTCTCGATTTTCAAAGTATTCACGTTTATTCTATTATGGATGTGGTCGTTAGATTCTTTAGGTTTAAAACGCTTCTCACAGTCTCTTGCGCAATGAGATGAATCACCGCATATATAGCAATTATTTTCTCTTTCAAGATATTGGGGATAGTTCTCTTTAATCTTTGGTTTAAAGTTTTGTGATCTATTTTTAAAGGGGTCTTGGGTATATCCATAAGTAATAGGAATTTCTTTATGTGATCCGCTTCTAGATGAAATATAAATATCACACTCTTTAGCTAAATCAATAGGCCTAAACCAATCTTCTGCTTCTCGAATGCCAATATGAGTTGCAGTTTCCTTATTTAAAGTTTCAAATAATTTATCAGAAATTATAAGATCACATAGAGATTCAAAGGAATTAACTTTTCTTAACGAACAATAATATTGGAAGTTTGCCGTCGATCTTGCAGCAAATTGGATGTATGTCTCGCCTGATGATTTTACAGCATTTTTAAATGAGTTTAAACACTCGCGAGGGGTTAATGGAATTCTCTGAGTACTATAGATTTTAGTTTTTCATAGTCATTTAATTCATCTTCTTTAATATACAGTAAGACGTTATGAGCTCTTTCGCCCAGAAGATTTATTAAAATTTTCAGATTTATATTCGTCATTTATTTTCTTGGTTAAAAATGCGCGTTCTAATGATTGGAAGAACAGATTAAAGTTTTCAGATCTGGTGGGAACAGGAAGAGATAAAGTTCTGATACTGTTTATCATATTTTCTATGTTAGTTTCGAACTGTTTTTCTTCGACTTTCGCTGCAGGATTTAAACTTAATGCTTTATTTTTAGCCGTTTGAAGTTCGATTTCTTTTTCTAATTTTGCTAACTGAAGTTTCGCGAGCTCAATTTTCTGTTTTTCTAAAGTTACCTCTCTTTCGTTTTGCGATGCCCTCTCATCTATACAGTTTTGAATTAAAGTTTTAACGAAATCTGGATCACTTTCAAATGTACTACTGTTCTCAATTTTAGTCTTTAGTTTAACTATGGTGTCAGTACTCCACAGTACCGTCTAGATTCTCAACAACTCTTATGAGATCCTCTTTAAGAGCGTTTTTATACATTTTAGAAAAATTTAGAAAGATCCTACCTTTTTTTCTGGCTCCCTTGTTGCTCGCACGTACGATGTATCCAATAAAAACGTTGATTCCACTGATTTCACCTCTTCGCAGGTAATATAGTTGAAATTGTTCGAATTGACACCTCTTCGCAGGTTATATCTTGAAATTGTAGTTCCGGCCTCTACACAGGCGGATTATTCACACTGAGTTAGTTCCAACCTCTACACAGGCGGGATTTTGAGGGTTCGTTGAAAAATACACTCTACACAGGTTATTTTGTTATTTGTTCCGACCTCTACACAGGCGGAATGAAGTTGAAAAATTCAACCTCTACACAGGTTGAACGAAGTTTCCGAAAAATGGCGGCGCGTCTCCTCCACGGACGGCTTTTTTTTTCACGTTCCAAATTTTGATCAAAATCGAAATCTTTTTTCAATCCCGGCCTCTACACAGGCGGAGTATTCATGCTGAGTTCAAACCTCTACACAGGTTGAATATTTATGCTGAGTTCAAACCTCTACATAGGTTGAACGAAGTTTTCGAAAAATGGCGGAGCGTCTCCTTCACGGACGCTGTTGTTCATTGTCCAGACTTTGGTTCAAAATCGAAATTTTATCGATCCCGGCCGAGCCCCCATAATTTGTGGGAGACAACAAGGGGTCCAAGACGTGTTTGTCTTACTTCACATTTATTTTAAAACTTTAACAAAAATTAATTAAAAAGGTAGATAAGTTTGACAATGATATGCAGAAGGTAACGCCTGCTCGCGCACCTCTCGCGTTCTCTCTTCTCTCTCTAATGTCCAAGAGTTTTTGTTTCTCTTCCACTAATTCAAAAGTTTTAGTTCGTGTTTTAGCTGCGCCTGCGCGCGAAGACTGCCTTGCTTTTGGCTGCATGCCATATATATATATATATATATATATATGTTTCATATTATTAATTTCTATCTTTAAGGAGAAATTAAGCATTATATCATTGAAATATTAACCTCACAGAGAAAGTATATATTAAAAATTATCACACGAAAGTGTGTTAAGATTTTTAGAAGAAATTTTCTTAAGATGAAAGAAAATTTGATTTCGTAGGTAAAGCTTTAATTCATTTCTACTGTGGATTTCGGAACATATACTTAGTAAAAAACAAATATAGTACAATTTCTAATATTCACCAGATAGCAATATTAAAAATTGAAGTTTCTGAAAAATTTGTCAATGAGGGAAAAATTGTATAATGCTTATAGAATCAACATTACATTACATCATTTGCCACCTGCGTAAGCTGTCTCCATGTTGAATTCCTACGTAAACACATCTTCTTTAATAAAGGATTGGACTTCTCTCCTTAACATTTTGCCCAACGTCTACATTAGATCATGTCATGAAATAAATTTTATTTTAAACAAAAATTGAATTTCGTTACGGCAAATAACTGGAGGGGGGAGGGATACGGGAAATACCTTTACATTTGTTTTTCTCTGCAATAACAAACTTGGGTGTTACGTGATCTGAAAGGGCGTTTTTCTTATATAGTTTCACGCAAAAAAAAAATATTCTTTGAACGTGTTGTGCTTCGTCAGTAAACTTTTCAAATACCCTTTGAAGTGCTCGTGGTTCTCGATAATGAAACTACTTTACAATTATGAAAACCGAAATGCTTCGAGTTTGAAATTTTCATGTATGTACCTAAGTCCTTTTTAAATCATTCACAGTTCCAAGAGAAATTCCGATTCGTAAGTGAAAAGAGTTTATTTTGAAACTCCACCTTCCCAAAATGTTTTACACCTTTTCCTTCAAATATTTGCTAAGCGGAATGATTAGTCAAAGAGTTTGCTGTCTCTTCACATCTAGCAGTGAACTTTTCAAATAAAAACAAGAATAACAAAAGAAACAAACAAAAGGAATGTACTCCAGTATTTGAGCCAGAAATTTTTCTGAAATCAATTCTGATATATAAAAAAAAAAGCTTTATTTTTTTTTGTTTGAATACCGCAATGGTTTTTCTTAACTTCTAAACTTCTGCTCTGAGTTGAACTCGAAACTTTTCCGAATCAGTCAACGCTTACAATCGAGCTATTTTATTTTCGAAACGATCTATAAGCGCATAAATTTAATTTTTTCAAAATGCTTTTGCCAGTGGTAGTAAACCTTCTATTTTTAGATTACGTGTATATAATACCCTTTAATTATACATACATATACAGGTAGAGCCGAAGCTTAACGCCAAGTTTGCGCTGGGATGAAGGGGAATATCAGCAGTTCGGAGAAAAATATTTAAAAAATTCCATATCACTTGTTTAAGTGATGTCTAACAGATTTTTTGAAAATGAGAAAAATGGATTCTCTTCGTCACATTATTAGGTACTGTGACCACAAATTTCGCAATTTTACAGTGACTTTTTCATTATCGTTATCTTACATAGCCGTGCTACAAATGAAACAAAAATCATTGCTGGTTTAGTTAAAATTAACGCAGTTCGAGAAAATAATGTCACCTAAAATTTTGATTCTCCGCAAAAAGAAAAATACTACATACTACCGCAAGGAAGCTATATCTAAAGATAACCTATTTAGTTAAGATTCCAACATGTTCTATGTATCGTATGCAAAAAGCTACTTATTTATCCATAAAAATTACTACCAATTTTTTTTCCGATACAAAAATGACTTAATTTGTAAAAAAAACTCAATTTTATGTGTGTACATGAGAGAGTTTAAACAATAAACTTAAAATTACAACGGAAAACATTGACATTACTATGAACATTGAAACTAAGACATTGACATAGATGAAATTTTAATGAAAGTTACCTTACTGTGCTTCGAAATAGCCGCCAACCATAACTATGTACCGCTGAGATCTGCTATACAAGTCCTGGAAACTTTGTAAGAAGTCTTTTTTTGGGATGAAGTTGAAAAGCCTCGTCACGTTTCGTTGGATGTTAGGAATATCGTCAATACCGATAACACTTTTTTCTCATTCCTAAATTCTGGGTAACGTTTTGTCGCACGGATTCACGGTTAATCTGCAGTTTATCAGCTATCATGCCTATAGTTAATTAACGATCTTTAGTGATTAGTCACCTCACTTTCTCAATGTTTACGTCACTGACCGAGTTCACTAGCCTTCTACTACGGTTTGTTGTCAGAAATACTTTCCCTGTTTTTCGAAAATTGGTGAACCACTCATGGACAGTGCTTGATCTTCATTAACACGTACCAGCATCGCATACGTTTCTTTTCGTGTCTTGCCAAGCTTAAAACCAAACTTTTAACAGATCTTTTGTTCGTTCATTTTCCTGTTCTCAGATAAGAACCAACGTAATAAACAAGAACTTTGTAAAACAAATCTTACACAGAACACAAATGAGTCTCAATGAACAATGGTGGTGGCAGATGGCCAACACATGCCGCTACGCATGTGCCTCATTTTATTTCGCCAGTGTTACCAGATCGGCCGCTCTGACTTCATTCACCTAACTTTATTGTCCCGAGGTTGTAGTTCTGGCCTTCCCCTCCTCACGTAGTTTTTTTATAATCAAATAACGCAAAAAAAAATGTTAAGTAAAAGTAATTTAGTTTTTTTGGGGGCTCTCAAGTTTCAGCCTTTTAGTTCATACAATTCTAACGATGGTTCAAGCATACGATTGCTCGTACAGTCATATTCAGTAACTAAACGCATCGTAATAAACGATACCAATAACCATCCAATCGAGGTGTTCAGACAAAATAAGAAATAAACAGACTAAGGCCCTCGTGTTCGCTAATCTTAATTCTGTTTTAAAATGCACTGCATACGAAAAAGAAAAGAAAAGAAGGGTGAAAAAGCAAACAAACAGAACGACCTGAAGAAGAGACCAGTGCACTTCTGTGGAATTATTATTTTTCATTTACTTGGCACACATTTTTTTTAAAAAAACTCATAAGCATGCAATCCTATGTAAACAATTTGACGCTTCCTTACCCACTTTTTGCTGTTGTCACGCAAGACCGATCATCCTTTGAAATGGAACGAACAGAACTAACCACAACTCGGGCTGTTGCCCTTGACGTTGCTCGTTTTTATTTGAGAATCCATTTTTTTCTCTTCCCCTTCCACTCTACCACCTCTTCCTTCTGTTCTTGAAATTCATGCATTATCATTATTTTTTTTTTTTTATGTTTGCTGGCATCTAAGAAAAGTTATGTCATGTGGACGTTGAACTTCTAATTTCTAATTTTTATGCAAAAGATGTTGAAATGCTTGGAAATGCACAGCGATGGATGTCAAAAAGAATGATTCTTTTGGAATTTCAATAAGATTTGGAAATTTTACCTTCACACTGATTTTTTCTTTTCTTTCAGCTTTTTGAATTCAATAAAACACGTGATCTAAGTAGGTACCCCATTAATTTGCCTCAATTCAACTGGCTATCTATTTAACATCTTGCTTAGCTAACTGAAATAACTTCTTACAATGCCTATCTTGTTGTTCTAGTTGTGTAGTTTTTAGTATTTTTTTATTTTGTTGAATTTTTTATGTAGTTCAGAAGCGTGCGTGTAAACATGCGATTGTTTTTATTGTTCTGTGTCGAATACGTATATATGTTATTGTAATTTCTCCATTGAACTCTCGTGTGTGATAAGGAATTCTTTATTAAAATGAGAGAGAGAATAAAAAATGAAACACACACACACACAATATGGTGATTTAAACAAAAAAATAAAAGATACAAGGTAATTAGAGACAGGCGAACAAATAATTTGTATTAATAAGCAACAAATTATGTAATGGAAAGAATACATTTATATATAAAAAAAAGAGTAAGTATATAATCCATGCAACTATAGTCTTTTTATTAGAGGATATCTGAATCCGAACGATAGATTAAGAGCTAAGTTTAACTTTGAATAAAATCTACATAAATATGCGGCATTAGTTTGTTATTTAAAATTTGTTACTGTTTTCAGTTGGAGATGAAGAATTATAGTTTTATATGAGAGTTGATAAAACACGTCAAAACAAATAATATAAAATTCAAAAGAACAATTAGTCACAATCTATTAATTTAGCTAAAAAAGTAGATAAAAAAACGTAATATAAAGCATAAAAAATAATATAAAAATCAATAGTTTTACACACACACACACACACACACACACACAACGTATGAATCAGTTTTAGAAGTCCAAATCCTCCTTTCTCAGTGGATCGACTGCCCAGGGTGAGCCTTGGCCTTCTTAAGAAGCCTTTTCCAGGCCAGCCTTCTTCCTGTTAGTGTTCTCCCATTCTTAGTTCTCAAAACTAGGAGATCTTCCTCTAGGCCATCAATCCATCTAAGATTTGGCCACCCCTTTCTTCGTGTGCCAAATGATTGAGCATTGAAGACTTTTTTAGTGGTACGGTCTTCGTTTATTCTGACAATGTGACCTGCCCATTTAATTCATTGTATTTTGATGAGTTAAGAATCTCAGATTCATTATACGATTGATAGAGCTCTAAATTTGATCTTCACCATGTTCCAGTTTCTTGAATTCCTCCAAAAATAAATCTTAAAATTTTCCTTTCGTAGGTACTTATCATGTTCTCATCTTTTCGAGACATGGACCAAGTTTTATGTGCATACGTTATTACTGATCTTAAAAGACTTTTATACAATAGAACCTTTTTGTGTGTGTGTGTTCTTTTGATTAAATTCGAGTTCATAGAAGTCCAAATAGTTATTCAAAATGTCTTCCTAGAACTTGAGTGGAGTAACAATGATTCTTGCAATGAGATCTGAAGAATACTACACAAAAATGTCTTGTACAAATTTTCTGAGACAGCTATTTGTATAGAACAAATATATAATTTTCAACAATCGTCGAAGTTGCAGACAAGTTCAGTAATGTATACGAGGGAGGGATTTAGGAGCGTAAACCTCTTACTCAATGAGAGATGAAAGTCCGTTTCCACATTTGAAAAGCAATTGTATACACACAAGTATTGCACAATATTTGCTTGAGTAACTTTATGGACAGTACATAACATATTTACTCGAATCTAAGCTGCACTTTTTTTCCAATGTTAATACTACTGAAAATATGCAGTGGCTTAGAATCAGAATGAAAAAAAATTGCCGGATTATATAGCGGGTGAATTGAAAAATTAAACAATACAGTTTGAATGATAAAGAAGTTTTTAATGAGTTAATTTTACTCGAAATGCATATTAAACGAAAAAAACACATGTTTGTTAAATTTTAAGTCTGTAGATCTAATAACTGATAAAAATGATATTTTTTTTATTTATATATTTTAATTTTAATGATATTGTTTTTATTTATTTTATTTATATATAATATTTTTATTTATATTTTAAGTCTTTGTGGGTCGATTTTCGAAAACACCTTCCTAAGCTGATCTCTGCCCAGCAAAAGCAAAACATTGTTACAAATTTTGTGTAATGAACGCTTACAGTAGTGTAAATAGTTTATATTTAGAAGTGTAATACGTTATTGGAACGTTTTACTTCATACATGAAAGATAGAAATACGTTGACGTGGCACTCTAGAAAAGTTTGCAGATGGCAGAATTTTTTCCTACTAACAATCTCTCCCTTCAAAACTTAGTTTTATTCTGAAATAAAAAAAATAGGCATTATTCTGATCACAGGAATTAATTAGAAGCGAGCCCCTTGCGTAGCCAAAACAAAAAGAGTTTTTCACAAACAAAAGACAGATATATGCTGTGGTGGGCTTTTTTGCAGCCCAAGCAAGATTTGCTTGCATATTCCAGAATTCTTTCCTATTTACTTGACAAATATCGTTATATTTTGGACACTTTTTACAAATTTTTATAAATTATAGCCTATGCTATAAATTATAGCCTATGCTATAAATTATAGCCTATGTGTTATTCTGATGTATAAGTTATATTTCTGTAAAGCTTCATTAAAATCCATTCAGTTGTTTTTGCGTGAAAGACCCACAAACATCCTCACAAACTTTCACATTTATAATATATATTAGATGTATTTAAGAGTTTACAATACTGATAAAATAACTAATTATGCACGTCTTATTAGTTCTCATTTTAATTTTATTTTACTTTCGTAAAAGTGGACATCGATAAGACATTGTACACTATTTTTCCCTTTGTACAAAAATTTGTTGAGAAATTGGGGTGCGACTTAGAATCGATGGTGGCTTAGATTTGCATAAATACGGTATGAAGTGTTGAAGACGTGTTGTAATCGTGAAAATATGGATGAAATGGTTCGATAGCTTTTTAAAATGTGTGTTTGTAATTGGTTTCATTACCATAATTTTTTTTTTTGCTTATCATTACTTGTCACATTGTTCTTCGGAAGTCCTTCAAATTCCTCATTACTCGTTATCAGTTACGCAACAGGGTTTTCAGATTCTACAGTAAGCAGCTATTATGACTTTTGGAATTCACTTATAAATTAAATTTCTTGTCCATTTAAAGCTACTAATCTGATTGCATCGCGCACTATTTTTCTGTTTGAATAAATTGATTGGGACCTTGATTTCTCATGGGCATTTTATTAATCTCCACGTATACTATCACATCATCAAACACACACACACGCACGCACAGTTACCTCTCTTATTACGTAAGAAAATTATATACGAGGTGTGGCTATATATATACACTGCTCAAAATAATTAAAGGATATTGCGGTTTTAGGTGAATCTTGTGGCTGGGAAACTTTTTAGCTGATTGATACATGGTCGACAGACGTAGTAGGTTATATGAGAATAAATTACACATGTTTGGCAAAAAAAAAAATGCATTTTATTGCGCATTTATGTACAAAAGGAAAAAAACACAATTTGTTTATATGAGAAAAAAAGAATAAAAAAAGGTGTTTTCTTCATAGGAAATCATTTTCAGTAGGGGGTATGGTTTCCACGAACGGCCAGCAACGTTGAGCACCTTTGAGGCATGGAGTCAATGAGGCTATTAATCACGAGTTGGGGTATTCTGTCCCACTCTTCCAGAAGAGATGTTTCCAGTTCTTGGAGAGTTTGTGGAGGTAGTTGGCGGCCAGCAACTCGTCTTCCTAGAGCGTCCCAAACGTGCTCTATTGGATTCATGTCTGAAGAACACGCTGGTCATTCCATTCGTACGATTCCTTCCTCGAAAAGGAAATCCTCCACCAGGTTAGCACGATGTGGCATGCGGTTATCGTCCATTAAAATGAAGTCATCTCCGATTGCTGCAGCGTAAGGGACTACAATAGGTCTGAGGATTTCATCCCTATATCGGCGAGCAGTGAGAGGTCCATCTCGAATGATGTTGAGGTCTGTGCACCCGTCAATGGAGATGCCACCATACACCAACACTCCCCCACCGCCAAATGTGACACTTTCGTGCACGAACGCGGGATTATTCCTACTGCCACGGTCCCTCCTGACGAAAATACGCCTATTATCCGGATGAACAGAAAAACGGGACTCGTCAGACAAAAGAACATTGCTCCATTCATTTCTCCTCCAGTTCACATGCTCTTTTGCCCACTCCCTGCGGTCGCGATGATGCCTTGATGTTAGTCTAACACATACCATCGGTCGGCGAGCATACAGACTTACACCATGGAGCCGGTTTCGGACAGTCTGAGTTGAAACCGTGGTTCCAGTAGCCGAGCGAAGGTGTTGTTGGAGAAGAGTAGCGTTCATATTTCGGTGTCATAGAGTAGTGTTCATATTTCGGCCGTTTACACTAAATAACGATCTTCATTGGGCGTTGTTGCCCATCTACGACCTTGTCCTGGTCTTCGGCCTGCACTTCCAGTCTCCAAAAAACGGTTCCAGATCCTGAAAATCACACTTTGTGACACTCCAATGGCTTGCGCTACTTCGGCTTGAGTTTGGGCCCCTTCTAACCTACCAACAACTCTCCAAGCTTCTGAATCGGTTAAATGACTTCGCTGAGACATCGAACTCATCGAAACAAAGCAGTAACTGAATGTCGATCATCCTTGTCTTCATTTAAGTTGAAAGTCAAATTTCATTTGCTGCCGCTGAAGCGACGTTTTTGACGTCGAACTCAAAATTAGCATACTCCACAGTTTGAAAATCAGAAAAATTTGCATTTGTGATTCTCTTCTTCCATTTTCGGCAAAAAAAAAATTCGTTTATATCTTTATTTTATATAAAACTTACAATATCCTTTAATTGTTTTGAGTAGTGTATATTAAATTACGAGACTGAAAAGCTATGATATTTTTTATTTTGATTTCTTACATATTTACTTATTATCATCTTCAATATATACCCCTTCTCTATTCCTATAACGCTGCTCCATGCGAATCTTCCATTATTGAAAATAGTGCTGGAAGTTTTTTGTGTGAGCTCTTTCAGGACGCTTGCCGCTTTCTCTTTCCCAGCTTAAGCGGATTCAAATCATCTTCCTTTTAATGCAGATTTCACCTTAGGAAACAGACAGAAATCATATGACCAAAGATCCAACAAATAAATTAACCTGGGATACTGTACCTGGCTAAAACCCTTTTGACATACAATACGAAATGACCAGGCGCATTGCCGGGGTGGAAAATCCATTGACTCTGATAATTTCTTCCTTATTCTTTCCCGAGTGCAGCAAGAATGTGAAGGTATCAGTGCCTACTTAAGCTCATTTTGAGCCCTGGGTGCAGAAGATCTACAGGCCCTTGGCACTGGAAGATCGAAATTTATAACCAGAAAATCTGGCAAAGTCCAGCTTATCTGGATCTTTCTAGACGCGCAATGGATAAACTGGCATTGGAAGATAGTGATATTGATTAATAGTTTGACGTTCAGGAACCCATCAATATCGAAAATACAATCATAATTGCTTGGAATTTTCGATTTGCTCATTCGAGAATTTTTGGCTGCGGATGGACTTTGCCAGTGCATGGACTGATGCTTCGTTTCAGGATCATAATTAAAGAACTTCGATTTCTCACACGTTATTATCCTTTTCAAAGGCATTCAAAGTTTCAGTGCAAACATTTTTGTTAGCTTCTTGTCGTTTAAATGTGAGAATTTTAGACACTGTTTTGACGCAGACATTTTGTAAGCCAAAATTGTTACATAAAATATGCCGTACGTATTCCTTGTCGATTCCTACAGTCTCAGCAATCGCACGAATACTTGACTGAAGGTCAGATGGAATCAGATTACCGATTATTTCGATATTGTCATCCGTTTTTGACGAGGAAATGTGATCCGGGTGTTCTCGGTCATTTTGAACAAGCTTAGACTACTTAAAAACCCGCGCACATGATAAACCTTCAGTGACATACACTTGTTTCGATAAATTATAAGGTTCAGTAGCGGTGTTGTCAAATCTCAAGGAAAATTTCATAACGATTCGCTTATCCATTGTTACATTTAAAATTTTTTCGAAAAAAAAAAGAATTCTGATGCGAACGAAGATTTACGGATTTTTTTATAAAAACGAGAAGTACTGCATTTTCGAAGCAGGGTTTACAGCCCCGGGATCCCCAAATCCCGGGAATTAACTTTTGTCTGTGTGAATTATATTTTAAAATTTTTTTTCATCAAAATTTTCTAAGAATTTAAATCTTAGAAAATTTATATTTCGTTTATAAAATAAGTACGTAGAATTTTTTGTGCCGTTATAAGTGCTATAAGTTAAAATAAAATATATGCAGATCTCATTTCTCGTATGGGAGAACGTCGCACAGATTTAAGTGGCTCACTGCAATACTTACGCAATAATATAAGCAACATTTCAAGAATAGATTTTATCCCAGTTCCTTTTCCAATTAAATGCCTTTAATTAATAGCGGACCTGCTTATAAGACTTGAAACACTTCACATCCCAATTTAAAGTTTTTTTATTTGTTTCCATAAAATTAATATTAAACCAATTTTTAATTATATATTTTCAGTTTTATTATGCAATTTCAACTATGCTAATGTATAAGTGTTTTTAAAAAATAGTCCAATCCTAATCCCGGGACCAATCCCGGAATTGAAAATATAACGCGGTATTGCAAACCCTAATTCGAAAGAGAAGCCTCCAGGCTAAGTAGATGTCGGTCGCTGGGGTTTGGAGCATGTTTATTTTTTCTATAACAGCGTCAGTTTCGTTATTCAATAGACATAACGCATACATATTGTATACTAGCTGGTATACCCGTTCTTCGCACGGGTGAACTGAAAAATTAAACACAGATTGAAGGATAAAGAAGTTTTTAATGAGTTAATTGTACGTGAATTGCAAATTAAACAAAAAAAGCTTTTTGCATATCTCAGCTGAACATAAAAAAAGAAAGAAAAAAAACACCTTTGTGTTGAATTTTAAGTCTGCAGATCTAATAGCTGATAAAAAGGATTTTTTTTATTTATAACTCCCCGTAACACTCTTGAGGGTTGATTTTTGAAAATACCTCCCTAAGCTGATTTCTGCTCAGCAAAAGTAACACATTGTTAAAAGTTTTGTGTAATGAACGCTTAAAATAGTGTAAATAATTTATATCTGAAAGTATAATACATTAATATTACTTTCTGTTGTATTTATTTTATTTTAAAATTGTAATATTCGCAAGCAACGCCGTTTCTTAAATTATAATGGCGATTCAATGAAAAACATAGCGAAATATTAATGATAGAGTCAAGTTGGCAAATGCCTAGCTACTTTCATAGCTCGAGCTTTATTAGATTTTTGTAAGACCCGCCGTATAGGGGAGGGATGCACGTTAATACTTTATACACCGCATTATGATTTACTGCAGTTTTGTTCATACAATATATTTTTTTTGGATCACTACATTTAAAATTAAGGGATATACATAAACAAAATACTCATCTTTGGAAAATTTAATCCGTTAGAGCTAATAAATTAATTAAAGATATTCCACTGTAAAATTAATTATATACACCGTTCACTTAAAATAAGTAATCAAATCATTTTCTTAGGTCTTCATTAACATACAAAAACATAAGACACTTAAATTTTGACATAAACAATTTTTTGGGGGACAAAAATAATAATCTTTGCAATCCGCTGAAAATGCGGTCAGCTGAAAACGCATATCTGCTGCAAAACTGTTAGACTTCACCGCTAAAATACTCATCATAGAACCCGTGCTGCCATATATCTTGGAAGAGTGGATTTCAAAGAATATCCCTGCTAAGTATTGGTAGAATATTCTTTCTGAGTTGGTGTGGTGTGGTAGTTAGGAGATGTGGTGCCAGCTCAGGTGTCGTCCACGTCACTTCACTATGGTTCAAAATTACGTGATACATTGCCAAAAGCCCTCGTGTAGCTGAACAGTGCAACGTTAATATTCACTCACTCCAAAAAATACAGTACAGTAGTTATAATTATTTTTATACTTAAAAATGCAATATCTGCCTATTCAATTAAAATTACAGCGTTATGATTAACTACTAACCACAAACAAATTTTGAAAATTTGTTCAAATGATGCAGCGTGAAAGAGAAAGTTAATTTACTTTAAGTACCAGAACTGATAAAAGCATTTATTTTGAAGAAAGATCAATTTCTTACTATCAAATGTGCATAATAAAATCATAAAAAAACATTAAAATAAAGAGAGATTTGTAACAACGTCTCCCTTCAAAACTTACGTTTTATTCTGAAATTAAAAAAAATAGGTATTATGCTGATCACAGTAATTAATTAGAAGCGAGCGCCTTGCGTAGCCAAAACAAAAGGGTTTTTCACAAACTAAAGATAGATATGCTGTGGTGGGCTTTTTTGCAGCGCACGCCAGAATTACTTGCAGATGGCAGAATTTTTTCCTACTTACTTAACAAATATCGTTTTATTTTGGACACTTCACACAATATCTTTATAAATTATATCCTATGCTATAAATTATAGCCTATGTGTTATTCTGATGTATAAGCTATATTACTGTAAAGTTTCATTAAAATCCATTCAGTTGTTTTTGCGTGAAAGACCCCCAAACATCCTCACAAACTTTCGCATTTATAATATATATTAGATGTATGTGTATATATCCTCATTCATGGCAACCTTTCCCAGTAATGAAACTAATATTTAATACTAGATTACAACAATGGTAACTTTTACTTACAAGTTTCTTTTAGAGTCGTTGTGTGTGCAAGAATCCTTTAAAAAAGATAAGGAAATTCTTAAACCTCTCACAGGAATATAAAAAATGACGGATAATGGGATCCCATTATTCATAATTTGAAGACAATTTTGAGGTCTTAAGTTAAATTTTAAGAAGTATTTTTTGACATGACATGTTTTGGACCAAACGATTTTAATATAGCTGTGTATTGATAGTACTTAGCATTTATTTTATTTGTTCACTATTATTTCCATTTAGAATAAAATTTTTACAGAACTTTAAATCTATGACAGAGAACTGGATATATATATATATATATATATATATATATATATATATATATATATATATATATATATATATATATTCAAAATTTCTTATTTTTCCTATTTTTTTTTAACAAGGAAAAGAAAAATATGTTGTTTATAATAGCTTTAATTTCCTTAATTTTTATTTAAATAACTGAGCAAAGTTTTAATAAAAAATATTACTCTTATTACCGATATTTTCATATGATTTTCAGATTCTAATTGAAGAAAATCATAGAGATACTTTTAAAGGTACAACTCACCTCTCATGTTTACTTATTTCATCTCACAGAAAAAGTTATGGATAAAATTTTATGTAAAGTTACACACGCATATATATATATATATATATTTATATATACATTACATATATTTTTTATTTCTAATAATCTTCGGATTGATGTTTTACCACATTGAAGACCTACTACATTTCCCGGAAGCTGGCATTTCTATTTAGTGTGGCATCATACAATCGGATACCAATCACCGCTGGTAATTTTGATGCCCAGTTTCCGCCCTAGAGGAAGTTACCTGAGCTCTCACGATGCGAACATGTACCAGGATCTAATTTTGCCGAGAGCACCCAAGCCAAACAGATACTCTAGGGATCTTTTACATACCGTATAATCATACAACATAGCCGCTGTCGATTTTCTGCATCATGAAAATCCACCGACATGGGCCGGGTTCGACCCCGCAATCTTAGTTGCTGAAGGCTAGAGAAACCAACTACGCTGCCAAGCCGGCACATTATATATATAAAGTTATATAAAAGTAATGTTATTGTATTTGATGGTACAAAATGGAATTCTACAAATCAAAACAAAAAAAAGTCGTTTTCGTCAAATCCTTCTTTATTTGAATTAAGAAAGACATTTAACTAAGAGAAAGCCCGATATAGAATAGCCCTCAAAAGCGTTTGTACACTTGTAATTTTCTCTGTTTTTTTTTAGCTGTAAAATCTAATGTTTTAGGCTAATAAAAATTAATAAATAGGAATTGTTATTTTTTTTATAAAATCCGCAATTTATTGTTACTGAAATAACGTAATCGATTTTTTAAAACATAGAATAAATATTATTTTGAAAAATTAATATATATATATAATAATAAAAAATTCTAAAAAATTACTCAACAAAAGTCTTTGCCCACTTAAGAAAAATTTCAACATAACTTTAAATATTGTATTTCTTTCTTAATTTAGTACTTAGGATATCTTTTAGCATCCACAACAACTTTTAAACGTCTTAGTATAAATTTCATCAGTTTTTTTTTGTAATTCCTGCATCGATGTTCCTCCATTCTTCTGTGATTATTGTTTTACTTCACATTTTTTTATACGCCATGCTTTATTTTCTTAAATTCAAACTCTCACCAAACATGTTCTACTGTTTTAATTCAGGTGATTTAGGATGCGTTTTCAGAATTTTGGAACAGTTATAGAGACACCAATGGCGTATTGTCTCCCATACTCAGACTTTGGGCGGATAATTTCAAATGGTTCTTTACAATATTTAACTAAAGCTCATGATTCAAAATACCATAAAAAATACCAAATTATCTAATCCTGAAGCCGATTCTCCCCCCACACACATGAACATCTCCACCTCCATACTTCACTATTCTAACTAAATTCTTCGAGAATCATCAGTCTTTCTTCTCCAAGCTATTGTACACCCGTTGGAATCCAAAACGGTGAATTTGCTATAATTCCATCCAATTAGCTGTCGATGTTGAATTTTCTGAAACTTTTAATCTCAAGAAATTTGTTGAAACAATGAAGCATGAAAGTGAAGACGTTCTTGAGTGGAGGTGTAAATTGACTTCAGGATTAGGCAATTTTGTATTTTCTGATGGTATTTAGAATCATGGGCTTCATTGAAATACTTTGAATAACAATTTAACCCTTTATCTGCCGACGGTACTTATAAGTACCACTCACTTTAAAATTACATAGAATAACCATTTTTACGAATACTCAGACGATACTTAATAGGAATATTATTTTAAATCCACTCTTTCAAGATATATGTCAGCATGGGTTCTATGATGAGTACTTTAGCGGGAATGGGGCAAATAGTTTTACAACAGAAATTGTGTTTTCAACTGATGGCGTATATTCAGTGGATTGCGGAGATTAAATTTTTGTTCCGAAAAAAAAGTTAGTGTCAAAAGGTAAGTGTCTTATTTTTTTTGTATGTCAATGAAGATCTTAGAAAACGATTTGACTATTTATTTTAAATGAACAGTGTGTATAATTAATTTTACAGTTGAATCTCTTTATTTAATTAATTAGCTCTAACCTAGTGGTTCTCAAACTTTCACTACTGATGACCCAATTTTCAATCATAATTTTTATCGCGCCCTCCTAAAAATAATAATGTATTGAATGCAATAATAATGCGCTAAAGCTACAATACGATCATAATTATAAACCGTACAAATTAACAAGATAAGTATTAAATTTTGTATATGTTACTTTTAAGTAATACATATATATTTTTACTTTTTAGTTCGATTCACTATAAAAGCGTGTTTTTTAGTTTGTTTTAAAACTATAATTTATTTTATAGTTATTTTTACTATACACGATAAAAATCACAATTCCAGTGAATAATTTAATTAAGAGAAAATATACTTACCTACTTTCAAGGACTTTTCAATTTTTCTTAAAAAATTTGAGAAAAAATCCAATAAAACTAAAGAAAATGTTCCAAATAAAGAATGCCCTTAATAAAGGACAAATCGAAGACACTTTTCGCTAACAACACAGGAACGTTATTTTTCAGCTAAACTGTCATATTTTGTTCACGTTTTTGTAGTTTTTCTGTTGTTTGATGATCTACAAATAGCATTTTGAACTTTTTCTTCCTTGTGTCTTTTTGACAAGGTGAAGTGCTACATTATGGCTTCATAGTTTTCTTCATAAAGATCTTTAGGCAGCATTTGTAAATTTCAAATCAACTCAAACGTTTCATGCCTAACATTTTTCTGATATTTACTTTCGTGATCTTGATTAATATGCTTTATTTCAGTAGGTTCTTCAATTGCTTGATCAGTTTCAACTTCCTTCAATAGGGATCACAGACGCCCATTTTTTTAAAATATTCTGCTTATTTACATTATAAACCATAATAAGTCGTACAACACAGCAATCCAAACTACAAAATTATTCATAAGGAAAGTGCAACATGTTCTAAAAAATAATTGTGTAAAACGTTTTTCATTATGCATTATATGTTTCAGAATACTCATGCTTATCCATGTATCATAAAACTCTTTCACATGGAAAAAGATGAAACAGAAATATATGTATTATATATATTTACAACTTCCCTACAAAAATGACGGAGATAACCATATCAGTAAGTTCGAAGGTCAGCTAAAGTAATATTTTAGGTTAAAAGAAACGTAATAAAAAAATCTCTCGTCGTTTGATATCGTTAAAAGAAACGTAAAAAAATCTCTCGTCGTTTGATATCTATCGTTAAAAGAAACGTAAAAAAAATCTCTCATCGTTCTCATATTGACCGCAAAGTAAACAAAATATTTTTTTAATTTTGTTATAGGATCAAAGATGGCTAATGAGTGTTTGAAGTAGAATCTTTTATTTTTGATGATCACACACCAGATGATAAAAATAAATTATATCAGTGTAAATGTGTATTTTTTATTATGTCAGAAAGCATTTTGTTTTACTTCATTCCAAAAAATTATTTTTTTAAAACTTTTATTTTCAATATGCTCGCGCCCCCCTCGCAGGGTTACCGCACCCCCGCAGTTTGAGAAACACTGCTCTAACCAGTAGTGCACACAGGAATTTTTCAAAGGGGGGTCCAGGATAGACAGTTCACCATTTTTGTATCATGCTCCTTTTGATTTTGTCGATTTTCGGGAACAAAACACAGTAAAAAACTAATTTTTGAATAAATAATTAGCATTAATTAATAAAATTAATCATTAATAACAAGTAATTAATTAAATTTTACGCACTATATACTTAGAATTATAATCAAGCGGAAAAAAAATCAAGGGCTTTGGGGGGGAGTCCGGACCCCCAGAACCCAGCAAAAATGATCGTGCTTGAAAGTAAAAATGTGTACATTCCTCTTATATGTCAATATTGATTTTGAAAAATCAAATTTTTTTTTATTACTCATTAAGGTATGTCAACACACATTACAGAATTCTGCTCAATGTTTATATTTAATCATAAACTCTGTTTTTAAAAGCAATTAATATGTTCAAAGCAGTTAATATTTTAAAACTTATTTTTCGAATGTGTAATAAAAATAATTTTTAATAATAACATATTTTTGCTAACGAAGATGTTTTAACACCTTTTTTCTGTTTCTCCTAAAACAAATGAGCGTTTCAGAGTTTCAGTATCATAATTACGTACAGTGAAAATTTTATGAGCTTAATTATAATTTATTCCTTTTTTTTTTTTTTTTATTTAAATAAATAATTGTTTTTGGGCGTCTTCAGGAAATTTCAGACAGAGACCGCAGCGCCAAAAATTTCCCTGTGTTATTATGTGTATTAATTTGCTGGATTATTTTCTTAAGTTCTGAAGGAGATTAAAATTATATTGGATATTGTAACTCGGTGTTTCTCAAACTGTGAGGTATGCCTCCCTAGGGGGGGGAGGAGGAGGAGGAGGTGAAAACTCTACAAGGGACGCGAGTATATCGAAAACAAAAGATTACTTGAAAAAAATATTATTTTACAGAAAGGAAGCAAAACAAAATACATTCAAACACAATAAAAAATATAATACACATCTACATTGATATGATACACTTATAAATGCATCAGTACTGCACAAAGGGTTTCATAAATAATTTAACAGTTAACAATTTAAGAACAACTTTAAAAATTACCAGTGACCCTATGAGTATGTCATAAAATTATGTACAACATTTAATACTTATGTTGATAATTTGTACGGTTTATAATTAAAGCCGTATTCTAGCTTTACGTCAAAGTATATTACTATTAAATTCAATACATTGTTATTGCATGGGGGGTGATGAAAATTATCATTGAAAATTAGATCACAAGTATAGAAAGTTTGAGAGCCACAGTTGTAACTGCATAAAAAGGAATTTATTATATAAGGATGCACACATAACCTGCGAATATTTGAATAGCGAACGAAAATTTAAATTTTGTACTTAACATTTGTATAAAGAATTTTATCTTCTGAAACTACATTATTTATTAAAAAAAATATCAGTAAAATATTTTTTTTTTTTTATTGCTCTGGCTTACTTTTTTAAAATGTAATCTGAAGTATACAATATATCCGGCAACTGGTTTGCGGCCGCGGTAATCTAGTGGTCAAGATCACGGATTTGTGTGGGTGGCGTGTCATGAGTTCGAGCCTCTACCGCTGAAGACCGCAGTACGGAAGGGACCGATGCTCGCTAAATCAAACGTCCTGCCATTAGTGTGGTGTGAAAGTTAGAAGGTGGTGCCAGCTCAGATGTCATCCTCGTCACTTGACGATGATTTAAATTTTCGAGGCCCGTCACCTTTTGCCCTTGCGTGGCTTTATTCAGTGACGGGAGCATAACACTCATCCGGGAACTGATTTAAAATAATTTTTCAGTTAGATATAAAATAATAAAAAAATTTCCCGGAGAAAAAGATTTCATTTTAAGTTTTTCGAAAAAGAGGAAACATAAAAACAGGAAGCCCCTCAGGGGGCTCATCTTCTTTAGGTGAGTACGGGTGTCACAATCCCGAGGTGCCCTAGTGATCTTTTCCTTTTCCCAAGGGGTTTACCGTCTTCGGTAAACATGGGTGTCATGGGTGTCATAGTGATCCTTCTCTATTTTCGACCCTCTTTTTTTTGTCATCCGTTTCTCCTTTTCCCGTCCAAACCACAGACCTATTTTACACAATGAACTTTGTTCAAATTTGACAGTTACTTTTAACTCGGACGAGACATAGAAAATAACTTTTTTTTCTCACTAACTATCAAACTTGGTGGGGAAATCCCCCTCTCCAATCTCTATTTTTTAAATATATTGAAATTGTACATTTATACATAATTTAAGATTTTACCTACTCTTAAAATAAATTGTATCGGTTTAACTTTTAAATTATTAACGAATGTTTGGCGCAATTTAGCCAAAAATGGCTCTTGCGCCAAAACCCCCAATACTCAATCAATCAATACTCAATAAAAACAGGGAAGGAGAAATAAAAATAGATAATAGTAAAATTGTCGCACAAAAGAGTGACTAAAAGATAAGTAAATTCGTAAGGATTTGAAAATTGTCAATAAAATAAATTGTAGAGCAACAAGAATCTTTTTTTTTGTTGCTGCGAATTAGAAATTCTTCTAGATGAGTGCCCTACATACTACTTTTCAGGAGAAAAAAAATTGTTGCATCGTATTTTAGGCTAAAGAAAACCCAAAACATTCTACGTTTGTAATAAAATTTCAAAAAAATGCTAAAAAAACATTTTTTTTAAGACTATATGTTATTGTTATCTGTTGCCTTACATGTAGTAACAGGTTCAGGGAAAAAACCACGGTAAGCGAAAAATCTTACTCTATAAATAAAAGAAACTTTTTGTGATGCTGGAATAAATTTATTACGTATTATCACAACAATGCCAACGTTCAAGATAACTCGCCAAGTTGGCAAGCCCGATTTCGCATGTGCCATATGCGCTGAATCGGCAACTCCATGCTTCGTTTAAAAAAATATTGCTAATTCGGTTGCGATAGTACATTATTGCAAGCTTTCGCAGAAAAATATCGCAACAATTGCCTGGACTGGAATCGTTGCGTGAGAAGAAAGGTGTTGTCTCATAAGAAGACTTATTAACAATCAATGGAACTAAATACTCAATTTTTCAGAAAGATGCGAAAGCTGACTGCTTATCAAATTTGAGGACCTATCAGCAATATATGGACGACTAATTGAACGTAAATGTAGAACGGATTTGATTGATGAAGAAATATGATTATAATATATATATAATTTGGTATAATTGTGGTATAATTTGTACAATGTCGGTTGGTTTGCCGTCCCCAGTCATAATTTTAAAAAAGTGTCTTGCTATATACCAAAAAATATTTAGGGAAATAAGGAATTCTGTGAGATTCCCCCTGGATTCCACCCTGGACACCAAGATTGAATTGAGGCAAAGAACAACCAAACGACATTTTTAAAATAACAAATTATATTTATGCACTTGAATCAATTATCAACTATCTAATTACAAATATTTATCAAGTTGTCTATGTCAATATGATTGACCCTTACTATTAAATTAAATCACAAAATATATGATACTTTTCAAATATTAAACTCAATATCGAACGGGATTACCGGAATAAGAGGACCGAGAGATACATGCAATTTGAATTACTAGCATTCATTAACTTCCCACTAACATTATTATATATTTACTCTTATGATCCGATAATCTAAATTTAAATATCACCTGCCTTTCACTACCTTATTTTCCAGGCGGAATAAACTTTCCAATTGTAGATCACTGCCTAATGATCAGCGATACGCTAATCGCACAATCAACTTGAATCTTCTTAGAACTCCGTCAACCTATCTCTTGGCGTAATAGTCTGTCTGCTAACTTACAACATTCTCCTTAAATACTTTGACTAATTTGCATATCCCGATTTCTTCTTTTAGAGTTGGTTGGAAATATACGCGAATTTACAATTCCCAAAAGATGTCTAAGAGTATTAGTGATAAAGTGCCGTACAGTTATTTCACAATTCCTCTATGCAGTTTCCCGAAGCTGACCCAACGCTATGGACCTATATTAACTACATCATTTTATTTTTAAATTGTAATTTTTCAAAGAGAAATATAAAGCAGTGAATGTATATTATTATTTTAAAGCAAAATTGAATATTCAGAATCATGTAAAGTACAACTTATGACAATAAAGTTCGGTGAATAGTCCTGTAACATTAATGTAGATGAAATATTAACGAGTTACCTTACTGTCCTTCGAAATAGTCACCTCCCATCGCTGAGATCTACTATACTCATCCTGGAAACTTTGTAAGAAGTCTTCCTTTCGGATGGAGTTCAAAAGCCTGTTCACGTTTCGTTGGATGTCAGGAATATCGTCAATATCGATAGCACGTTATTCTCATGCTTAAATTCAAGATAGTGATTTGTCACATGGATTCACGGTTAATCGTTGGTTCATCAGCTATCATGCACACAGTTAATCAACGGTTTTTAGTCATCAAATTCCTCACTTTCTCAATGTTTTCGTCACTGAAGGAGGTCGCCAGTCTTCCGCTACGGGGGTTGTCAGAAACAATTTCCCGATTTTTCGAAAACGGGTGAACCAATCGTACACAAACTTCATGGACAGTGCTTGATCTTCATAAACACACAATAGCATCGCATAAGTTTCTTTTGGTGTCGTGCCAAGCTTAAAACAAAACTTTAAATGGATCCTTTGTTCATTCATTTTTCTGTTATCAGTCAAAACCCAAACGTACTAACCATGCAATTTGTAAAACAAGTCTTACACGGAACACAAATGAGTCTCAATTGAGCAACGGTGAGGGCAGATGGTTAACACCTGCCGCTACGCATGTACAGCGTTTTGTTTTGCCATTGTTGCCAGATCGGTCGTTCTGACTTCATTTACCGAATTTTATTGTCAGAGGTTGTATTATACTCTATATTAAATGTGTGAAGATTGAAAACTATAACTGAAGTTGACAAACAGAAAAATTGATCTCTGGTTGCTATGAAACTACCCAATTATTACGAATACATTTTCATATTACTTGACTTAAGATATCCGATTACGTTCGGAACTATGGTTTTTCAAATCTGTACAAATGGATATTTTTTAATGCTTATAGGGTCTCTTAGATTAGAATACACGCATAAAATTGTTTTAAGAATATTATTATAATGAAAAATTATTTAAATGCAATATCTTGGTAAAAAATGAACATAGAATTATTTATTTTCAAAACATTCTCCTTTTATGAAAAATGCTTCTATAATAATAATGTTTTGCTCATACATAGAGCTCAGACTTCTGTGCAGAACCTAAATTAGGATTTTTGAAATATATAACTTAGAAGTGGATTTTTATCCATATTTTAATACATCAAAATGAAAACATCACAACAAAACGAAACAATACCTATTATTATTTCAATTGGTAGTAACTCTGAAAAAAATTGAATTTTTCAAAAATCCTATTTTATGGATAGCAATCTACAGAAAAGACCGTACTTCGAAAAGACGTATATGTACGTCCAGAGGCAATTAATGATTTGGCTGAGTGAGACGTTTATATACATCGGGGGTACTTAAGAGGTTGAAGTCGTATTGTAGCTTTAGCGTCAAAGTATAGTATTATTGAATTGAATGCATTGTTATTCAACGGAGGGCGCGCAATGAAAATTATGATTGAATATTGGGTCGCAAACATTGAAACTTTGAGAAACACTGCCATATGCATTGAAATTATAAGTAATTATTGGATAAAACTGTGCGTGTGAAAAGTTTAATTTCCTCTGATTAGTATACATCTTTTACATTTTGCTTTTTTTAAAGCGTTTAACATTTGAGCTTTATTTATGTTCATATTTTGAAAATTCTAAAAAACGAATGCTTGCAAAATATAACGAAATAACTTATTGCATATTAATTTAAAAATGACTATGTTATTAAGTGTAAGATGAACAAAACCACTTTTAACTTAACCTTACAAAATTATGCCTAATTGAGTTGATATATATATATATATATATATATATATATATATATATATATATATATATATATATATATATAATTTTACTACCTCGCATGTTTTAAAATACTTTAATTCAGAAAGATTTATTATATCTTATAGATATCTAGTTTTTAACCCAAAAATAATAGCTGTATTTATTTGGGATATGGGTTATTTTGTAAGCGTTTTGCTTATGTAATTAGAATTAAGAAAGGAAAATATCCTGCGTTCCATTGAAAATTTCTTTTAACTGCAATCAAATATGTTACGAATATGTTAATCTTCATAACCAATAGTCCTCATGCATCTTCAAAGTACGTGATCAACAAAAAATC
Source organism: Trichonephila clavipes (assembly GCA_019973935.1). Taxonomy (NCBI): domain Eukaryota; kingdom Metazoa; phylum Arthropoda; class Arachnida; order Araneae; family Nephilidae; genus Trichonephila; species Trichonephila clavipes. The sequence goes on along the minus strand of BMAU01004205.1, from coordinate 144,277 downwards.
AAACAAATTCTGTTTACCGTTGAGTAGTGTTTGTCGTACTAGCTGTACATATTATACTAATACAATTTTGTACTAGTTTGTTCTCAGTACTTCTCAAACTTTCAATATATTTGCGACCCAATATTCAATTATAATTTTAATCGCGCTCCCTCCAGACAAATAACAATGCATTGAATTAAAAAATACTTTGATGCTAAAGCTACAATACGACTTTAACCTCTTAAGTGCCACCAGCGTATATATACGTCTCACTCAATCGGAACGTTAAATGCCCGGGACGTATATATACGTTTTCCCGAAGTACGATCTTTTCTGTGCACTGCTATCCATAAAATTATTCCGAAGGCTTTGGAATGCAATAAAAGGACCTTAATAGTGTTCGCGAAGGATTTACTTTATTAAAGAGGATTTCTCTCTTTCCCTTTATTTATTCCCTTTCTTCCCCATCACACATCAAATGCGCGCGTCTACGGGGAAAACGGAGGTATTGGGGCGAAAATCGTTTAATTTTTAGTTCGTAGTTATAAAAAATCCTTTAAATCCTACAAATTATCAAGATAATTTTTGAAAATAATTTTACATGTTACAAGCCCATGGACACTGGTAGTTATCAAATTTGTTCTTTACTTAGTATTGTTAAATTAATTATAAAATACATTGTGCAGTATTGATACACTTATAAGTATAATATATTTGTGTAAATGTTGATTTTTTTAGTATGTCAGAACATATTTTGTTTACTTTCGGTAAATTAATAATTTTTTAAAAATATTCTTTTGTTTTCGACTTTTCAGTATGCTTGCGCCCCCCTCGTAGAGTTATCATCCCCGCCTAGGGGAACGTGCCCCACAGTTTGAGAAACGTTGAGTTAGTCCGTAATGAATGGCATAGTTATAAAGTTATAACAATATGCTTTTTTGAGCATCTGAATTCTTTCTTAGTGTTTTTAATGGTTCATTTAATTCCACAAGACTACATCAAATATATATTTATGTTACATAATAAGTTGTACTTATAGAAAAAAACTCTCCTAAATTGACATAAAAATCAGTAACATCGAAATGATGTCTGAATTTAACTCAGTCGTTGGAGATTTATTAATTAAATTCTGAATCTGATTTTGCTAAGGGAAAATGTATTTATGTCTCATTCATTTTTTTAATTAACCTCTTCAAAGAAATCTCAATAAAAATTTTAAAAATATCTGGATAAAATACCCTCCTGCTCTCTTAACACTATTTCAGAATTTGACAGAAATGGGGATATCTAGAGATTGGGAAAGAGATTCAAAGATTAGTTGCTATGCATATGTTTAATTTGTTTATTTTGATGCAAAGTGACAATTCCTATGTGAAAGCTTTCAGTGTAATTGGATGGGGAATTCAGGAACACAAAGGAATTTTTAATGCAGAGAGAGAGAGAAACACGAAACTATTTATAATTAGTTTTTCATAAATATGCTTGTTCCTATTACCAAACTAATGCTGGGAATTTGGATCAAAGTAACAATATTTTTTTGCCCGATATATTTTTATTAACCAGAAATATTTCAATGTATATGCAAATTCTGTGAACTAAATGAAAAGTAATGTAGAAAGCTTCACCTTAAATGTGGTATTTCTGCAATGTGCTTCATTTAGGAATAATCCATTGAACAACAGATATCTTGTCCAGACCAATTAGAATTTGAATTTATTAACACTCTTTTATAAGTTTCATTTGTATGTAACGGAATATTTGAGCTCAATTTTTACCGCCTTTAAAGGGTCAGATTCATTCGAAATTTTGCTCACTTGTCCTGGATCAGTGACAATAGGATAATTTGATAATTTTGTTCCTTTGTCCTGATCAGGATCATCAGAATTTACGATTTCCCATTTTCATATCCCATCCCGCATCTGATGACTAATTTCAGATCCCATTTCTAGATTTGGAGACTAATTCCAGATTTGGCGACTAAAGGATTAAGTTACAACTTAGTTCGATTAACTATAAAAGGGTATTTTTTAGTTTTTTAAAACTATAATTTATTATTTTAATTTACTTTATACTCTGAAGCAACACGAGTGCTATTTGCGATGGATTTCGCAAGTCTGAAACACCGTTAAGTAACGAGAATCTTAACTTGCTCCTCTAAATTTTCCCACCACCCCAACGGGAGGGCTTTGAGCCTCGACATATTTAATCTTAATCACAATCTCTACACGATGTGTGTCTTTTGAGTTTGAGTCGTGTCCAGGACTCGAACCCACAACTCGACAATGCTATGCCAACCATTGTCACTCGGCTTAGGTGTGGCCAACCATACCAATTAGGAGAATTGATAACATTTTGAGATGTTAATATTTGTTGCATTAGAGGTATTCTAATTCAAATAGGTTCAACGAAAGTTTCCGTACGAATACTGTATATAAAGCAATTTATACTTAAGGTACTTTAACATTGTTTTCAAAATCATCGTGATTTGCAAAAGATTCACTGGACGCCATTTTAACACGCTTTTATGTTTCAAATGTATGTAACGGAATCTTTGACGATTTTTATCCACTTTAAAAGATCAAATTAATTCGAAATTTTGCTCACTTGCTTTAAGCCGATGACAATAGAATAATTTCATAATTTTGTTCCATTGTCCAGATAAGAATCATCAGGATTAACGGTTCCCCATTTTCAGATCGCATCTCGCATCTGGGGACTAATTTCTTATCTCATTTCCAGATTTGGCGACTAAAAGATTAAGTTACACAACTTAGTTCGATTAACTATAAATGGGGGTGTTTTTTTAGTTTTTTAAAACTATAATTTTAGAATATATTTGTGAAAATCCCCTTGGATCTCACTTTGAGAACGAGAATGATTTTGAGTCAAAGAAGAACCAGTAGCCATTTTAATGAATAACTTTCTTTATATTTGGTTATCTTTCCCAAATAGAATCAAAGACTTTTAATAACAAATAATTTAAAATAGATATACGAGATTTAAAAGGGGCTTTCCTTTATATTAACTTAAATATTTAATGATCCAATTAATTAACAATTAGAATATCGATTACGCAGAGATTACCGCAATAAGAGATCCCAGAATTATATTCAATAATATTCCTATTGAACATTTAACTTTAATCTCACTCCTAATATAAAGCTTTAATGAGACTTTAATTATAAATCAATATTTACCACACTGAATCTCAACTCTTCCTGAGATTAATTTATCCACCTAGAAATCTTCAATAATAAATCTCTAACTTCACTATTATCCTGCTTCAATCTCTCTCTCCTACTGCTTCTCACTTTACTATTCCGTTTGATTTAAATACTTTATCTAATCTGCATATATAACACGGAATCCCTGTCCTCTTTTTGGAGCTGATTGGAAATAGGTAGGGAATTAAATTTCCCTAAAAAAGACGTCTCAGAAGGTTAGTGATAAAGTTCCGTATAGATTTGTCACATATTCTTCGACTAATTTTTGAGAATGTGATTTATGAATGAATAAATAGTAACAAAAACAAAAATAATAGTCTAACATCACATACAGAAAAGGAAATCGATTTCTATTTTGCCACTTTTAATACTGTAATTCTGTCATATGTATATACATATTTATATTAATTGTATTTAGTTAATAAAAAGTAACTAAAATAAAATTTTTCTTTGTTGGAATAATTTAAATTTATTTTGTATTACTTGTTACTAACTATACCTTATGTATAAATAATTTTATTACAACATCACGAAAAATTTATTTTTATATAAAGAGATTATTTTTAAATCTCGTTACATATCTTTATATATATAAATCTTCTGTGCGTGTGTATGTGACTTAACTCTTCCTAAATGGCTGGACTGATTCTGATGACATTTTTTTGTGTGGGTTCAAGTGGATTCGAGAATGGTTTAGATTCAGAATTTGGTCCGATATAGCAATTAATTGAAAAGATATTATTTAAAAACCATAAAAAACATAATTGTTTTATCCTTGTGTGCTATTTATTCTGCTAATGCGTGGAAAGAAAGGCAACGATACGGTATATATCATTTCTAATATTATAAATGCGAAAGTATGTTTGGATGTTTGGTAGTCTTTCACGGAAAAACAACTGAATGGATTTTAATGAAACTTAACAACAAAATTGCTTATACATCAGAATACATAGGCTATAATTAATAAAGATAATGTGTGAAATATCCAAAATATAACGATAATTGTCAAGTAAGTAGGAAAAATTTCTGCCATCTGCGAGGAATTCTGGGGTGCGCTGCAAAAAAACTCGTGACAGCATATATTTATCTTTTATGTGTGAAGAAACACTTATTGTTTTTTCTACACCATGCCTCAGTGCGCGCTCGCTTTTAATTTATTCCGTTGATCAGTGTAATCACTATTTTTTTTATTTCATAATAAAACTAGATTTCGAAGGGAGAGGTGGCAGTAACATTTTAAGAAAGTTATTGTTAAAATAATGAAAATGTTAGTTTTGCATAATATACTTTTTTTCGTCCGATACATCCGATATACATAATATAAATAAAATATTATACATCTATACACGAGATTTTCTCTTTTACTGCTACTTAAGCAAACGGTAAGTCATAATTATTTGCTAAATGAACATTTTTCTTAAATTCATTTTATTATTTTAAAACCTAAGAAGGAAATTATTGTTAAAATGATGTGAATATGTTAGTTTTGTATAATATAATTTTTATTCGTCTGATACGTGTTTGAATAATTTACTAAACACAGTGGAATGAAAAACTATAAAATTAAAATAAAATATCAAAATTTTTTTATCAGATAATTTTTTTCCCTTTGGAATGTTCTTTTTTCAGTACATGTAAATATATATCTAGGCTTTCCCCCATACTGTTTTTTTATAACTTATATATATATGTATATGTTTAATGAAACATTCAAACGTTCAGAAAAAAGCATCATTTCAATAGCTATCTGTAAATTTTTTTTTAAATTTATTACTTATAGAAATTTGATTTTAATAAATCTATATATGTTTTTTAAAAGGATTATTTCTATTATTTCATTACTAAATTAATTATTTGTTAATTAAAAAGTACATCGTCTATTATTTGGGATAAAAATACATTTTAGAGACATTTTTAAGGTAACTATATGTAACGATTGATTTATTCATGAAAATCTGAAATTTATTTTATTTTAGATTCTTAGAAACTAATTATTATTAAAAAAATGATGAAAGTTTTTTTCACTCTTAACATCAGAATCGTTTTCTTTTCATTGCTTCATATTAATAATTTTTTTAACTAACGCAATATTGTTTTTTTATGAGTCATACATTGGAATTTGAAGCTATATCTTATCTGTGAGGGGGAGGAGAAGAGGGAACAATAATTTTACACTTAAAAACCCGTGTTATGCCGGGCTATAGAAAGGGAAAAGAAACCTGTCTTAAATCGAAAATAAGGGGAACAAATTTCGAAAAAGGGAAATTTAATGAAATAATTTTAGAAATCACTCACATTATATACGCGTGTACAAACACACACGCATAATTGGTGGCGTCATAAGAAAAAGAGAAAGCCCGTGCAACGCCGGGCCATGCAGCTAGTCTTTATATATAAATCTTGGGTGCGTGTGTGTATGTGACTAAACTCCTCCTAAATGGCTAGACCGATTTTGATGACATTTTGTGTGTGGGTTCAAGTGGATTCCAGAATGGTTTAAATTCAGAATTTGGTCCGATATAGCAATTAGTTAAAAAGATTTTAATTAAAAACCTTAAACGCTTAATTGTTTTACCCCTGTGTGTTGTTTATTCCGCTAATATTCGGCAAGGGAAAAAAACAAATAAGAGGGGAAAATTTTTTGTTTTTCGCATGGCCAATTTTATGTTGCGTGTCCTAGGGTTGGCAAACTATCACATTTGTTTGCCTATACCCCTCAAGGATTAACCAAAAATACTGTGCATTCAATGTCATTACGATAAATTTATTTATTGTGCATCAAAAAAATATACCTGTTATGAATATATATATATATGTATAGTTCGAGTTTTATCTTTTCTACCATTTAATTAAAGCAAGTATAAGTTTCTATTCAGAATAGCTTCTACTATATTTAACTTAGTTCATAGTACGTATACACTTACTCACACGCAATCGATAGGTCGAATTGCGGTAACTGTGCATATGATGACGTCAGGTATTGTAGTAACTTTTTTTAAAAAAAAAAATTCATCAAAACGGTCCAGATTGGTACATTTTATTCAAAAAAGTTGGAAATTTTCGGATTTAAGACGTTTGTACAGGACAACGTCTGTCGGGCCGCTAGTCCGGTATATATATTGACGTTAGTGACTGTCTGTATTATTTGTTATGTAAGTGAATAAAGCATTGATGGTGCAGAGAAATTGAAATAAATTTTCTTTTATTTTATTAATTCATTAGATTTCTGTAATAATGTTCTCTAATGTTACTGAAATTAGCGATTATTTCTGACCGAAGCTCTAAGATTAATTTATGCTCTGCATAATCTTGGCTGAGGGGTAGTGTATCCTGTTTCCACGCCCCAGGTCCGGGGTTCAAATCCCGTGTAGGGCAAGGTTGACTCAACCTTTCACATCCCTTCAGTGGGTCGATAAATTAGTACTAAGCTTTCTTGGGAACTGAACGCTGGGGGTTTCGCGTTAAACAGACCACTTGATGGAAACATCTACACATGCACCCCAGCGTCTAAGATCACGTTTACTGAGATAGGCACAGTAAGCCTTGGCTCACTTGGGCTGCTGCTCCAATGAGTTCAGCTCAGTTCTGAATGACCCAAATGAGCTTAAATTAAGAACTTTAGTTTTAATTTGTTATATAGTAGTTTCATATTCGAAAATAGATTCTAGATCTGATGCAAGCGTTTTTATTATACGATTTTTATAGATTATTGAGGGGGAAAATACACTATTTATTTTTGTTTATTATTTTGGAAACGGGGAAGAGTACATATTAAACGTATAAAAGTTTTCATTTTTTCTAATGTAAATAAGTTCACAACTAAAAGTGTATTTACATCATACTTTTAAAAAGGCACAACTCGTTAACTCTTATTTAATTCTTTTTATATCGAATTTAATTCTAGATAATTTTATCCAAAAATAGTAAAATAAAATTAGGTATGACACTACTGAGTTGTATAGAACACAGCATATATATAAAATTTCCTAATTACATAATTTTAACACACGCTTTATCAAGCCTTACAATTCTCGGTTTAAGTCCCTAATTAAGTAAATAACAAAGTATTCCATTACTTTTAAAGTTTGAATCTGGTAAACGAATTCGTATCATAATTTAAAAAATAAACCTATTTAAAATAATGAAATTGATCACATTTTATACAACTAGAAAAATCTTGTACAGCGTTGTTTTCAATTGTTTTCGTGACGCTGAAGAGAACTGTAGGAAGGATTTCAATATTCCAGTTAATTTTTTAATGTTGTAATGAATGGCAAAAAGATGGACAATAGTGCATACTTTTTTGGCCGTGTGAACACTTAACCCTTTAGCGGGCAGTGGCTAATAGGTCTAGCCACATATTAAAATTTTTTTCTCCAAGTTGGTGATGGATATTTAGTCTATCCACATGCGTTAAATGAAGCTAAAACGCATAAAAATCAATACAGATGGCAGGACGATACCTTTTTTTGCATCTCATGTCTTCTGATGGGCAGTTAAAAACAGTTTTTCTCGGTGAAAATCTACAAATTCTATTTTGATACTATAAATAAAATTTCTGATATTTGAAAAAAATTTCGACATGTCTTCAGTAGACCTTTCTCTCATCTGAATGAATTAAGCAAATCTACAATTAAAAAAAAGGTTTTATTTAGGTTTTTGGAAAGCTTTTATATGTGAATAGAGGCTCTATCCACTACCCACATAGTACAAAAAAATGACCTAAATATTTTTACTTTTCCTCTACTCGAAATAGAGCACTTAGAACCATGCGAGAATGTTGGGGGTGAGAAATATAAACAAACTTTGTTCACAATATGTGGTACAAAATTCTCGGGTTCGAAAATCTTTCATTACAGCTTTTCTGCTCGAAGAAAACGTTTGCGTATTATAAAATTCCAGAGTAAATAGCTCGTCAAATTTGTGAAATAACTAATTGAAATTCTCAAAAATATTACTTTATTTCTAACTTTTTATACTAAAATTAATTAAAATATAAAATGTGGATATGCACCAATTTCAATGTATATTCTAAGAATTCTATACATATATATATAATCTAAATAAGTATTCTATGTTGTGCAATTATTCTATTATTATTTAATTACACTTATACTTTGTATTTAATTGTTATGGAAATAGTTATTACATAAATGTTTATTTTTCATAAAAAGTTTATTGTAACATGATTTATTATTTCTGTCCGGAAAAGAAAGTTAAATGTCTTAAGTGCGCAGTGGCTATAACGTCTAGCCACCACCCAGGAAAAAAAAACCTTGATCAGATATATTTTTTTGTGACTAAATAATGCTTATAGAGGATGAGAACATTACATTTATCAAGTACTTTATCACAGAAAAGTGTATTTTAGCTTTGTACCTGTTAAAGGGTTTACCAGTCATCCTGCCAACTCGGTGGAGAAAGCAGATGCCAGTGTACGCGAGCGAGCTCGTTATTTTGTACATTAACTGTTTTAATATAATTGTAATTGTTCTCAATTCGAATGTGAAGGAGTTTTAAATTAGAAATGACGAATTAAAGTTGATTTGAGCTGATTGCCGTAGTAATTCTTTGAGTGCAGTTTACAATGTTTCTTTAAATCTACAATCAAAATTGTAATATAATTTTTTAAAATTTTGATGTAATCTTTCTACAATTTAAGAAAATTTCGGGGCACAATTTACGCATAAATTAAGTCATTTCTCTGTCTCAGAACATGATATCGTGGTGAAAATTTCCCATACATAATGGTGTACTGGAAATAGACTAGGTTCAGCTTTTTTTCTCTTGATTAAGATAGAGCAAGGGTCGGCAACCTATGGCACGTGTGTCACATGTGGTACAATTCTCCGTGGCACTCTGCACTACTCAACAAATTTGTCAATTTTTGAGTGAATGAAAGCTAACGAATTCGTAATTGATTTGACAATCTTCAGAATTATGGAAATTTACAGAATTACGAAAAAATTTAAAAGATAACTCTGAAGATAAAACAACTACATTCGGACCTCTATATAACGAAGCCACTAAATCCCGAAAAAAAGTTCGTTATATGGAAAATTCACTATACAGAGGTTCATCTTTCAATGTTCTTTATAAAACACATAAAAATATTTTAAATTCATAAACAATATACATTAAAGAAGTAATTATTCACAACTTTTTGTAAATTAATATATTTTTATTTTATACATCTTACCTATCAAAAGAAAAACTGCAAGAAAAGAAGAATTAAATTTTTTTCTTTGATACTCAAGCATTTACGTTTTGACATTTTCGAGCTACTAGAAACGAAATTACTTGTAAGGCTGATCAACACTACCAATGAACGGAGACTAGTTAAAGGACACGGGGACACGAGACAACACCACTGAGGGTGAAAGTGGGTATCGAAAATTTTTCCAGTGAACTGGACAATGAGGGTGAAAGACTGCACTTCTAGGATGAAACGCCCAGAATTCTATTGCTCTCGGCAATTTAGGTTAGGCATCTAATAAAACTAGTTCAAGATTTATGACCACCATAAAATGTGTTAAAAGATAGATAAATTTTAAAAATGTCAAAAAATACTTTAAAAATAGGGAGTAACAAAATTGAATCACAAGAGAAAAAATTCGTTATACAGAAAATGCATTTTGCTATTGGGAGGTTATTTTACGATTAAAATCGTGAATTGTTCTTCGTTTCAGGAAAAAGTTCACAATATAGAGGTTCGTAATAAGGAGGTTCAACTGTACTTTGTAATTTATTGAATGCCACTATTGGAGAGATTTAATTGTTTGAAAAGAGAATATTGAACGCACTCTACTTTTCGCTTTTCGTTCTGCATATCTAAGTAAAAATTCTTTTCTCATATGAAAAGTACAGTAAAACACCACTTACGCGGGGTATACGTTCCATCAAAGTGGAGCGTAATATGAAACAGCGTTAAACGAGGTTATCTCATCATGTAAATAATGGGATTAAGGGAAGATGGGTAGAAAATTGGTCAAGTATTTTGCCATTAAACTTATTAATTATGTTTTTATAACAAAAAAAATAAAAATACATTTCTTACAAATATAGAAACATAATAAACGAATATGCATATAAAAATAAATAAAATTCAAAGTCAGTATGTTTTCATTTCAGATCATTCAGTCTCTTCTGTATTTCCAATTTTTTGCCATTTTATCAAGAAGGTAGATTGGCTTAATGGCATTTTGCGTTCAGTTTCATCCTCAATCCATATAGAAAGTCATTTTTCCTTTTCCTCTATTGTATTATTTCTAGAACGGGTGATTCTAGTTGCGGAGCTTGTCGTAGTTGCAGTTATACCGATAACAATATTTTTTCTTTATTCTTAAGATTGGTCCTTATTGTTGAAGTTTCCAAATTCAATGCAGCACCAATTTGAGATTGACGTTCACCAGTATCTAATCTTCTAATCACTTGCACTTTATTTTCTAGTGAAATGCTTTTTTATGCTTTATTTTCGTGTTTTTTATTATCATCCATGATAAAAACTAAAAATCATAATATTTGTCATTATAGCAATCGTTATATTATATAAACACATTTACATTTATACTCACAATAACGTCAACAAATGTTTGAAACGATAAAAATACTTTCGTATAACACCGCCGGAAAGAAGAAACACAGATAAACTGCTTTGGATATCGGGAAGCCTAACGCTGCGTGCTATTTCGGGGAATCCCACAATTCAAATAAAAGAGCGTTAAACCGAAACAGCGTTAAGCGGGGTCTTACTGTATTTCGAGTTCGCAAAGAAATTGTTTAACATCTGGTTGCCCAGAAATCGTGTCAAATTGAAAGTTACAAATTATACCCCTGATGTTGCGATATAAAAGTAGAGAGGTGCAAGCACTAGGTTCACAATAATATTTATATTTAACTATAATGAAGGGAAACATATATACTTATATTTTCTATTTCTTATTTTTAAATATTTAAAAAAATACACACAATATAAGCACAAATTTTAATTTTTGTTATACTTGGAGAAATAGTTATATTTCCTGCTGTTTATTTTTATGTTGGGGCATATCCTTAAGTCTGTTTTCGGCTAATGTTAAAGAATATGACCCAAATTCAGAATATTTTATCAGATATAAAAATACTCAAACATTATTATTATATTCCGGCCTCACTATCCTGTAGAGAGAAATCACTTATTTCATCATACTACTCATTTTTATCCGATTTGGCACATTTTTTCTTTTATAAAATGGTTTTTGCATATTGTCTCCTATACCTTAATGCTAAACGAGCTTTCCTTTTACGTGTTGAAAAGAAAAACAAATTATTTCTGAAATATTTTGGAATTTTAAAAACTCTATATTATAAACGAATGCATGAGTTACAAGGTCATACATTTTTATGAACATTGAGGCATTTTTTCTGTCCTTAAATGTTCTCCGCGTAAAGTTCACGCTTCAATTGACGTGAAATTGATGTACAATAAAACCTTACATCACAATATTATAGACCTCTATTTCCTAACTCTGCATGCATTGACCCAGGAATCGAATTGTTTTAAAAATTTTCTACGATGTGGCACCCTGAATTATATTGGTAGATTGGTTTGGCTTGCCGCAAGTAAAAGGTTGCCGACCTCTGAGATAGAGACATCACTCTTTTGGTTTGCCAATGCTCACATCAAATGCTTCTCATTCTACGAAGGCAAGAAAGTCTTTGGCATCTGTTCCAAATGTGTTAATAATAAGGTAAGAGTTCAGAGCTTGGTTGCTTGGACTTTTCCAGACAAGAGCTTTTCTCCAACTTTCTTTTGTGGCCCCGGGTAGCCTAGTGGTCTAGATCGCGGACTCGAGGGCGGAGTGTTATGAGTTCGAGACCAAGCCACCGAAAACCCAGAAAATCCACCATGTAGAAAGAGACATTGCACGTTAAATATATCGAGGCTGAAATGTCCTCCAGTTGATGTGGTGTGGAATTTAAGAGAGGGGGATGCCAGCACAGGTGCCGACCTCGTCGCTTGACTAAGGTTCAAAATTGCGAGTTCCATCCCCAATAACTCTCCTGCTGCTTCAGAGTGTGACTTAAATCAACAATAAAATCAAATATGACGTCGTTAGACATGCTGGGGATTAAAAATTACGTATGACTGTAATGGAGAAAAGATAAGTTCTCATTTTCTTGTAATTTATTAATAAAACTTAAACAATTCTGTTATAATTATATATGTACTTTTTATATATATTATTATTTAACTTTTAAAAGTTTTTAGTAGATAATCGAGAAAATAGTTTGGTGGTATATTTTTAATGAAGATATTTGTAGTAAAACACCTCTGAAATTTTGAAAAAAAAAAAGGGATGAATTTTGTTTGGAAGGGTGGAAGAGGCTACCCCAACAAAGCGATTTATTTGAATAATTATACCTAAAAAAGTAATTACTGAAAACATAAGACTCTTACTATTCACAATTTATTTTATTGTTTATTAACTTTACAAGATCCAACATAAAACTAACATTGTAACAGACAGAAAATTCTCTAGAACAATGATAATAATAATTATGATTTTTCTATATACAATGAAAAACAATGAGTAAAAGTAGAAACAAACATTAATCGGACAATCTTTGGTTTTAATTATACATTGAAACAATTTTTAGGAATTTTACTAAATATTCTTGCGGAAGGATTGTGCAAAAAGAAACGCAATAATTGGCGACACTTCTTTTAGAAATAATTAGAATAATTTTCTCTTATTAATGCCAATTCTGTGAGTCTCACATGACTGAGTTTTACTCCGGTATGAGAATTTATAAGTCCAACTTTAATAAAGGAGCTTTAGGTTTTTACAAATAAATCAGTACAAATTGCAATTTTTTTTTTATTTCAGTAGTAGTAGTAGTTATTCATAATTATTTGGAAAAAAATATCATTTTTAGCGTAATACTCCCACAAAATTATTTACCTTGTAAATTTTTCTAGTTCAACATAGATTATAATGAAGATTTTTATTAAGACAATGCCTGCGGAGAATCGTAATAATTGAAAGAAAAAAATATTCGAATTATCTAGTGTTACCATTAGATTCTACTTTCGTTTTGATTTTGATTACACATTTCGTTCAAACGACCACAAATAAAAAAATCCAAAAGCAAAAACTTCGACAATCGTAATCTCAGGGTTTTGTGAATTGATAAATTTTATTCTTTCTTATAATGTAATCAACCGCTGATTAAATGTACAATATATAAAGTAAATTTTTCTCGTCAAAGGCTTGTTTTCTATGTATTGTTTCATTACGAATTTATTTGTTTTTAGAAAGATTTTCTTTTATTACAAAACATAACCAATATAACATTTATATTTCAAGATTTAATTACAGTGATTCTTTTCTGAAGCCGAAAATAAGTTACATTAGAAGCCATTAATTTTTTAATATGAAATGTGATATGAATTTTCGAAAGCCGAATAAAAAAATGTTCTATTTAAAGCTTAATGAAAAATTCTTAATAAATATTACTTCAATACATTCGAATATATTTAATTTGAAACTTTCAGAATGTCATTCGAAATGTCATTTTGCCATTTAGCAAACGATTTAGTAATTTGTCATTAAATAGTATTTAAATAACTCTTGTTCCAATTACAGTTAAGCAATTTTATAAATCAAAAGACGAAATTATTCTATTTAAAAGGAATGTAACAAGCGCAATTATAGTAAATTCGTGCTCTTGTGTCGCAATTGTGTTTGATTTCAACTGTTCTAGAAATTGGCACTTTAATGTAATGATTCTAAGTCTATAATTTAATATCATCGGATTACTGTGTTTATTTAGCAAACATTCAAGATGGCAACCGAAGTTGTTTTTTAGCTTATATCAGAGACAGGATTTGCCAGTGGAATATGTCAAATTTTAAGTATTTTCACCTAAAAAAAATTGTTTTTGCTCTGATGCAAATATCTACGGTATAAAATATTATTCTAGTTTTAGGTACTTGATATTGCTTTTGAAACATAAATATTTTCATTTGAAAACTTGTGGCGTGATAAATAGTTTAAGCAAAGTTTTGCAAGAAATTTCCAGGGATTAAAAATTGAATTTACCTAACATTATATTTTACATTTTTTATTTCAATTGTATAATGTATTTATTTTTTTATTTTATGTTTAACTACATTCTTTGAGGATAAAGTTACCTTTAAACCTATTAAGAAATAAATTTTATTAGTATCGTGGTGTACTGATTCATTTTTAAAAAAATATTCTTCCAATGCATAATTAATATTATATATAATCTTTACCAAACCGACTAAATTATTATTTTTAAATATTACTACAATTTAAAGCAAAAAATGGCTAAAAGTTCTTAGTAAAGCAGAATTATTATTATTTTCTATTTCAGTTTTTCTTAAACGTATTAAAGGTTATAAATAGAAAATGCTATAAAAGAACGCTAACCGAAAATAAAACGGACTCATACAGAACAGCTTAAAATTGGTTCTCTAGAACATTGAATAAATCAATATTCTAAATTTTCCTTATAATTTTCAGCATTCTATAAAAATAGTTACTTTTTCAATTTTTATATTATAATAGCAACCGCATAGTAAAAAAACGAATGTACTGAAATGTAATTATAAGTTTATGAGTAGTTGAACTAATAGTTTTAATAAAATATCTTAATAATACTTAGTTACATAATAACTGCTATAACTGAAATTTATAATTTTTATTTATTAAAAAAAACCATCATCAATTTTCTATTAAAATTTTTTAAAGCAAATATATTCTGAAATTATATAAATAATTTAATAGTTAAAGGGCTTGTTGCATAAGCTGTTTTTCTACGAATATTCAAATGCAAGTTTTTTCTCTTCTACATTTAACAGTTCTGGAATTATTAACACGTTCATTTATATTTTCCATATAATCTCATAATACTGAATTCTATATAGCGGAGTTATTTTTCAATTGTACTTGTTTCATTTTTTGAAATTTAATTACATTTTATCATAAATTGAATTTCCACAAAAATTCAAAATTATCATTTTTCTTTTATTTTTATTTAAAGGAGTACATTTCGGAACAGTTAATAATACTTATATGTTTTTATAATCTTCGATAATAATACATTTTTATTAATAATTTTCATTTTCTACAATGAAATATTGATTATTTTTTTACTTTAATACAGCCATATTAATCAATATATGCATATTTGAAAAGGAGAGATAAATTATATATAGAGTTAAGACTAATAATTCAATTCAATTAACCCATCCCCTTTTTGATAACTACTAAAAGACTAATTTTAAAACTATTTTTTTTTAAATAAACTTGACAATGCAAGTATAAATATCAAGTTGACTAATTTTGAATACCAATTCAAATTTTTTTGCACAATAATCCTTCCAATCAATCAAACATCATTGCATAATTTCTTGGGAAACTGAATATTCAACAACAGATGAGCAAAAGTCCAAAATCATCTAGCCCCATCTGAGGGGTTGTCCGAGAGGTCGGGAATGACCGCCACCTCTGGTGACGGCGCTGACGATTTCCGATCTTGTGTTGATTTTGGGCATCCCGACAAACTGTGGTCTCCAGCGGGCCAGGAAACTAAGAGCTCTTTTAGCCATGTCGTCATTGAAGCCGTAGTTTTTGTAGTAAGCCATCACATCATCCTCATTGAAACGCTTGACTTCATCGATGTCAGACGATGAAGATTCATCGGACGAGGACGATATATCGTAAGCTGTAGCCTTGCAGACGACGAAAAAAAGCAGAAGAATCACGCACATCCTTCCGGTAGCTTCTGAAAACAAGAAATTACACAACATTTAAAATTAACAATATATATAACTTCTGTGTTATTTAAGTATTCTACCATCGATTAATTTCACCAAAAAACGTCGCCAAATGCCGCAATATACAGCCAATAGTGGGAACCATTTTGTACCCGTTCTAACAGTGGGAACGGCAGCATGAACGAACAATGAGAATGACAGCATTTGGCGACATTTTTTTTGAAATGGTGATGTCTTTTCGTTTGACGAAATTGATGGACGGTATAATTCGGAAGTACCAACTATCATTATTTTTTTGTCTTTTTTCGAATGTAAGGACTGTCAGTTAAATCTGAACATCAATTGCTATAATTAAAATCAGAATTTCCTCAATAAATTTAACTGTGGCAAAGAGAATAAGCAAAAAAATACATAAATTAAGCGAAATTATGCTCATTAATATAATATAAAAAGAAAATCGTTTGTTGATAATTTTATTTGATATTGCCAGACTTAATAATATTGAAAAAAAGCTGATTTTTTCAAAACGATAGTGAAATAAAAATTGCGTTCTCGCTATTATTCAGACACAAATAGTAACAATTAATATAAATTGGGTAAATTTATTTTGCAGAAGTTTGAATCAATCTCAAATTAAAATTTTCCAAGTTAAATTTATATATAATTAAATAAATTTACACTCTTTTTAATATAGCTTTTTAGCGGATTATCTCGTGAGGTTTTTCTCTCAAAAATAACATGGGGAAGTTTTCTTTAGAATTTTATAACTAAAAATGTTTTATTCAAATTAAAAGTCCTCTATATTTCATTACGGGAGTTTTCTCTGAAACATAGCAAGAACTATTCCAGAAAAAAAATTAAACAGCAATATCACACACACAAAAAAGAATTGAAAATACCTGTTGTAAAATTATAAGACCCCATTTATAAAAAGAAAGTTTTAGAAAATTTAATAAGATACTGTTGTTCCCTTTTTCTAAATAACTTGAAACTCACAATTTGGCTTTGAGTTAATTACATTTTTAAGGAAAGATTCAGAAAGAGAGATCGGGGATTTGGCATCGGAATATTGTTCCCTTCCAACATAATAATGACCTTCGATTCATATGCCGAATGATATCGAATTCTGTTCTCGAATCTTGAAGGGATAAATAACTCCGAGTTTTCTACGGGAATCTAAATCAAGACAGCGACTCGGTAAAAGTACATATTGTCAATTTTTTTTCTTTTAAACCAATCTTTTGATGATTTAGATGCATGACTAACAGTATTTTATTGTTGGAATTTTTAACTTTTCTAAAAGGTATCCTAAGAATATCAGCTTTATAACATCTCTTAATAGTTTTTCGAGTTTATTTTGCCTTCTACTCCTTGAAATTATGGTTTTCTACACATATAAAAGCACCCTGCACCATAATAGAACCAACTCCCATATGCTTGTTATAAAACTATATAGTTGCTGTCGTTCGGACTATCTGAATCAAATTTTCTTTCCAAAAGTAATTACTTTTGCGTATAGTTCTTAAACATGAAATCCTTTGCCTACCTCAGACGTGCTTTTTCCTGATGTTCCAGTATAGTGGTTTTCCCTCTATATTTTCGTGTATCAAACTTAATGATACAGTTGTATGAGACATTTGTTTGTCTTCCACACTATTTTACAAATCGACTGGTATTTTTGTTGCCAGATTGGAAATGGGTCTTTTATGATGAGCACATTATTTATTTTAAGGCCAAATCTTTCCTCATTCTATGCACTTCCTTTTTTCTCAAAACAATGTAAATTGAAGTTTTATAAATATTAAGAATTTTACGTATTTCACGTTGAGGGATTTCTTTTAATAGTAATTCCAAAATTTTTGTTCTATTTCAGTGCACTCCCCCATGAGTTTTTTTTTTATAAATTATCTCTAAAGACTTAAATTTAGTTCTGGTGATCTGACTTTTTTCCCCTTCTTTCCAGATGAGTTAGGTTACAAGTTCGAACTTAAAAAAAATCGTCTGTATGATTAGTATGAGAACAGTAATTTTCTATTTGCATAACACAATGATTAAAAAAATTCTTTCATGCGAAAAAGTTATTCTCTTCGATCTTTTTCTTTTTCCTTCTTTTTTTGTCTTCTTTCTTTTCTTTCTTTTTTTTTCAAAGGTAAATCAAAATTGTTCAGTTAATGACTTCAAGCACAGCTAAACTCATATGAAACGGATAATAATTTGAAAGGGAAGTAGTAACTATTCAAAATTTTCTCTAAAGAGGCAGTAACCAATTATAACGTATGCATTACTCTACAGTATGAATTTAACATTGTATTTAATTTGAAGGCGAGGCTTTGAGTTATCCAATAAAGTACTCAAATTTTATTAATTTTGTAAGCTAGTTCGGAGCTAAATTTCATAAAAATGTGACAGTTTTTTTTGCACTGAAAAGGAGGACGAAACATTTTACGTAAATATTTCAAACATTTTATTAATTTAAACAAAAATACCCTAATTACGCTTACATCTATTTTAATTAATTACTTAAACGAGTATTTTTCCATTGAATGATTTTTTGTCAGTATATTATTTTATAATATTATCGAAAACTTCGGAGCAAGAAATATCTTTCATACTGAACTTTACGATAAGTGCTACAGCTAAAGTATCAACATTCAGTCTTGATTTCTCATTTGTCCCAAACCTCATTGTTACCAACTGAAACATTTTTTTTTCAATTGCTGTATTAGTTCCAGAGCATCACAACGTAAATTCAACAAGAAAAACTAAATTTGTAAATGGAATGTGTTCGATTTTTGAAATGGTTAAATATTTCTACCCATCTTTTATCCATTTCAACATGCTGATACTTTTCTATTGCTCTAATTTACCAAAATTTAAATATACATTCGGTCTTCTAATTTCTTCAAATAGATAATTGTCATCAACTTTAATACCAGGCATTTCTTTCGATAAAAACTCAACACAATTTTCAATATCTGCCCTGTTTACTTGCAATGAAGTCAAAACACATAATTGAAAACTGTTATTTCTTGTGATATTTGTTTCAGACCATTCTTTGACATATTGGAATGTTTGGTAAATGTTTCGTACTTCATTGGTGAATTTTTCTGTTATACATGATTTGTTTCTTCTAAGTTTGATAATTTTCTTTTTATTATTAAGGGAATAAATTTCACTTCGAATCTCGATTTTAATTGAAAGAACAAGATTAACTAACAAAATAAGACTTTCTGTATCTGTAATATGTTCACCATTAATCTTTTGAATCGTTTTGTGAATAATAGATGCCTGATTATGAGCAAAATGCATTAATATCGCGAATAATTCATACTATACCTGCACATGACGCGTAACAGTTCGGTCTGGCATCTCTGAATATAGAGATTAACAGATTAGTTTTAAAATAATGAAAGGGGGGACAGGTAGAAGGACACTTTTCGGAAAAGGATAGAACCTATAAAAGAAGGGCTGTCATCCCTGGAGTAAAACTATTGGTTATCTTGTGACGGCTCTATCCGCGTTCTTCTGATTAACAAGTCCTCTTGGGAAATCTTTGGTCCTTTAAATCTATTTTATTTGCAACGAACCCTTTGAAGAAGGGAACGTGATAGGCTTTCAAGCTAATGAGTGAGAGAGAATGTGAGAGAGATAGGATAGATTACTAGTGGATCAGATATTAATAAATTTGATAGTGTAACGCAGATATTTGATAATTGTAATTATTAAAGCGACAATTATTCACTAGAGGTTAGATAACTAGGAAAGTATCACATTCGAGCCTGAAGTAAGTGTTCTGATATTTAAAGTTTTCTCATACTTTGCGTACCTCGTTATTTACTTATGTATAACTTCAATTGGCTGCATCTCTTAACCCTTAACTTCCCAATTTTTTAAAATTTCTATGAAAAATTATATCAGCTAGTTCTCAAGTAATAATAAAAGGGGAAATATATGTAAAAAAAATTAAGCTGTTTTAATTTGAATTTCAGTCATCTTTTTGTTTTCTGCAGAGGAGAAACATTGCGCAGTAGTGCTGTAAACTACAAACTTTTTTTTACATGAGCATTTTATTATTTATTGTTATCAATTGCTTTAGCATTACATACAATGAAAATTTTTAAAGCAGTTATTGATTTTGTTGTAAAAAAAACCAACTTTACACTTTTCGCGCTCCAAATCCATACTTTCTCTTGGGAGCGTGTTAACTCCATGGAATTTTATCACTTCGTCATTCAATGAAATGTTTTGATTTTTCCACAAAAAATTCTTTGACAATGTTTTATTATTCTAAAAAGTTAAATTTAAAAAAAAAGGTTCTCTGACTGAAATATTTCTATTTAATTTGTTATCATTATCGGATTTTTTTATATTCTGAATTGTATTTTATGAACCAATACTATTTTAACAGTCGCTATCCGAATCTTCATTAGATGACACACAATCAGGTGAAAATCAACATCATCATCAGAATATTCAAGACCATCCTCACTTAATTCGTTCGAATTATTCATATATCTATCAATTTCATCTTGGGTTAGTATACGCTTTTTAGCCATGTCAAAGTGATAACCATAGACCAATGTTGCAGACCTGCAACATATAATTAAAAGCAAATTTCTTTCAAACTTTTCCATTAGAAAATTACAATTACTTTTAAGGTATCCGACTACGTTCGGAATCGTGATTTTAAAAAGGCACAAAAATGGATAATTTTAATAATATTAAGTGTCAATTAGATTAGAATACATGCATAAAATTGTTTTCTGGACATTTTGACAAAAAAAAATTATTTAAATACAATATTTCAGCAAAAAATTAACTTAGAATAACCTTTTTTTCAAAATGTTCTCCTTTTGTGAAAAATGCTTCTATTATAATAATATTTTGCCTGTATATAGCTCAGACCTCTGTACAGGGGCTCAACTAGAATTTTTGAAAAATTCACACTATTTTCAGAGTTACAACTATTTGAAATAATTATCGGCGTTTTTTTCTTAAAATTTCTCCCCTCTGTTGTCGTAAAACATGGATAAACCCACTTCTAAATTACATATTTCAAAAATTCTAGTTGAGCCTTTGTACATAGGTCAGAGCTATATACAGGCAAAATATTATTATAATGGAAGCATTTTTCACAAAAGAAGAACATTTTGAAAATGGGTCATTCTATGTTCATTTTTTGTCAAAATATATTCATAAATAATTTTTTTTATTGTAAAACTATTCTTAAAACAATTTTATATACATTTTCTAATCTAAGTGACACCAAATATCATAAATATTATCCATATACACGCTTTTGCAAAATTACGGCTCCGAACGTAGTCGGATACTTTAAATGAGCATGAAATGTTTAAATTTCTTACCTGGTAATTTATTTCGTCAATAAACAAGAGGAAGCATAAAATAGAATGGATTCTTTTTATAGCAAAAACACAGTTATTGAGGCACCAGAGAATTTTTATAATTGGTGTGAGAGAGATTTTTCTGAAAAAAATGTACTTCCATCTAGTGAGAAAATTGGCATGTATTTCGTTGCAGTAATCTTTTCTTTCTCAGATAAGTGATTTGTAGGTAATTAAAAAAATATTGAATCTGTTAAATTAAAATAAGTCATACGTTGCAGAAATGCAACAAAGGGAAGTTAAGGGTTAATTTAGATTGCTTGAACTTGTGTTGTTGATTGTGTCAAATAAATTGAATAATTTTGGATATGGTTAGTCTTCCTTCCCTTCCTCCCCCATCTCTGGGCGTGGATGAGAGAACCTCACAATCTTAATAATAAGGCCATTTAATTTTGAAAATTCTCACCTCATGGATATAGCTTATTTTTAATTCTTCTTTTTAGTTAGTTTTGTGACGGGTTCATAGGGCTTTCTACTAGTTTTCCTTTTGGGTTCTTTGGGGCCGAACAAGGTAAATTCTTTCCAACCAAATCCAGAAGCGAAGCGTGATTATGCAAATTAGGGACCTTTTTAATAGCAGAAGTTTAGTGTAAGTGTGGTGGCCTTTTGGGAAGTGATTATGCTGGTTTGAGTTTAAACGCGTAAGTTGAAGCAAGCCAATAATCCAAAGTTCAAGTCAAGGGGGATACCATTCCACGCGAGATAAAGAAAAGACATTGACGATTTGAGAGTGTTGCTGTTACCTAGGATATAGAGATAGGACTGTTCCACTAATTATTAGGAACTGTGTATAAACAGAGGTTAGGTGTTAGCGGTAAAGTAATTATAGTGGTCAGGATCACGCTTATTTGGTAATACGCATTGTGTGTTTCTCCAACTCAGATCCTCTAAGTTAAAATATAAATATTATCATTATTAGTGTTTAAGTTAAGATCTTAATAAAGAGATATTAAGATTATGGCAACGCCTGGTTCTTCATTCACTCCCACACCCCTAGGTCACGAGGATAACTTAGAAGTAAGGCATCACCCACGGGCAAATGCCTTACAGTTTTTTTTTTAATTTCTACATATATCAGGATTATTATTTCATCCTGCATCTCATGGATGAAGAATAAAAAACATTGACTTTGAATCGATGACGATTTAACCTTCAAAAACTTTTTAAAGCTACTAGAAATGAAAAAAAAATTAGATTTCATTAATTTTTAATAACAGCTTGATTAAAATTTGAGGTGTTTAAACTAATATCAATAGTTTCTGATAAGCTATTCCGGTAAATTATTTAATTATGAATTTGCATTCCTTTAATAGAAAAAGATAATTAACATTTATCGGAAAATACATTTTTATATTGAGTGTACATTTTTAAGTGTGAAGGATATTTAAAGAGCTTTCAAAATACTAAATATTAAAAACGGATACACATTTATCTAGAAATTTACTTACGCATACTGAAAAAAAAGGTCTTCTCTTTGTATTCTGAAAAATAAGAGTTTATTCACATACCAACAGGTTTAAAATATAATGTCATAAGAGTTCAAATTTTTATGTTTAAAAAACCCGAAAAATAATTTTAAAAGAGTGGATATTTATTACGGAAAGATTTTTACAGTTAATTTGCAGTTATCCGGTAGTCATAGAAACAATGACCTAAATTTACCAAAAATGTCCTTAAATTGTCCCAGTGAACTTGAAAAAAGTGACCTATAAAGAACATTGTGTGTCGACATTCATACGAATTGATAATTATTATCTTGCATCTTAAATTATGTATTCTACTCAGCGGACGAATCCATCTGTTTTTCTCAAAGAATACCAGAATTTGAACTTTTGACAAATTTTGACTCTTGTATTATTATTTTTTTAATAATTTAAGAAATATATTTTTAAAAATATCACACTTAAAATTAAAAATATTAGAAAAATATTCCGGTGAATCTATAAATGGTAAAAACGAAGAAAAATACCCTCTTAATAAGAAAAAAAACGGACGAGAATAAAAATACAAAAATCTACCTATAATAAAAATAACGTATTTAATTATATCCATGAATCACATTATCGTATATAATTTGTTTAAAAATTAATATCTACTACGCATCAATTAAAACATGATACGACATTCAAATCCGGTTCCCGGTAGTAAAAGCATTATTTTTAATCTTTTTACTTTTAATGTAATATAAATTCAAGAAGTTTCATGTGAAAAGGATTTCTCGCTCATTAATTGAATAACATTCCAACACTTACGCGATTTTTTTACATATGTTGTATAGTCTTACAAATTTGTATAAACACCATTATAATTAATCTAAATTGTTTTTCTTTTAGTAAAAAAATAGATTGTTTTATATGAAATTATACTTTTTTTTTTTAGCTAGCCGGCTGGAAGGCATGGTTGGTTTGTCACTGACCTTCTGCACCTACGTTTGCGGGTTCGACCCCGGCTCAAGTAGGTGGATTTTCAAGGGGCAGAAAATCGACAGCGGCCATGTCGTATACGGCATGTAAAAGATCCCTGGAATGTCTGTTTGACTTAGGCACTCTCAGCAAATTTAAATCCTAGTACAGGTTCGCATCGTCAGAGTTAAGGAGTCTCCTCTGGGGAGGAAATTAGGCGTCAAAATTACTTTAGGCGATTAGTATCTGCCTATAGGGTGCCGCTCTAAAAAGAGATACCAGCTTTCGGGGAATGTACTAGGGCTGCAACGGAAAAAGACCAATTTGCAGCCCATTAGAAATAAAAAAATTTTTCGCTTAATATTGTAAATTATGCCATTTAACTACGCCCCAACTTTTTTTTTTTTTAAAAAAAAGGTTTTTTAAGCATAATTTTTTTGTTGTAAGTTCTAAATTTTCCCAGATTTTGATTTCCCAAAATATCGTTCAGGTGAATTAGTTTTATATTTATACGAATCGCTTGGTAACTATAATTGTAATATTACTCTCGTTAGTGAAAACATAAATCGCATACAATAATGTTTAGCTTATAAATGTTTAAATAACTAAAAAAATATTAGAATTTGGGAAAAGGAGAATTCTACAATTCGAGTCTTATCTTGGAGTCTGTTATGTATTTATTTCATCTGCCTCTTTTTGCAATAGTTTTTGTGGAATGAAAAAAAGGTATATAATTTGAATAAACGTTATGTTTTGAGAAATATTGAGAGAAGAGCGTACATTTTCGGGATTACTCCCTCGCATCATCCTATTTTTATGTTTAAAGTAATTCTGTTTTATAAATAAGCTTCTTATTTATGTTGTTATTTTTACTAATGGCTATTTGGGAATGATTAATCCAAACATATAAAACAGCTCAAGTATCGCACAAGAACAATGATAAATAATAAAAAAAGAACAAACATTTAAAGTTAGATCCAGGACAAATTAACATAGAAACAAAATTAAAAAGTTAATTTAAATAAGAGAAGGAACGTAAGAGATGCAGTCTACAAAGAGCTTATGAAAGCTCTGAAATTTATGAATAGTTTATCTCACCACGTTTTTGAAACTCTTTAGCTCTAGTTCTGGGCATATAAGATGCTCTGCATTGTTATTGGCCGAATTTCAAATTTAGCATATACTAGATGGAAAGATGCCTATTTTATTAAGATAACTCTGAACCGTCTTCACCATACTTGTTACTTGTTTAAGGTATCCGACTACGTTCGGAATCGTGATTTTACAAAAGCGTATAAATGGGTAAAATTTATGATATTTAGTGTCACTTAGATTAGAAAACGTATACAAAATTGTTTTAAGAATATTATTACAATAAAAAATTACTTAAGTAAAATATTTTCACAAAAAATGAACATAGAACGACCAATTTTCAAAACATTCTCCTTTTGTGAAAAATGCTTCTATTATAATAATATTTTGCCTGTATATAGCTCATACCTCTGTACAGAGGCTGAACTAGAAATTTTGAAATATATAACTTAGAAGTGGTTTTATCCACATTTTATTACAACAGAGAAGAGAAACTTTAAGAAAAAAACGCCTATAATTATTTCAATTGGTTGTAACTCTGAAAATAATGGGAATTTTTCAAAATTCCTATATAGTTCAAACTCTCTGGAAAAAAGTCTTTATTTTATATAAGCAAAATATTATTCTAATAGAAGCATTTTTATAAAAGGAGAACGTTTTGAAAAAAGGTTATTCTAAGTTAATTTTTTGCCGAAATATTGTACTTAAATAATTTTTTTAAATTTTTTGTCATAATGTCCTTAAAACAATTTTATACATGTATTCTAATCTAAGTAACACTAAATATCATGAAAATTATCCATTTATGCGCTTTTTCAAAAACACGGTTCCGAACGTAGTGGGATACCTTAACACCATCCAGGAGTCCCATGTGAATGAGGATATCTCGGACCTCAGCAACGTTTTTATATATATTTTTGAGGAATCTGCACTAAAAATTCATTTTTTGTTGCTTTATTCGCATGACAACGGGGACAAATAAAGCAGGCAAGCACAAACAATCCTTCAGCTTTAATATATATGCAAGACCCATTCTCTGTTAAAAAATTTCGAGACCAAAATAATCCGTTTGAAATTATATTGCACGAATTTTCAAATACATTCCTTCAGCAGAAGCAAAGCAATATTTTTTTCCCTCAATGGGGTTGCATTTTAGCACCTTAGCCTTTGCAGACACGGCAAGTCTCCAAATTTGAGAGTCATTTCATGGTGGCACCATCTAGTGGCGGCCTCGCTACCAAGTTTAACGCTTGAAGTAATTTTTAATTCAAGCTCCCGTCGGACGCTAAATATTGCTCTGATTTAATTTTTCCTAGATTACCAGAACCAAATTGATATTTCAGGGATCTTTTACATGCCCCGTAATCATATGACATGCGTGCTTACGATTTTCGCATCCAGAAAATCTATCGACTGCAGTCGGGTCAATCACTAATTTAAAAAAAAATTTAGCATCATTATTCATTAATTGCTTCATTACCCTCTACTACCTATAATTCCTTATTTTATCATTTAAGCTATTACTTATCTATGTTAAGTTTTTCCAGAGTTAAATTAAAATTTTAGAAAATTTTACCCATATATTATTATTATTTTATAAAAATATCGTATCGTTTTACAATGAGATTAACATTTTTTTTAAATATTAAAATGACACACAAAAAGTAATTAGTACCAGTGGCGCACACAAGGGGGGGGTCCTGGGAGTCCGGACCCCCTCAGAGCTCTTGATTTTTTTTCCGATTGATTATAATTCTAAGTATATAGTACGTAAAATTTAATTAATTACTTGTTATTAATGATTAATTTTATTAATTAAAGCTAATTATTTATTCAAAAATTAGTTTTTTACCGTGTTTTGTTCCCGAAAATCGGCAAAATCAAAAGGAGCATGATACAAGAATGGTGAACTTTCGACCCCGGACCCCCCGTTGAAAGTTTCCTGTGTGCGCTACTGATTAGTACTAATCATATTTCAAATAACGCGAAAAATACAAAAGGATTCAGAATGTTAAGAATTCAACTTTCGTTCAATCAAAACATATTTCAAGGTATGAATATACAATTTCGGTTAAAAATATTCTAAGCCATTAAATTACTAAAATTTTCTTACTATTTTTCATCTTATATTACAGTACTATTTATTGTGATTTAAGACAAAACCCTCATAAATTTTATGCTCATATTTAACAAGTACTATAAAAAAAATTAAGTCAATACCTATATACTTTGATCAACAAAGAAATTTTTTATTTTAGGTACTTTTTATTAAATAGTTACAATTAATATAAATATGTATATACATAGGACGGAATCACAGCATTAAGTGGTAATTAATTTTTAATAATTATCATTAAAGTATCGTATTGCCATCCAAAATAATTGTGCATATAAAATTTCGGTTCAACTGAATGCTTTAAAACGTGAGAAGAAAGCCTTTTCAAGTTTAGACTCAAGTCGCCAACGTGGCTGTATTTGTAATTCTTTAAATAATTAGTTTTAATCAATTTTTATTAATTATAATTAAATTACTGTATTGTCATCCAAAATAATCATGTATATAAAATTTCAGCTCAATTTAGCGCTTTAAAATGTATTTTATTAACGATCGAAAATTCCACCATGATTAAATAAATAAATAAATAATAGCTAATAGTGGGAATTGAAAAATACAATCGAACCTCCATTTTACGAACCTCTATTTATAGAATTTTTCTTTTATGATAACTTTTTCTTGGAACCAAGAACATTTCACCATTTTCTTAGTAAAATAACCTCCAAATAGTGAAGTGCATCTTCTATTTAACTAATTATTTTTTTCTTTTGTGATTCCCTTTTTTTATCTTCCTATTTTTAAAGTATTTCTGGATATTTCAAGTTATCCTCTCTTTTAACACATTTTATGGTAATAAATGGCATTGAGCTGGTTTTACAACATGTCTAACTCACCAATTTTAATTAAATAATTTTTAATTAAAATTAATTTTGAATTTTTGAATTAAAAAATTCAAATGAAATCTAAAGATTTTATTAGAAATTAAATTTAGGGACGCATGTGGAAATGTATGCTTAAAATTACTGGTTATGAAATACTATACCACATTTACTCGAACCCAAGTCACCATAGATTCTAAGCTCCAAATTCTATATTTGTTTTCGAGAAAAAATAAAAAAATTGTAAAAGGTTCATCGATATGCAATACTTAAGAAATTAAAGAAAATAATGATAAATAATAATTAATTTTTTTGTTTCACCTATATTATAAACTTTAAAATACACACATGGACCTACAATTACTCCGACAGTCAGTATCATGTTTCGAAAATGATTCGTCACTCCCATTGTCACAGTTGACCGGAATTGGTGCCAGTGTCGCCATTTTGCCACACGGTGCCGTCTTCCATGCCATCCAATGCCTTTGTTATGCAAACTTTTTTTTAAAGTTTCTTTTTAGAAGAAAATAAAAAACGTTAGTAAAGATTGTTGTACACATTTTCAAGCAAAAATTATATCATTTTGTTTACGTCTTCGGCGTATATTTGTTTCATCCGTGTCAAAGTTTCAGCGCCAGTACGCTGTTTCCGTTTTCTTCTGCATAAAAAATTGCTTCCATTTTCATACTTGCATCATAGTGAACTCGTCTTGATGTTATTACCGATATCCTTGATGTTTCAATGAAAGCGTATACAAAAAAAAAAATACGAACAGATGACGATGTTTAGGATATAGACTACTTGAGATGAACTGTGGAATAGGATGTTTATCGATGCAAGTGGCCAGAATGGACGGCTACATTTTTTCTTTTGGAAGGGTGAAATTAATTTTCCTCCATCCAACAAATGGTTTTCCTTCGATTCTAAGCCGCACACGATTTTCAGTAGCATTTACTATGGAAAAATGGTGCGGCTTAGATTCGAGTAAATATTTCGAGTATGTTTAAAATTACTTGTATGCTTAAAATTAAAAAATGCCCTTAAAATTTATTAATTTTAATATAAAATTATTTTTTAAAGTTGAATATATATATATATATATATATATATATATATGTGGCATGCAGCCAAAAGCAAAGCACAGTCTTCGCGCGCAGGCGCAGCAAATCAAAACTAAAACCTGTGAACTTTTAAGAGAAGAGAAAAGAACGCGAGAGGTGCGCGAGCAGGCGTTACCTTCTGCATATCATTGTCAAACTTATCTACCTTTTTAATTAATTTTTGTTAAGTTGTAAAATAAAATAGAAGAAAGACAAACGTCTTGGACCCCTTGTTGTCTCCCACAAATTATGGGGGCTCGGCCGGGATCGAAAAAATTTCGATTTTGAGCCAAAGTCTGGACAATGAACAAAAGCGTCCGTGAAGGAGACGCTCCGCCATTTTTTGGAAACTTCGTTCAACCTGTGTAGAGGTTTGAACTCAGCATGAATACTCCGCCTGTGTAGAGGCCGGGATTGAAAAAATTTCGATTTTGATCAAAGTTTGGAACGTGAACAAAAGCCGTCCGTGGAGGAGACGCGCCGCCATTTTTCGAAAACGCGTTCCGCCATGTTTCCATCGAAAACCGCCTGTGTAGAGGTTGGAACCCATCGACGAAAATTCCGCCTGTGTAGAGGTTGGAACCACTCACAAACACCTGTGAAGAGGTGTCAATTCGAACAATTTCAAGAACTATTTTTCATCTAACGATATAACCTGCGAAGAGGTGAAATCAGTGGAATCAACGTTTTTTCAATTATTGGATACATCGTACGTGCGAGCAACAAGGGAGCCAGAAAAAAAAGGTAGGATCTTTCCATATTTTTCTAAATGTATAAAAACGCTCTTAAAGAGGATCTCATAAGAGTTGTTGAGGAAGCTAGACGGTACTGTGGAGAGTACTGGACACTATAGTTAAACTAAAGACTAAAATTGAGAACAGTAGTACATTTGAAAGTGATCCAGATTTCGTTAAAACTTTAATTCAAAACTGTATAGATGAGAGAGTATCGCAAACGAAAGAGAGGTAACTTTAGAACAAAAATTGAGCTCGCGAAACTTCAGTTAGAAAAATTAGAAAAAGAAATCGAACTTCAAACGGCTAAAAATGAAGCATTAAGTTTAAATCTCCTGCAGCTAAAGTCGAAGATAAACAGTTCGAAACTAACATAGAAAATATGATAAAAGTATTAGAACTTTATCTCTTCCTGTTCCCACCAGATCTGAAAACTTTAATCTGTTCTTCCAATCATTAGAACGCGCATTTTTAACCAAGAAAATAAATGACGAATATAAATCTGAAATTTTAATAAATCTTCTGGGTGAAAGAGCTCATAACGTCTTACTGTATATTAAAGAAGAGGAATTAAATGACTATGAAAAACTAAAATCTATAGTACTCAGAGAATTCCAATTAACCCCTCGCGAGTGTTTAAACTCATTTAAAAATGCTGTAAAATCATCAGGCGAGACATACATCCAATTTGCTGCAAGATTGACGGCAAACTTCCAATATTATTGTTCGTTAAGAAAAGTTAATTCCTTTGAATCTCTATGTGATCTTATAATTTCTGAAAATTATTTGAAACTTTTAATAAGGAAACTGCAACTCATATTAGCATTCGAGAAGCAGAAGATTGGTTTAGGCCTATCGATTTAGCTAAAGAGTGCGATATTTATATTTCATCTAGAAGCGGATCACATAAAGAAATTCCTATTACTTATGGATATACCCAAGACCCCTTTAAAAATAGATCACAAAACTTTAAACCAAAGATTAAAGAGAACTATCCCCAATATCTTGAAAGAGAAAATAAAAATTGCTTTATATGCGGTGATTCATCTCATTACGCAAGAGACTGTGAGAAGCGTTTTAAACCTAAAGAATCTAACGACCACATCCATAATAGAATAAACGTGAATACTTTGAAAATCGAGAGCGAAAAACAAAATAGCGATGAATTTGCAAATCTTCAATACGTAAACATTTTTGTGGAAAATCAGCCCGTAACAGCCTTGATCGATTCAGGTTGCCAGATCCCAGTTTTAAATTCCTCACTAATTAGAGTGCAAACATCTTCCGAAGAAATCATAACATTAAGTTCATGTTTTGGCGAACAGCGAATGGTAGAAGTTAAACCGATAAATCTTTCTCTTAATCAACACTCTCCCGGTCTAAGTGTTCGAATGGCAATATCACCGACCTTGACCGAAGAAATTATTATACATCCCGGTGTATATTCTGAAATAAAGAAACTAGGCCACGCAAATAGCGATGTTTTATTGAGTGAAAGTGGATCCTCTTTGGGTGTTCATTTTAATTCAAATGTTTCTGTTTCAAATGTGATAGAAAACTCTAGTTATGATTTGCCACATGTTAAAAACTTTAATACTAGAAATGATTCGAGTTCTATAATTAAGGATTATAAATGTAATAAAATTAAGAGTAGTAAGTTAAAATTGAGTATTATAAGAGAAAAATGTTCTGATATAGTATTGTGTAAGAAAGTAAATGGTGCCATGAAAACGAGTTCCGTGAACTTCAACGCCCCTTCACCTATGAATAGTAAATATCGTCGGTTTACAATGCTCCGGAAAATCTTCCAGCCCTGGCAGTGGAAACGGAGGAAAAAGAGAAATCGTTTTGAACAGACGTCCAGAACTCTACAGAGGAAAATATCGATGCGTTCAACCAAAGATCAACTTGTTAAAACAGACGTTCTTATGCCTGTGAAACACAATGTTTTCCTGTGGAACCTTCCGGATGTCGAAGAGATGCATTCACATGATGGAGAAACTGTTTAGTTCAGCAGAATTATGATATGTTAAATCTTTGTATATTTGTCGTATAGTCCTTGTTTGTTCCGTCTTTTTTGTTTGTTTCAGATTCTCCTCTGGTCTCGATGAAAAAGGAAAAAAGGGACGTACCGCTGCGGACAGCGTACAGTCAGGCTGGCCGAATGTGGCATGCAGCCAAAAGCAAAGCACAGTCTTCGCGCGCAGGCGCAGCAAATCAAAACTAAAACCTGTGAACTTTTAAGAGAAGAGAAAAGAACGCGAGAGGTGCGCGAGCAGGCGTTACCTTCTGCATATCATTGTCAAACTTATCTACCTTTTTAATTAATTTTTGTTAAGTTTTAAAATAAAATAGAAGAAAGACAAACGTCTTGGACCCCTTGTTGTCTCCCACATATATATATTCTATTTAGTTTTATGGACTTAATAATATCATCACAATTAAAAATCGTATATATTTCAAAATTATATCTTTTTCTCTAACTGTTATTATCGAGAACAGCACCAAATATGGTTCGCATGACTTTCGTTTCAAAAGTCACCAAGATATTTTCTTAATTTTTTTGTCAAGGTCCATCTCTCTGAGGTATAAGTCAAAACTAATTTAATCAGTACATTATACAATAGGATTTTTGTCTTTCTTTTCTTAAGTGAGACTTCAGTAATGATCTTAAACCAAAGAAACAGCTATTAGCTATAATAATTCTCTTTCTGATTTCAGGATTCATATCATTTTGGTAATTTATTTCTGATCCTAGATAGGAAATTTTTTACAAATTCAAATTTAAATGAGTGTATTTCAAACCAATTAGGGATGGTTTATATCCTAATTCAACTGACACTAATTGTGTCTCAAAAAGTTATTCCTTTATACGCTTTTTCAAAATCATGGTTCTGGACAGAGTCAGCCACCTTAGTCAAACATAAAAAAGAGCCAATTAATCAAAATATTAGCAGACTTAGAATTGTTCGAAATGTAACTAACGCTGCAATTTTTGTCTCTACATATTCCACTAGTTTTTTTCCCTACTTATAGTAAATTTATATCTAATTTATATCGCATTTCTATCCCCCTCATTAAAGAAGAAAAAAAATCCCAAGAAATGTTCCCATTTAAGCATCTCCTTTATGGTCTGCATCGATAAAGAATCGCTTTAGCTCATTTCGTGTTTCATAAATACATCCCTGTTTGCTCGTGTTGGATATTTTACGACGTCCAACACCATCAAATCCCATTACATCATCTCCGTCGTTATTGCGAAAATAATCAAATTAAAGGGGCTTTGCTGCAAAGCAGTAATCTTAATAATGGTTGGCAACAATAGCTTTGATGATAATCTGTCCATCGTAATCTTCTAAAGTCGTCTTCCTTTCTTTCTTCGAAGAATAATACATAACAGATCCTCCTTTATGCATAATGAATATTTTCATCAGCTTCGTGTAAATTTAAAGTAGCCCTGGTTGATTGAACGTTCTATGACAGACATCAGATTTGCTTAAAATATTTAAAAGGTTATAATCCAGATTTGCTGTTCCGTTAATGTTTAATGGGAAATTATTTAATGTCGTGTGCGCAATGCTATTTTATAAGGAAGCATAGTTTTATGTTACGTAAGAGGTTTTTTACAGTAACTTTCAGTCGTATTTAATTAAACTTTTTTTTTATGAGATGTGCCTCTTATGATTTTTTTTATAAATTTTATTAAATGTATATTTTTTATGTATTAACATCTAACTCGTTAAAAACAAACTAGTTTTCTCTTACCTTCCATACATCTTTATCTTTCTCGCCTTCTCTCTCTCTATATGTAATTATTCTCCATTTCAGTATTCTTGTGAGATATTTTCTTTAATTCATTATGGTCCAGAGCCCTCCAAGACATCATGAGATGTTTAATTTTTTTTATCTACTCGCTTGATGGGAAATGCAACTTTAACCACAGCTTTAGTTCTTAAAAAACTGAGAAATAGTCAGATTTTTAGTGAGATGACATAATACTGTGTTAGTTACCGAATTCGACTATTTAGCGTGCTAAGGCTATTTAGCGTGCTAAATATGATGATTTTTTTGGCTTTATTATTATTAAAATGAAAACTAAAAATGCTTACAAAAAGCCCTTGTAGGAAAAAATTCTCAATTTTTCAATTTTGAGGCTTTGTGTTTGAAATGACCTTCAGGATATATGGAAGAAATTGCGATTAAAATAAAGCAGCGAAATTTGAAGTCAAAACACTTCTACTGTAGGGTAAAATCCAAAACACATTTTAAAACGAAAATCAATCTTTGAGTTTTTGTTCTATAAAATAAAAACTTGGTATTTTTATTGAGCTAAAATCTCCAAATTAGGACTTTTCCAATGATAATTTTGAGTTTTTGAACATATTTCAAAATCTCCAAATTAGGACCATTATATGAATTAGAAGTATTTTAAAATGATTTTTAAAATAATCAACTGATGATCCACGCCCATTTTGACAGATAGAAATGTAAACATTGTCTTATTAAATCTGGGGAAAAGTTGCAAAGCCTCTAATTATTTTATTTATACGCAATTAATTTAGATAACTATATAACTGCAAGTTTAACTGTGTGTAGATATGCTAAAAAATTTTGGAGCCAAATTTGGACAAGTTTTAATTATTTGAATATTATATTTAATAGCTAGTGATTTTACCTAAATTTAAGTCCATTCTTTACTTTAAATTTAGTTTGAATTAGTTATTATTACTAATTATTTAAACCGATAAGGCTTAGTAACAAGTTAAAAAAGCTTTTGAAATATTTTAACTGTTTGCGAAATAGTTCTAGTTAATATTCTGCATATGAATTACTCATTAATCCTAGTTTTGAATGCATATTTCAAAATATTTCGTTTCAAAAGGTAAGATTTTTTTATAAAAATTTCCGTTTTCTAAAATTTATATTTTTAAAATTGTGTAAATTTACTGTATGCATGTACTCTTTCTTAAATGCAATTGTATATACTGAAGTGACATTTTTGAAATATTCTTAAGCAGATATCATGACAAAAAATGACAATTTTCAATAAATTCATAATAATCATATTTGCTCGCTCAACTAAAAGTTTATTTTTGAAAAAAACT
Organism: Trichonephila clavipes; assembly: GCA_019973935.1. NCBI lineage: Eukaryota > Metazoa > Arthropoda > Arachnida > Araneae > Nephilidae > Trichonephila > Trichonephila clavipes. The sequence continues at coordinate 109,515 of BMAU01004205.1, read as the reverse complement.
AATTAATATATTTAAAAAATTCACTCCAGTATAAATATAAATGTATAACTAATACATATAGTCAAAATCTTGAGTCTTCATGTTTAAAAGTTCCTGAGATAAAGGTATGAGATATACATCAAATGTGATGTTTGTTGTCTCTCTCTCTCTTTGCGAGAACTTATTAGATACTTAAAAATAGATAAATTTCATGTGTAAAAACATAAAAACAGTTTTATTTTGGCTGTTTTAGAAATCCTTTGTCCAGTTTAGTGTAACTTTTGAAGTTTAAAACTTACAAAAACTGTCAGTAACAACAGAACCAATAATAATTTGCCTAACGAAAATTTGCGAAATGTCGTATAATCAGGTATTTTTATATACCCTCTCAAATTCATACCAAAACCATATTGATACTTTTTCACATTATATTTATGATGCTTTATGTTCAAATTTAATATCTGCAATGCATGAAAGCTACTAATTCTTCAAATTTGATACAGAATTTGAGAAAATTGATGCAATACTAGAAATTATCTCGTTAAAAAAACTGAAAAGTGCTATTCTGGGCAATTTAAGACTTTTTTGCTTACTATTTTATGCAGAAAAAGTGGCAAAGAGGCTAATGTTTAATAAAATGGGAAAAATACATGGTGTAATTCATTATTTTTGTGATGAAATCACACTTTATATTAAAAATTCAATTTTCTCAAAAATGATGTTTTTAAAACTGCTTGATCTTTTCCTCAAAATATAATGTATGATTGCACATGAAACTTTTCCCCTCGTGTTACTGATATGTAACTAAATATATTCATCTGAGGTTTTGAGGGATTTTCCCAAAATATTTGACTGGAATCCATATATTGTGACAAAGAATGTCAAATGTTTTTGAGAAAACTAAACAACATATTTTAAATATTTCACTTCATTGCAAATATTAATGTTTATTTATTGTTCAGACAAGTTTTTAAGCTTTAAATCTTAATTTCGCACTGTTGCATTTTTGAAACATATGATTTATTTTAATTTAACAGATTCAATATTTTTTTAATTACTTACAAATCACTTATCTAAGAAAAAAAAGATTACTGCAACGAAGTACATGCAAATTTTGTCACTATATGGAAATACATTTCTTCCAGAAATCACAACAATTATAAAAATATCTGATGCCTCAAGAACTGTATTTTTGCTATAATTTTGCTTGTTTATTGACGAAATAAATTACCAGGTAAGAAATTTAAACATTTTATGATGAATAATAAAATCCTCATATAAAAAAGTCTTGTAATTTACAGCACTACTGCGCAATGTTGCACTTCTGCACGAAACAAAAAATTGACTGAAATGCAATTTAAAACAGCTTATATTTTATATATATATATATATATATATATATATATATATATATATATATATATATATATATATATATATATATATATTCCCTTTTATTATTACTTGAGAACTAGCTGATATATTTTTTCATAGAAATTTAAAAAATTGCCAGGTTAAGGGTTAATATTCAAAGGAATTGCAAAAAGGGTAACTAATTATGACTCAGATGTGTAGTACTTTTTGTCTTGTTGCGAGAAGCTTGTTACATGCATAAAAATACACAAATTTCATGTTTAAAAAAAAAAACAGTTTTATTTTTGACTTTTTTTGAAATCTTTTGTACAGTTTAGAGAAATGTTTGAATTTTGAAACTTTTAGAAATTGTGTTTACATGTGAACATACAAATCCATAATGAAACCTTTCGCAATGTGTCCTAAAATCATATATTACCAAATAATTTTTTTTACATAATGATACATGTTTACATTACATTTATGATGTTTTAAGGTCAAATTTGATATTTGTAATGCATCGAAGCTAAAGGTTCTTCACATATTGTTACAGAATTTGAGAAAATTGATGCAAAATGTTAAAAAAAATTTCGTTGGACAAAAACTGAAAAAATACTTTGTATGTATTTTCTGAACATTTCAAGACTTTTTTGTTTCCAATTTTATGCTTAAACGATTAAGAAGATACTAATGTTTAACAATATAGAACAAATACATGTTGTAATTCATTATTTTGGGGATGAAGTGCCTTTTTACATTAAAAATGCAATTTTCTCAAAATGATTGTTTTTAAACTGCGTGTATCTTTTTCACTGAATCTACTGAATGAAAGCATATGCAATTTTTACTGCACATAAATAATATGTAACTATATATAACGAAACTACCATTTTGGAGATTTTCCCAAAATATTTTGCTGGAAAGCAGTTATCGTAAAAAAAATGACAATTTTCACAAATTTCAAAGTGATACTTTTACAATGAATTTTTTTGAAAAAGTAAACAATATACAGGGTGTGTTTTTTCCAGGTATAGAAGTTTAAGTTGGCATTACTTTCCAAGATGGCGACCGATTTAACAGCTGTCAAGTGATTTATTCTCAGTTTGGTTTGGCAATTCATCAAAACGATCATCAAGCAAGGCGTACATTCGTCGAATGGGCCCAAAACGAGATTGCCGTTGTTCCCGATTTTCATAAGTGAATTGTGTTTAGCGATGAAGCGCACTTCTGGTTGAATGGCCCCGTCAACAAACAAAACTGCCGCATTTGGAGTGAAGCTAATGCACAAGTGTACGTCGAAACACCGTTACATCCAGAAAAACTGACTGTTTAGTGCGCTTTATGGGCTGGTAGAATCCTTCTTCAAAAACGATGAAGGCCACAATGTTACAGTCAATGGTGATCGGTATAGAGCCATGATTACTAACTTTTTCATTCCTGAATTGAACAATCATGATGTCCAGGAGCTGTGGTTCCAACAAGACGGCACAACATGTCACACAGCTCGTGCTACAATCGATTTATTGAAAGACACGTTTGGTGACCGCCTAATTTCACGTTTTGGACCTGTGAATTGGCCTCCAAGATCTTGTGATTTAACACCGCTAGACTATTTTCTGTGGGGCTATGTAAAATCATTGGTCTATGCGGATAAGCCACAAACGCTTGACCATTTGGAAGACAACATTCGCCGTGTTATTGCCGATATACGGCCACAAATGTTGGAAAAAGTCATCGAAAATTGGACGTCCAGATTGGACTACATCCTAGCCAGCCGTGGCAGTCATATGCCAGAAATCATATTTAAAATGTAATGCCACAAGATTATCTTTCGAATAAAAAAAAATTCATGTCAATCGAATAATGCATCGTTGTTTTATTGCAATTTAAATTTCTATACCTCTAAAAAAAACACCCTTTATTTGAAACATTTTACCATTATTTAAATAAAAAAAGCCTAATTAACATACAGACAAAATTTGAAGGTTTTATGTTTAACATTTTATGACAAACAGGTTCCTAAAAGAGCTATATTTAACATTGTCGCTATAGAGGACTACTGACTACCTTAGTAAAGAAGGTTCTGAAACTTCTTTGGTAGAGTATATAACAGGGGTCGGTAACCTATGACACGTGTACCACATGTGGCATGCGGTACAATTCTCTCAAGGGCACTCTCCACTGCTTTAAAAATTTGTCAATTTTTTTGAGTGGTGGGAAGTTGATAAATTTGTAATGAACATTATTTGGCAAACATCTTCAGAATTGTGAACATTTACGAAATTACGAAAAAAATCTGAAAAAGATAATTCTAAAGAAAAATTTACAGCTATTTTGTAAATTACTGAATGTCATTGCTGGTGAAATTTAATTGTTTGAAGAGAGAAAATTGCAGGTATTCAGCTTTCCGCTTTTGGTTCTACATATATAATAGTAAAAGTAAAAAGTCTTTTCTCATATGAAAAATATTTCGAGGTTGGGCAAAGCAATTGTTTAACAACTGAAGGCTCAAAATCGTGTCAAATTGAAAGTCACGAATTGTACACCTGATTTTGCAATATGAAAGTAAAGCAATGTACGCACTAGGTTTACATTAAAACATTTAACTTTTTTAAATTTTAATGAAGGGAAATACTTACATTTTACGCTGTCTATTTCTAATTTTCATAAATACAACCTGTCTCCAGAAAGTTCGGTGGATGAGACTGTAGAGGTCGCTGCTGTACTAGTAGAATACCATTGCGCCCACGCGTCTTTAAAGTCAATATCTGCTTGAACATGTTTGTAATTGGCAAGGTTTGAAGTACGTTTATTCCCTGTTAGTTTAACGCCGAGCGTGAAAGGTTTATTGTGGATTATCGTGGTGTACAAAATGGACCAGAGAATAAACATGTTGTTTTGTTTCAAACTTAAAAATCAGCAAAAGAAACTCACGAAATGCTCAAAAAAGTTTTTAAAGATGAAGCCATCACATCAAAGAGTGTTTATGAATGATTTAAGCGTTTCCGGGAAAGGCGGACCAGCCTGGAAGACGCCTCCCCTCCCGAGCCGAAAGGCCAAAAACTCCACGCACCCCGGAAAACATTGAAAGAGTTAGACAGCTTGTGGAAAACGATCGTCGTCTGACAAAGCGAATGATTACAAAGGAACTGAGAACTGGCACAGAATATGTTCGCCTCATACTCACAGAGGATTTTGGAAAACAAAAACTCTGCTGCAGGCTCGTACCCCATCGTTTAACGCCTGAACAAATAGAAATGCGGCATGGCACTTGCGGAGGCCTCATTGACATGGCAGATGGCGACAGAAATTTCCTGAACAACAGCGTCGCAAGCAAAGAGAGTTGGTGTCTGAAGTACAATCATGAAAGCAAATGAGACGAAGTTTGGAGTGGAAGAGTCAGTCGTTGCCTAAAAAAACAAACGTACGGTCGGAAAAATCGCGCATAAAGACAATGCTCATCGCATTCTTCGACTCTGAGGGTCTCATTCACGAAGAATTCCTCCCTGAGAGTACTACATTGAATGCTGTTGACTACGCCGAAATTCTGAAGCCTTTACTGCAACGGATCCGTCGCGTTCGCCCTGAGTACACTAAACAAGGCTCCCGGACTCTTCTCAACGATAATACCCGACCACATATCGCCTTGGTTGTACGGCAGTTCTGGCCGCGAATGGCATTGTGACATTTGATCCCCTCTTTATTCACCTGATTTGGCACCTGAAGACTTCTTCCTCTTCCCCAGATTGAAGTCAGCCCTAAAGGGAAAGAGATTTACGGACATCCGTGACATTCAAAGCATCGTGACGGACGAGCTTAAAGCCATATCGAAAAAAATGTTTTACAGGAGTTTCCAGGACTTATATACAGGTTCCCAACAGTGCATTACCATCCATGGAAATTATTTTGAAGGACAGTAAATTGTATTTGTGATGCTACACAATACAGTATTTGAAATTAAAATTCATTCACCGAACTTTCTGGCCACAGGTTTTATGTTTAAGGTATCCGACTACGTTCGGAACCGTGATTTTCAAAAGCGCATAAATGGATAATTTTCATGATATTTAGTGTCACTTAGATTAGAATATATGCATGAAATTGTTTTAAAGACATTTTGACAATTTTTTTTTATTTAAATACAATATTTTGGCAAAAAATTAACTTAGAATGATCTTTTTCCAAATGTTCTCCTTTTGTGAAAAATGCTTCTATTAGAATAATATTTTGCCTCTATATAGCTCAGACCTCTCTACAGAGGCTCAACTAGAATTTTTGAAATACATAACTTAGAAGTGGGTTTATTCGTATTTTACGACAACAGAGGGGAGCAATTTTAAGGAAAAAAACGCGAATAATTATTTTTATTGGTGGTAACTCTGAAAATAATGAGAATTTTTCGAAAGTTCTAGTTGAGCCTCTGTAGAGAGGTCTGAGCTATATACAGGCAAAATATTATTATAATAGAACCATTTTTCACAAAAGGAAAGCATTTGGAAAAAAGATTTTTCTAAGCTATTTTTTTGCCAAAATATTATATTTAAATAAATTTTTTTTTGTCAAAATGTCCTTAAAACAATTTTATGCATTTATTCTTATCTGAGTAAAAATTATCCATTTATGCTCTTTTTAAAATCACGGTTCCAAACATAGTCGGATACCTTAAAGATACGTAATATATGTACAATTTCAATTTTTTTATTTTGTTGAAGAAATAATTACCTACTATGCTATTTATTTTTATAAAAAGACTGCAAATCTATATATTCTTGTCCTTTATTCTCTAATTCTACATACGTTGTGACTGGAATCGAATTGTTTGAAAAAGGTCCTACTGTATGGCCACGCCGAATTATAATGGTAGATCGGTTTGGCACACGCCATAATTAAAAGGTTGCTGATCCCTGGTATATAAGTTAAGATCCCGTGGAATGAAAGGTATACTTTGTTCGTCATGAGCCCTGCTCGTGTGTTTTTAGTTGCTTTTATGTATAAATGAATACGCTTGTTTATATAATGCGTAGTTGAGAATGATCCTAAATAACGAATTCATATTTGTAATGCAGTTCAAGAAGTAAACATCACAACTAACTATCAACCAACGAAACCGGCTCGAAATTAAAATGTTATATGTGTTTCAGTTGAATTAACCATATTTTGTTTCTGGTTTTTAATTTGCCAGACTTTGAATATTAAAACCCTCATGGACAGCATTAATAGCTAAGTATGTAGTAATAATTGGTTTACATATTTATCTCAATATTTAAAATCTTCAAAAGGATTTTATTAAACACAAAACTGTGGCAGAAAATTTAAAGAAAAAGCACACGCAGCAAAACTCTTTATAGAATTTTTATTTTTACATAATAATAATAGAATGTTGAAAAATATGGATATTATTTTTTGTGTTTTCTTTGGATAAAGCTAATTGTTTAAGTAACATAAAAACAAACAAGTGATACAAAAAAAAGTTTTTAACGTCAATTCTTATTTCGTTAGAAAAACGTACTGGTGCTATCTGTTGCACAACTATTTGTAACTAAGACAGGGATAACGCAAAATAAATTTAAAATTGAAAAAAATTAAATTCTGATCAATCAATTAATATTTGAAAAAACTGTATTAACATCAAGTGGCATACGCTACAAGTTCAAAAAAATTTATTTGAACTTGAAAGGATGAATAGAAAGTATTTTATTAACGATTAAAAATTTGAACAATATTTATGTATATATGTATGTGGGACGGTGTCTAGGCGTAATGGTGAAATTTTGGACGAAAGAAACATAGTAGCCAAGAGTTTAACCAACAATTAATTTATTAAGATAAGGAAAATTAAGAATCAGACTATTTACAGCTTTTAACTATTTACAAAAAGAGAAATAAAAGACAGTTTGAATAGAGAGCAGGGTTCACACCTTTGAGATGGGGACGCCAAGCATCATTAAGCCTAAAGAAGAGGTCTGCGTTGCTTACAAAACAAAACCGCTATATAAATTGATGGATTACTGGAGTACCTGCTTCCCGTAGGGAAGCTCTAACTCCTTGCATGAATAACTGGGTGGTTACATGGGTTCAGCTTTTCTCTTAGCCCTTTGCTGCATAATTGTAAAATAATCAAGTGAGAAAAATAGGATGAGTGAAAATCATTAGGTAATTAGAAGTTAATATGAGTGTAGTTAAATGAGAATTTAGGAATGATTGTGTTAGCCGCTAAGAGAACGTCGAGCCTATGTGTTCGTTCATGGTCGTTATCTAAGAGGGAAGTGTTCTCGCGCTCAGGGACCATATGCGCCTGACGTCATCGCACCGAATTCTTTCATTGGACATTGAAATGCCTCTCGATTCAATTTGGTTTGTTTGGCTCCGCCACCTCTTACATCAATCTCTCTCTCTCGAAATGTATGGAAAATTTAAAATCTATTTGATGCTGTTTCCTACCTATATAGGGAGAGAGTGAACCAATAGTTGAAAAAAAATGGTATCGTGGAGTATGATTTCAAAATCATTCGAATAATGCAATTTTGTTTCAATGTGGAAAAAATTAATCGTATATACTTATTAATTAAAATTACGTTCGCTAAGTGTTCATTTAAAACATTTTAAGTTAATTATTGTGCAGAAATTTGTTGTTTCATTTTAAAAAATAAATACAAGAAATAAAACTTTAGGATTCATTATTGTGAAAATTTTTAGTTACATATTGATGCGATGCTATTGTTAATTTATTTGTTTAAGTAACCCAGGTTCGATAATTAAGCATCGCATCATACCAATGTTAAATAAAACAAGAATCGTCAACTAACAAAACTGATTTTAACGTTTAAGATAAATTTATTTTAAGCTCAATTAAAAGATTTAGGTTTTACAAAAAAAGATAAAAAAAAAAAAGGAACTCAGCTTGAGAGGGTGAGTATGGAGGACGGGGAGAAAGGCATGGTTGGCCCAAGGTAGTCCGGTGATTTTCCAACATCCGAGTGCTGTAAATCTGGAAGAGCGCCTCTGCTGAAAATTCGGGTGAGTTGCCTTTTATTCCGCCCCTCATCACCCCCAAATCCCGGAGCCGAACTATTTGCGGCCTTCTGGATTTTGCCTCTGATTGGACAAAACTTCACGCGCAATTATACATGACGTTAAATTTATACGTTCACTGAACTCAGAAAAGCGCAGGGGGACTCGTATAAAAATTTCTAGAAAGCATGGGAAAATTTCTAAAGAAATGGACAACTCCCGGCCTCCCACCAATATACGAGGGAAATTCGAAAAAGTAAAGGAACTTTTGCAATTTCTCTTTCCAAGGCTTAGCAACAGCGATAGTATTCAGTGCTGCATGAGGGGTATTCTGCAACACTTGTCTACACTCGTAGTTGTTGGAGTGTAGCAGACCATTCAATAGGGTGGCTCCATTGTTGATCTGTGTCAAAGAGAGGGAAGAAGAGCAGCGGTTTGCTTTTTGTTTTGTGGAAATTATTCATCGCATGTAAGCATATTATAGTGACAGCTGCTTACCGCAAAGTAAAATCTACGAACGGATAGGGCGCTTCAAACAGGGAAGAATTTCTTTATGCGACAACGAACAATTGGGCAGTTCATCGACGTCAACAACTGAGGACTATGTATAAGTCGTTGATGGTAGATGGTAAGGAATGGTTAACATCCACAGTGCAGGTATAAAAGCTTCCGCAAATAAAAAACGAACCACTGCACTCCTGTCCTCCTTGGTGCAGATCGACAATGGAGCTCTCATGTTGAACGACCTGCTACATTCCAAAGACTACGAGGAAAGACGAGTGACACGTTGAGTATAAGTGTTGTTGAACACCCTTCAATCAGCTCTATATACTACTGCTGTTGCCAAACCTTGGAAAGAGAAAGTGAAAAAAATTTCACTTTTTTGCTTTCCCTTACATATTTGAGAAACTACCGAAATCATTTCCATGTATCTGCTGCAGAAAAATGACGAAATTAGGAAATGTCATGAAATTCCTAAGGGATAGAATCAATTGACGCAAGATGTTAAAATAACGTCTCTTCAAGGTCATTTCCATGATGAAAGTAAGGGAGATTTTATCAAATCCTGAACTGTTTCAGTGAAATGATGAAATGAACTAGTCCGGATATGCATTGGCAAAATGCTATCCTGGGAGGGGGTGTCGAATCCTTGTACTTCCTAACCATACAGGTAGTGCTACCCCGATCCTCTAAATATCAACCCAATATCTTTAAAAAAAAAGGGTTGCTTGTTCATTTCATCATTTCACTTAACAGTTCGGGGATTTGATCAAATCATTTACTTACATCAGGGAAATGACAAAACGAGACGTTATTTTAATATCTTGCGTGGATTGATCATCTCCCTTAGGAATTCGATGAAAGTCCCAATTTCATCATTTTCCTGCGATACACATAAGGGTCTTAATTTAGATCTGAGCTGAAGTGTCGTATTCGCTATTTGATTAATTAATGAGTCATGATCACATGGTCCATTGTTGATAGCCATTACGTTGATTCTGCAGCGAAATTAATTCAAATGAATAAAGATTTATAACTACAAGAAGGAAAAAATATGATTATCCTCTATTGTTTCTTAGAAAAAAATCCAAGCCTTAAGAAAACGATAACAGTTATAATTTTATTCTATTTTGTCATTATATAATTTTGTTTAATTTCCATGGAAATACTAGGGGCCATTTCCATACGGTGCTAGTATGAATCGATACAATCGGTTTATTTGTGCACATTGTCAATCTCTGTATGCTTATTTGTACCCTGAGTCAACTTACAGAAATTTTATTGTACGAATGAATTAAAACAAAGTAATCTTTTTCGAAAATAAATTCAGTCGGGTGATCTCATTTCATCTCTCTCTATATATAAAAAGGATGTTTGTATGTATGACCTCGTTTTACTCCAACACCATTCAACTGATCACTATGAAAATTGGCATGTATAAGTATTTTTTTGTGGAAATACTATCCACTTAGTGTTTTGCGTTATCCTCTTTGCTGCAGCTTCCTACCAGATGGCGCTAAAGCATATCAACTTTTGCACCGTTCAGCCAATTACCAAGTTGTCAACAGGGTCCCCAAAAATGATGCCAACTTGGCTCTATCGCCAACATTTCGCTATGTTTCCATTGAATCGTCATTTTAATGTGAGGGAAGGCGTTTCTTGCGATTATTACATATGTTTAACATAAAATAAAATAAATACAACATAGAATATTAATGTATTACTCATCCAGATATAAATTAGTTACTCTATTTCAAGCGTTCATTAAACTAAATGATATAACAATGTGTTACTTTTGCTGAGCAGAAATCAGCTTAGGAAGGTGTTTTCAAAAATAAACCCACATGGGTGTTACGGGGGTGTTATAAATGAAAAATCCTTTTTATCAGCTATTAGATCTGTAGATTTAAAATTTAACAAATCGTTTTGTTCAGCTGAGATATGCAAAAGCCTCTTTTTTGTGTTTAGTTTGCAATTTACGTTAAATTAACTCATTTAAAACTTCTTTATCTTTCAATATATATTGTTAAATTTCTTAATTTACCCGTACGAAGAACGGGTATACCAGCTAGTAATATGTATAAAAGGTCAAAAGTTTCTAGCTTTTTATCTCAGCTATGTTAAGTAATTTTTCCCAATATATATTTGGTCTTAAAGGACCATAAACACTCCACTAGGGATCGATCTCATCCATTTTTTCTTTATCTTGTTATTTTAACCTTCAAGAACTAGCATTTTGAGTGATGAAATCTCTTTTTCGGATAAGGAAAGCTACGCGTATCGACCTCTACTACGTTGCTTGTCGTAAAGGAAGACTCTTAAAAGCTTCTCTTTTTTACTCCCTTTTTTACTGCCGAGATTCGACTTCTTTCAGACATCTAGTTCCTCTGGTTAAAAGTGCTTTTTTTCCTTTATAGAATAGTTTATTTAGTTTATGTCAAAACGTAGACGTTTATGAGGAATTTGGTTCACTTATTTTTCATGACATTCGTAAATTTATGATCAATTCTACCGTAAACATGGCGATTTAAAACTTTTTTTGGGGGGAGGGGGCTATTACGAAAACTCAAAGAATGGATACTTTCTGGTTATTATTCGGAAGTTATGAATTGCAGAATTCAGTTTTCGATTCACTTATCAGTTATTTGTTTATCTCTAAGGCAGCGTTTGTCAAACTGTGGGGGCGTACCTCTTTATGGAGCGCGAGCATATTGAAATTTCGAAAAATAAGATTATTTTAAAAACTATTGATTCACTGAAGGTGAACAAGCAAAATATACGTTCTGACATAATAAGAAATAAAATTAACATTTACACTAATATAATGCACTTACAAATGTATCAGTACTATACAATGTATTTTATAAGTAATTTAACAATACTAAGTCAAGAACAAGTTTAGTAATTACCAGTGATTCCATGGGCTTGTCATATATAAAATTATATACGAAAATTAACACTTATCTTGATAATTTGTACGGCTTATAAATAGTCCCTTAACTGACGATTAATTGTTACATGATTGGCTCCTTAATGCCTTTATTTTCCACGTAGGCACGCGTATGTGATGTCTTGAGGGATGGAGGGAAGAAAATGGATATATATATATAAAAGGAAATCCTCTGATATAAGTAAATCCTTCACAAATACTGTCAATGTCCTTTTATTGCATTCAAAAGCCTGTGGAATAATTTTATGGATAGCAGTGCACAGAAAAGATCGTACTTCGGAAACACGCTTACATACGTCCGGGGCACTTAACACACCGGTTGAGCGAGACGTATATATACGCCGGTGACACTTTAAGAAGTTAAAGCGTTAAAGTATAGTATTACTGAATTCATTGCATTGTTATTTGTACGGAGCAGGGAGGGTGATGAAAATTATGATTGAATATTGAGTCGCCAATATTGAAAATTTGAGAAGCACTGCTCCAAGGTTAAGAAGTCGAGATGAGAAATCGAGGATTTGGAGATATATTTTGCTTTAACACAATTATTATATATTCTTTTTTGAAAAGTAAAGTTTGAAGCTAGCTCAAAATCCAAGTTTTTCTTTCATGAAATAGCCTAGTTTGATTCATATAGCTAAACTTCTATCCTAGCTCCTATAGCTAAGAGCCCCTATCCTAGTTTGATTCATATAGCATCATTGACTACGTTCGAAACCATGATTTTGCAAAGCGTATAAATGAATAATTTTATTGAGAGAGAGAGAGAGAGAGAGATTTAGTCTCACTTGAATTCGAACATACGCATAAAATTGTTTTAAGAATATTATAACGGGAAAATCATTTAACACCTTCTTCTCGTTCCCATCAAAATTTCTCACGCCCGTGATATTTCTGAGCTGGAGTGCTCAAAAGCAACGTGCTAAAAAGACGCTAAATATCTACAACCTCTGATAATAAAGTTCGGTGAATGAAGTCAGAACGGCCGATCTGGCGACATTGGCAAAAATAAAGTCTTGCACATGCATAGTGGCAAGTGTTGACCATCTGCCCCCCTCCCCCCAGCTGTTCAGTTGAGACTCATTTGTGTTCCGTGTAAGACTTGTTTTATAAAGTGCTTGTTTAGTATATTGGTTCTTATCTGAAAATAGGAAAATGAACGAACAAAAGATCAGTTAAAAGTTTGGTTTTAAGCTTGGAAAGACACCAAAAGAAACTGATACGTGTTTATGAAGATCAATACTCTCCAAGAAGTGTGTGTACGAGCGGTTCGCCCGTTTCGAGACAGCCGAGAAAGTGTTTCTGACGCCCCCCGCAGGGAACACTGACGACCTCTGTCAGTAACGAAAACATTAAGGCTGTTTTCGCCATATGTACGAGGGCGTTAGCTTGACGCGGAACACATTTTTTCGGACAGAAAAAAATTCCTCAATTTTTTTATTAAAATACGCGACATTGTAACTCATGCATTTGTTTATAATACAGTGTTTTAAAAATTTCAAAATATATAGTAAATAATTAGTTTTTTTCTTTTAACCTGTGAAGGGATAGCTCATTTAGCATTAACGGTATAGGGGAAAAAATGCAAAACACATTTTATAAAAGAAAAAAAAATGCGTCAACTCGGATAAAAATGAGAAGTAGGATAAAATAAGTGATTCTCTACAGGATAGTGTAGCCAGAATATATAATATTAATGTTTGAGTACTTTTATAACTGAAAAAATATTCCGCGAATTTGGCCCCTATTCTTTAACATTAGCCGAAGATAGCCTTAAGAAAGTGAGGTGATTAATCACTAAAGATTGTCTATTAACTGTGCGCATGATAGCTGATGAACTGCATATTAACCGTGAAGCCGGGCGATAAATCGTTACCCAGAATTTAGGGATGAGAAAAACGTGTTATCGATATTGACGATATTACTAACAACCAACGAAACATGACGAAGCTTTTAAACTCTATTCCAAAAGAAGACTTCTTACAAAGTTTCCAGGACTTGTATAGCATATCTCAAAGGTGCATAGTTTTTAGAGGTGACTATTTGAAAGGACAGTAAGGAAATTTTCGTTAATATTTCATACACGTTAATGTTATAGGACTAGTCACCGAACTGTATTGTCAGAGGTTGTATTTCTTATGCCCGGAATCCTGTTTATTTTTCACCAGATGACAGTACTAGAATATTAGTAACGTGTTTAGAGATAGTCATTTTATTTTAAACTAGGTGTAGAATGAAATGTGTAATCAAACATAGATATTAGCAATATGATTTTGTAACCTTAGCTCAGTTACTTAGTTCCGCTCTTCGTGAATACATGTGGAATGCGTTCTGTGTTAAAATATATATTTATATTTTATGTACTTTAAATATATATACTTTGGAGTTAGTTTGGAAGTGAATCGTAAAAATCGTGTAAAGAGATCTGAGGGTGATTCTGAAACAACTGGTTATTTTAAAACTTTGGTTAGTGGACCTGAGAGCAGTGATAATGAATCTGTACTGTTTTACCTGTGTGTGTGATATTAGTCTTTTTATCTCAAGCTTTGAAATTTATCTCACAAGACAAAACTACAATGTGTTTTTACTTTGCATAAGTGTCATGAATTCTCCTTTGATGTTTAAAACAGAAGTTTAAAAAATTTTTTCTCTTTGATAAAAAAACCAACATTTTCAGTCATAATAACCCTAAATGTTGACTTTTCTTAAAAAATTAACTTTTTTATTTCAAGCTAAAAATTTACCCAAAATTCAAAAATAAATACACATTTTGAACATACACTTAGTTTTCTATAATTTTCTTGAATAAAAAAAATAGGCACTTTTATGACCGTTTTCTTCAAAATGATGCAACTATTAAAGGGTTAAATGCAATTTCTTTATTTCCAAAAATTAAAGAAAAAATGACATATAATCAAAACATTCTCTTTTTTAAAAAAATTCATTATAATATTTTGCTTAAACGACAGCTAAGACATCTGTTCAGAGTCTGAACGCAGATTTTTGAAGTATATAATTTAGAAATGGATTTATTCATATTTTAAAATATCAGAGAAGAGAAATTTTAAGATTTATTATTTCAGTTGATCGTAACTCTGAAAATGATGGTAGTGTTTCAAAAGTCCTAGTTCAGGCTCTGTATAGAAGTTTTAGTTATACATTCATAGAAAAAAAAAATAAGCGCACAAAGGAATAATTTCGGAACTTGATATGAAGGTAATTGTTGGGGAGATATGCAAATGATTAGAAATGCAGGGTGATTGCGCATTACGTATAGCCGGTAGAGGGCGTTTAACGTCGTTCTCCTTGGAGTATAAAACAGGTAAAACAAAAGCTTGTTTGAGTGTGCTTAATCATTTACAAAGGAAAAGCTGAGGTAGACATGCCATTACGCCGTTTTTGAAGGCAATATCAGCAGTTATCGCAGTTTGAGAAGGGGAGAATCATTGGCATGATGGAAGCTGGATGGTCAGCTAGGCGAGCAGCTCGTCAATTAGGCCACTCTGATTACGTTGGAGGTGTTGGGACCAGTGGATCCAAGAGACGTCATTTACACGAAGACCAGGCTCAGGACGCCCTCGATCGACCACTCGTCGTGAAGACCGCCACATCGTGAGAAATGCACGCGTACAGCCAACTGCTTCATCAGCCGCCATCCAGGAACAGGTAGCACCTTCATTAGGGGCCCCTGTGTCTTCTCGAATCAAAAGAAGGCGCCTGGCTGAAGGACATTTGGGATCGCGCGGCCCATTACGTGTGCTGCCTTTGACGCCCACCCATCGACGCCTCCGTTTGAAGTGGTGTCGTGCTCGAGGAAAATGGACGGCAGCGGAAGGGAACCAGGTCGTCTTTAGTGACGAATCCAGATTCAATCTCAGCAGTGATGACAATCGTGTTCGTGTGTGAAGACCCCGTGGAGAACGCCTCAATCCTGTCTTTGTTTTACAGCGACACACCGCTCCCACAGCTGGTGTGATGGTATGGGGTGCCATTGCCTGCAACATACGGTCACCCCTAGTATTGATCCATGGTACCACATGTGTTGCCACTCATGCAAGGGCTCTCAGAATCAATTTTTCAACAAGGCAATGCTCAGCCTCACACGGCAAGGGTGTCACAAGACTGTATTCGCACTGTTACCACCCTTACTTGGCCTATCCGATCCCCAGATTTGTCTCCAATCGAGCATATCTGGGATCACTATGGACAGCGAGTTGGGCATCTCACGAGTTTGAATGAACTAGAGGCAAGGTTACAGCAAATATGGAACGAAATGTCTCAAGACATCATACAGACCTCGTATGCCTCAATGCCCGATCGTATCGTATCATGCCTTCGCGCTAGAGAGTGTTCAACAGGGTATTAAATCCTCCGTTCTTTTGCCTTTTTCTCTGAAATAATTGATCTTTTTTCTTTGATCTTCAAATCATTTACTTATATCAAAGTAGTCATTACGTAAGTAAAATTTCGTTTTATTTAGACGACTCCTTCTTGGTAAGCTAACTTTTTTGTCCAGGAGTGTATATAGGCAAAATATTATTATCGATGCATTTTTCTTAAAAGGGGGGGAGAGGGATGTTTTGAACATATGTCATTCTTTCTTCTTTTTTTAACAAAAAATTCCATTTAAATAGTTTTTTCGTAAAAACATGCTTAAAAATATTTTATACTCTAATTCAAGTGACACTAAATATGAAAAAAAAATTATTCTTTTATATTCTTTTTCAAAATCGTGTGGCTAAGAACGTAGTTAGTCGCGCATAGAAATGTAAATTCACAATGTTTTTACTACGTGCTGGTTAGATGAGAGTGTTATATCGGAAAATGATATACGTGACTACTACAGGGTGTCCGGGCTTAAAGTATCCAAAAGTTATGGTTTATTATGAAACTACCCATCAGAATGTAATAAACTGTTTATCCGTGGATTGGAAACCCCTCCGAGATTTTTTGGGGTATAGTTCGATCGGCCACACGTGCGTGCATTATTCGGCAATCGCAGATGATAAACTTGTTACAGTGGCTTCATTATTAAAGATGAGGACTCAGCAGTAAAAGATGAGTGCTTACTTTGGCTAACGGAATTACTGGCTTGCCTAATAGACTTATCAAGACTCCTACATAATGAATCACGCCTACGATCAATAGTATCTTCTATCACGAAAACTTAAGGATACTTGCCAGTTTGAGATACCAAAATTCCCATTTCCTTTTAAAGTTCTTTCCCATTGGTGGAGAGATTTTGATGTCGGAGGATCGACATTCCATTCTGTTCGAACACGTCGCTGTACACGCGTGACTGATTTAAATTCCGTTAACCAAAGCACCACACTGCACCTTTTGCTGTGGCGTACACATCTTTACTAATGAAGTCAATGTTAAAAGTTTATCGTCTGCGACTGCCAAATATTACGCGGCAGTGCGGCCGATCGGACTAGACCCAAAAAAATCTTGGAGCGTTTCCCAGTCCTCGAATGAACAGTTTATAACGTTCTGTTGGATATTACCGTAATAATAAGTCATTACTTTTTGATACTCTTAGCCTGGACACCTTGTATAACATCGTGGAAAGATTTTTAAAAACTATATGCCACCCACCACGATACACACAAACACTTACGTTAAACTAATTTGTGCGCGTGATTTTTTTTTATGAAATCGTACGTGTAAAAAGCATCAAATTCTAAAAAAATTCAGATATTCTTCATTAAAACTGGAACAACCTATTATTTGATTTTTTGGTCTAGTAAACAATTTCAAATTTCAAATTATAAATAACTTTTCTTTCAAAATCATGCAAAAAATATTCTGTTTTAATTAATTATTTTAAGAGTACAAGGGCATGTGTTCAAAAGAGTAAAATGCCAAAAAATAAGACTCTTTATTTATGGGACATATATCTTCACAAATTTCCAATAGAGCTTAGAATTTTTGTGATGGTAATAAAGATATTTTAATCATTATTTAGAAATACAAAAATGATTTTTTTAGTTAATTTTTTTTTTCTGTTTAATTTATGTTGGACATAATTTCTGAGATCCCATAATACATGCTAATGTTTAGGTAACATTTTAAAAAATTACGTCTTAAATATGTAAAATATTTTTTGCGCATGTATAAAACAATGCACAAAATATAGCGAACCATTTTTTTTAAGTAAAGTATTATGATAGTTTCTTAAGAAAAATAATAAAACTTTGTAATTCTGAAAATTTCTATTTTTCCCCCTTTTTCACACATAAAACTATTTTTTTAAAAAACTATCTAATACCTCGACTAAAAATAAACAGGTTCACTACATAAGCAGGTATCCTGTATAGAAATTAAAAAATTTAAAACCTTATAGTGCGATAATTTTTTTAATGTACATAAAAGCAAACATTTATGCTTTGGAGAAAATGTGAAGAAACTAAACATTTGTAAACGTTTGTTTACATTTTTGTCAATTACCTTTTCATACTTTAAGGTTATTTTATCATTGAACGTATAAGTGAAAGATATTTTTAGATTCAAAAATGTAAGCACTGTTTTTTAAGACCCTTTTATAAGCTTCACTTGTATGTAATGGAATCTTTGATTTCAATTTTTACCCACTTTAAAAGGTCAAATTAATTCGAAATTCTGCTCACTTGTCCAGGACCGATGACAATACAATAATTTAATAATTTTATTCCATTGTCCTGATCAGGATAATCAGGACTAACGATTTCCCATTTTCAGATCCCATCCCGCATCTGACGACTAATTCCAGATCCCATTTTCAGATTTTGCTACTAAAAGATTAAGTTACAACTTAGTTTGATTAATTATAAAAGGGTGTTTTTTAGTGTTTTGAACTGTGATTTATTTATACTAAAATTGAAAAATTAGTTTTTTTAATGTGCATGATGTCCTGGTTCCCTTAAAACTAATGTAATGTCTTACAGAAATTTTACCATGCTTTAAAATTTTAAATCTAATTCCATAAGAATTAATCACTTAGGTTCCTCAACGGATGGCAGTTCAAGAAATTATCATGAAAAAAAAACCAACCTTACCACATATTTTGGATATTGCCTTAATAAGGAGAATCTTATAAGGTATGGAAGATTATCTACCTCTGTATAAAAACTGTATAAATATGTCACTAAAGCATATAAACTAACGACATAGTAATGATAAAATACTTATAAAAATAAAGTTAAATACAGAAAACTCTTTATAATAAACTAATATTGTAATTTAAATAATAATGCATTGATGCTTTAATCATTCAGGCAAAGTTTTGAGTAATATTTAAAGTCATTTGCATATTAAATAACATTTAGTTTGGTATTAAATTTTCTTTAATTCCTCATTTTGGAATTTTTCTTTGTTTATAAACTTCAAATCAAAAACTAATCAAATTTCTTTTTTTAATTTCTCTTCACTCAATTTCATTCCTTTCACCGGAAAAAAATTAAACTACACAAACCAATATGGTAAAAGATAAACTCAAACACTTCTAACAAACTACAAGTGATTTCAACTGAATCTATAGACATATAAATAGAAAAAAATATAAATATCGCTTGAACTTACTCCTTATATAACTATATCAAAAAAACTTTCTCAAAATCAGAGCAGAGGCTTTGCGTAATCTTTTGTAAAGATTAAACTCATTCTTTTGTCCTTCGTTCTTCTTTTCTTTACAACCTGAACCAAACTAGAATGAATTCGAATATTCTTTTTTTTATAATTCTTTTTTCGTCATAAGAAACCACTTGCTACTTTAAGCCCTCCATCGATGGTGGGGGATTACGCATCTTAAGATCTTTCTCTTACATTCTTGTCCAACATAAAAAACGAAAGTCCGATTTCGTCGAACAGTTGACATACAACTAAACTCTTCCTTCTTTCCTACTGAGAAATAAAAAATAACTTTTTCGAACCTTTTGGACATTTTGCTGCGTTTCCATTGCTCTCACTGAATTGAGGACTATTCCAAACGTGTGGGACAGAATGGGAATCTTCAAACCTGCTTTGAAAATTCGAAAAATTTCACTGTTTTTTTTATCTGGAGTTGGATATAAAAAATACTGAAATATACTTTCACATTTTTTTGGTAATCTTAAAGGGCAAAGTTTCGAATGAGTATCTTTAAAAAAATGACTATGCTTTCAAAAATATTTAAATAAAAGTTTCACCTAGAAACTTCAAACTGGTCAAAACATTTCTCTCTCCTCCCCCCCCAAATGAAAAGGAAAATGAAAGACTCAAAAATATTTCGAACCTTACATCAAACAATCAATCTCATAATGAAATAAAATTGACACTTTAAAAACCAAAGAAAAGCTTTTCTATACGAAACAATTTAGAACAGTTATCTCCAGTTTTTCTTATTTAAGATCCACTAAAACAGCAATAAGTATATGAAGCACCCCCAATTTAATATAGGTTCACCGCGTTCTTCGATAATCAGGAGTTATGGTATGAGGTAAAAATTGATTTGGTAGCAAGAAGGTTTTTTTTATCCGTGTCAATTTTACAGCACGGAAGTCTGTAGATGAGATTTTACTCCCTGCATCCTTCTCAGACCTCTGAGCTTACATTTTAACAGAATAATGCACGAAAGCACTCAGAATACGTTTTTACTGCTTTTCTTTGGGCTTTTTTTAATCCGATCCTGGCCTACGAGATCACCAGACCTACCCTAAATTGATATCGTCAGGCCTCTAATAACCAGACATCTCTGCCTGCTCGTGATTCATTTTGATCCTCCTTGATAATTAGAACGTGTATGACAAGCAATCCCACAAAGAAACCCTAACTATATGAAGAAATGCTAAACCGGATAAGAGTTTTTATCATTGCCAGAGACGGGCCAATGCATTATTGTTTTTTTTTGTAAACTGTATTTCGGGGATAAATCATTATATTCCTATGAGAGCGTCAGTGTTTTATTTTTGATACTTTTACATCTCATCTAACGATTCTCCTTCCATTTAGGGAAATCCTTATTGTTGAGTCAACTTTTTTGTCATGGAGTGCCATACAAACACATTGTTTTTCTTTGAAATGCATCGATCTTGCAATATCCTCAGCTCTAAAATTGTTTTTCTAAAATTATGGAGGGGTTCCTAAGATAAAGTTATACTGAGAAGGCTTCGGCGCTCTCCGATGGCTTAGAGGTAGCGTGCTTGCTTAGTAAGCCAAAGGTTGTGGGTTCGACCCCGCCGATAGATTTTCTGGATGGATTATGTTGTATGTGTAAAAGACCCCTTGCGGATCAATTTAGCTTTTAATATTCTCGGGAAAATTAAATCACGGCAATATTTAGCCTCCAATGAAAGCTTGGATTTTATTCATTAAAGCGTTGAAGTTTGGTAGCAAAAGCCTCCACTAGATGGTGCCACCATGAAATGGTTCTCAAGTTAAGGCTGCGTTTCTCAAACTGTGAGGCGCGCCCCCTAGAGGGACGTGACAACCCTACAAGGTGGGGCGACTATATTAAAAAGTCGAAACACCAAAAGATTATTTTTAAAAAATTATTAATTTGTTGAAAGTAAACAAAAAAAAAAGGCATTTTGGCGAAATAAAAATTAAAATATGCATTTTTAAACTAATATACAGGTAATTCACTTATAAATGTATCAGTACTCCGCAATGTATTTTACACTTATGTCCATAAATTAAGGATAATGAAGTTCAGGCAAAGAAAGAGACAGAAGCAAAACAAATTTGACTTATTTGTAAAGTCTATTTATTAAACAAAAGGTAAAGAGCAAAAATGATGCTATATGTTTGACATAATTAATAAAAATTGCGATTTTTACTCCCTGAAGCAAATTTCAAAAAAGAACCTATTTACAAAAAACAGTATAACATGGTTAGTATGATGGTTAATACGGAGTATGTCTCCCGGACGATGCAATACGGGCCTTACAACGCCTAGGCATGCTGACTATCAAATTATCTATCTGATCTTGGGGAATATTACACCATTCATCAAGCAATGCCCTCCGAAGTTCCGGTAGACAAGTGGAAGGAGGTCGACGGGCTGCAATTCGTCGGCCAAGCATATCCCACACATGCTCTATTGGATTCAAGTCCGGTGAGTATGCTGGCCAATCCATACGGGTGATATCCTCCAATTGAAGGAATTCGTCTACAATGTTTGCACGGTGAGGACGGTCGTTGTCATCCATAAACAGAAATTCAGCACCCATGGTGCCCCGAAACAAACGTACATGTTGTTCCAGAATGATATCACGATAGATGGGGCCTGTCATCGTTACACTCTGAACATGAAGGTCAGTTCTGGAACCAAGAATAATTTCTCCCCAAACGAGCCATCCTGCACCACCGTAACAGTGTCATTCAGTGGCGTTCGCTTGGTGGTAACGGGTACCTTGTGCTCTCCATATTAAAGTCCGGCGAGAAACAGACTGCATACTAAACCTGGACTCATCGGAAAACATCACACGACCACCGTTTTGGTGTCCACAATGCATGCTCTCTATTCCAGATTAATCGCAGGCGACAGTGAGTTGCGTTAAGTGGAACACATCTGACAGGCCTACGAGCATATAGACCAATGTGCCCTAAGCGTCTGTATACGGTCTGCCTTGAAACTGTTGTACCGGTAGCTGAAGAGAGCTGACGAGACAGGTCTGATGCTGTGTTCCGTCTGTTTCTTTTGGTAGTAACTGCTAAATATATCGGTCCTCATTTGGCGTTGTAACTCGGGGGTGACCTGTGCTGTAACATCTACTCACATTATCATCATCTTGGAATCGTTGCCAAAGCCTGGAGATGACACTCTGGGCGATTCCAAGTTCCTCGGATACTTCCAGCTGGGTACGTCCACATTCCAGTCGTCCAATAATTCTACCATGTAAAAAATCAACCAAATGTTTCCTTTGTGCCATAACTATGCGGTTATTTCACTAAAAGGCTTTTGACGCGCTTGCGAAAAATTTTACTTCTTTGCCACCATTCTTTATATACCCTTCTCTTACACTCTCGTCATTGTGACGTACTATCCGCGCCATCTGGTGGTTTCCTGTAATTTGCATATTCTTCTTCAAGATGTGTGTGATAATTCTATAGGTGAAATTTTTATTTTAGAGTTCAATTTCTGTGTATTTCTGAATTTTCCTTACATTATGGACATGAGTGTATAATTAATTTAACAATACTAAGTCAAGAACAAGTTTAGTAATTACCAGTGAACCCAATGGGCGTGTCATATATAAAATTATATACAAAAATTAACACTTATCTTGATAATTTGTACGGTTTATAATTAATCCCTTCAATGCCGATTAAAAACTACGCGATTCACTTCTCAATGCCACCGCTTAACATAAAGAAGTGTGTATGTGGTGTATTGAGGCAGGGGGTAGAAAAGGAATAAATGAATAAGCAAAAATATCTTATGAAATAAGTAAATGCATTGCAAACAGTGCCAAAACATTTTATTGCATTCCAAAGCCTTCGGGATAATTTTATGGATCGCAGCGCAGAAAAAAGATCGTACTTCGGAAATACGCATATATACGTCTAGGGCAATTAGCACACTGGCTGAGCGAGACGTCTATATACTCAGTGGCCCTTAAGTGGTTAAAGTCGTATTGTAGCTTTAGCGTCACAAAGTTTTGTGCTATTGAATTTAATACTATGTTATTGTATGGAGGGGAGGGGCGTGATGAAAATTATGATCAAATGTTGGGTCGCAAATATTGAAAGTTTGAGAAGCGCAGCGTTAGGGGACTTGCCGTGTCTGTAAATTCTAAGTTGCTAAAATGCATCCCCATTGAGAAAAAAAAGTTATATAGAGTAATTGCAAATAGATTTTCTTTTGTCATTTCCTACCTCGATAATAGTGACTGCCATTCAAATTCAGTAAAAAATATTTAATTTCAATAAGAGATGAAATATCGGTTTAAATTTGTGTCAGAGTGGTTCGGCGTTGAAGAACTAGAGAAAAAAAGTATGGAGGATATTATCTTCGTTTCTTTCATCAGCTGGGAATTAAGAACTTAATTACTTTAAAGTTTGTAGAAACATTTTACCGATTGTACGAAACTCATTTGATTAATTTAATAATTTTATTTACAGAAGAATATATGCATTACATTTTTTCGGGGAAGTTCAAAACACATTTTCTCTCTATATATAAAAAAGGGTTCGTGATGCTGTAATAAATTTATTTGCACATAAGGTATTGTCCATAAAAGCAACTACGTCTTTACAACAGAATGGAACAAAACTACACTTTGGATAAATTTACATTTATGATGACGATGAGGCTTTGCAAGAACGTGCAAAAACAGTTAAACGTGACGATGTATTGAAAATTAAAATACAGAGATGAAGTTTTGAAATTTATTTTTTCCTGCTTTCAATGTATTGAAAAGAAATAGAACTACATAATACATGGAGATTACAGTTATATAATCTAAGCAATAAAAACAGTTGTATAGTTTGTGTTGTTGTTGTTTCTAATGCCCCTTCTCTGGTGCAGTTAGATCGAGGCCCACGAAATTCATCGTGGCAAGGGGCTGGAAGTACGCCTGTCGTTGGCCTTGGCCTTAAACACCATAGATGTGCCAGTACAATTTAGATCGGAGAAATTCCCAATGACGACACCACCTATCTCCATCTCCCCAATTTTGGCATGGAACTGAAGGGGAGGGAAATATTCTCCAGTCCCCTGCACTCGTGACTCAGCCCACGAGACTTTCGGACCCACTGATTTAACGAGAACGTACTCCGTGTGTACTCGGAGGGTATTTGGTGGCATCAGGCATCGAACTCAGGCTTGCCGGTCTGCAGTCCTATGCTCTAGCCACTAGGCTACCCACGGCTAATCTAGAATTTTTACGCCTGTCGTTAACCTTAGCTTTGAGCACCATGCAGGTGACAGTACGATTTTGCTCGGTTCCCTCCCAATTTAGAGGGAAAAAACCCTGGGGGTGGTCAGGGGCTTCCACCTCTCTTATTTTTCCACCAACCACACGAGAGGACTTGCGGCTCGACGGCTATTTAGAGAGTAACCCCATGCCGCAAAGGCACTATACATTTACAAACATCCATGTTTTCTCTGGGATTCGAACCCAGTCCCAACGGTACCGCAGTCAGCGTCGCTAACCACTATACCAGTTGGGCGACCAGTTGGGGACCAGTTGTACAATGGGGGCTGGTCTACGGTTAGGGTGGCATAGGCTACCCCCCTTCACCCTAGCTATAGTAAAAAGAAAAGAAAAATCACAGAATTATGGTATTTTGATAAAACTTCTCCAGAAGCGATGTCTTTAAGGTTTGCTCATATTATACTTTAAGACGAATTTGTATCCATATTTCCTATACATATATTTTTATTAAATTTTAAACTTAATTTTGTGAGGGAATCGTCCCTCTCTCTTTCCCGCCCAGATATGTGGGAGGAAGAGAAGCAGTACCAGACATATTCAAAATCAACTTATTTATTGATCTCATAAAAATGGCAACACTGATTTAATTAATTTCAACAAGAAGAGAATGTATCAATGTAAGCAATATACGTGGAACAACAACGAGATACACGAATTATAAGATTACAAATATCAATCTCTTTATTTTGAGATCAATTCTATTATCCCAATTAACTTAACGTTGATTTAATTTTAGTGACCAATCGTCACTTTAAATCTTTCGGCTGTTTAATATTTGAAATATTCTATAAATTTGAGCGATACCTGATTAGTAGCAATCTCACCTAATTTCTAACTTTCTCCCCCTCCTTCTCCTCATTGTTAGCTAGAAAACCTTGAGTATATAGTAGAGGAAGGTACGCGAATAGATCCGTCACAATTTTAAACTAAAATATATATCTTTGAAACTGCTAGTAAATGTAGTGTAAAGATTGAAAAACTCTCCTTTACATCACTTTTAGAAATGCATTTTCTCTTTGCTAAATTCAGTGTCAAATTTAAAAAAAGAAAAAATAAATAAGCCAGAGATAAATTTTAAATGATGTACAAAAATTAATTACATAACTATCTAAACTAACCAACTGTTTCTTCATTATCACGTGTCAGTTAATTGGATGTATCAACAAATGATTTATGTAGTTATATTTCATACCTTTCGGTTCCTACTATCTTTCTCTATATATTTATTTAAATATCTTGTTCAAATTTTCAACCGTTAATAAAATATATATAACTTTTATTCATCCATTCAAGTTCAAATACATTTTTAAACTTGTAGTGGATGACACTTGAAGTTATTATAGTTTTTACAAATATTAATTCATTAGTTAAGTTTCATTTTTTAATTTTAAATTTATTCTGTTTTATCTCTGACGATGTTAGAACTAGCTGCAGCAGATGGCGTCCGTGGGTTTTTTCAACGAATTTTTTTGGGGGCTTCAAATACGTATTTTTTCCACTCAAGTTCAAAAACATTGTTTTTAACTTATGGAGGATGACACTTGGTGTAAAAACATTTTTTCTAGTATTAATTCATACATTTATTTTAATTACTAAACTAAAATTTTTCTTAGTTGACCTAAGTAGGAAATGGCTTAAATTTTTTTTTTACATTTCAACAGAGCAAAATCCTTAATGAAGTTCATATTGTTAATTCGTAGAAGTAATTAAATATCATAGTTTAAATATTTTAAATTCTTATCAACGCACTACTTTTAAATAATGTATCAGAAACATCAATTTTCGTATACATTTTGATATTGCAGTTTCCAATTTAATTAAATGAGCATTTATTAGAGGACTTTTTAAAATCCGTTGAGGATTTTTGAAAACAATTTAAGTTACGATGCCACAATTAGTTGGGTCATTAATGTCGTTGGCTGATTATATGTTAGTGTCTAATTACGATTCTTTGAAGAAAATCTCACTAAATAAGGCGCTGTGTTGCCCTTTAATATAATAAATATTAATTAAATGTCGTGTATTAATTAAACAGGGAATTTTCTCTTTTTCCGTCTGAAATTTATCTGTTTTTCTTATTTCTTAAGTGATTTCTAAGCAGCTTTAATTCTTTGAGACATCTTCAACAGCAGTTCAACACTAGAACGGTGTCAATTGAACACCGGAGCCTGTTTAGTTTGTTCTCCTTTCCGCATTTTTGTAGGGATTTTGAAAACTTTTCGTAACTTTTAATAATTTTCTATTGTGATTGCGTGGAAAATGTTTCGTGGTCCTAAGTTAATTAGGAGAAATTTTACAACTAAATATACCTATCACATCCGCTGGTGTCGTTTCGACAACAAGGCAATTTATCGTTATAAATAACTGTCGTTCATCAAAAGATAGTTCACTAAGTAGATACCATTAGTAAAAATAAACTTCCGGGGAGTATTAGCGCACATTTATTTGACTTTGAATGGGTTCACAGCAGAAATGAGTCAGTTATACTAAAATTGTTGAGTCTAAGTGTTGCGTTACATAGCATTTGCTTATCTGCTATTGTGTTCAAATTATGTTAGGGCAAGAAATTTGAAAAATCAAGTAAATACTGAATTACAAATTCATAAAAAAGCAAAAAGGGCAAAATTAAAGAATGTAATGGAAATACAACTAAACAAATGTGTGTCTCTTGCATGAAAATGGTATGCGGAAAATGTACAGGAAAAATTGAATATCACTGCATTCATTGCAAATGAGGTTTGTACAAAACATTATGCATACAAACAATAAATAATAATGAAAAAAGTTACATTCTCACAAAACTTATAATTTTGCTTATTATACTAATATTTATGAATATATTATCTTTTATTCCATTTTACAAAATTAAGTAATTTGTTTTGCTACAGTTTTTATGTTATAAAGGGTCATAATATATGATAATTACATTAAAAATATTAAAAACTCTTAAAACTAAACCCTACTGAACTTTAGTCCAGCAATTATTTAGTTATTACAATTAGTTTATACATTTTATATAACGGTGTAAAAGCAACACCAGCGGACGTTTAAGTGTAATTGAAATCCCGAACGTTCTAGTATTCACCAATTGCTAAGGAATATTAATGTATAAATTCAGGAGTTGTTTTATTTGATGCTCATCTGCCTAAAAGGTTTCTGTTAAGAAAGAAAATAAATTACTAAGGTAGAAAAAGAACAAATAATGCAAATATTTTAAATTAAATTATTGTATTTGATTTCATTTTTACATTAGATTTTTAATAGGAATCGACTATGGAAAAAAAATCTAAAATCTCTTCCATAAACGTTTCCATTTCTTTGTAGGAAGTAATTAAAAAAGTTAATCTAAGTATTGAACAATTTTAAAGCTAACTCGAGTACTTAGTTTTCTTCTTATATAACGATAGATAACACAAGCCTGCAAAATGGAAGTTTTTGTGAAATACAAAAGAAGTTTTCAATGATTTTTATGTAATTTGATGGTGGTGATTTCGAAAACGACCACCCTTTTTTCCCGTCACGTCAGTATTTTTTAGACTCGATATTGATATTTTTGCTAAAATCCTATTTGAAAAGGAATTCTCTTGAACAATTTAGCGTGTGCTATCTAGCAACAGTCGTTTTTATCCAGTTAAAGGTTTTTTTGTAAATATAGGGTTTTGATGAGGCAAATTGATTTTTCACCAAATTGTTGAAAACCGCTGTTGCCAAATCTCATGAATTGCTCTGGTTGAGAGAAAAATAAGATGTTCCTTCGAGGTTCAAACTTTTTGCATCCAATTATGGTACAGTTTCTAGAAAAAAAAATCACCAACCAACATACAATTTTAAGTTGTTTTTATTAAGGTTATTTACATACAATTAACGATTCACCAAGATTCAAGAGAAGCAAATATTATGCCAGAGTGCATGAAAGTTTGAAGCAAATTTCATAATCCACCAAAAACAAAATTTATATTTAAATATGTAATCTTTTATCTTTTAAACTTTTTGATGTTCTTTTCTTATGTTAATCTCAAGCCTATCTCGTGTTAATATCCAACAGTAGTCGATGATCATGATTTTATCCTATCTTTCTTGATACTTGCGCTTCATATCTTTAATGGTGGAACCTTTCACCCTGTTCTTCTCTGACTTATCCTAAATTTTCGGGAGAAAAGTCCTTATATGAGTGAAGGAAATGTATTTTGACCCAACCAACCTAAAATTCTTTTTCCTTTGTTGTCATGGTAGTCTTGAATTTTTTATCCTTCGTAAGCTTGCGGATATTTGAACCAACAAAGATCCCCTCTTTCTGAACTTGACTTCTGATAAACCTGGAAACTTTTTTCACAGGTACTTGAAACAATCACCATCTGATGGAAAAGCCTTGTCAAACTGCTTCACTACACTTAATTTTATATGCAAAGGAGTTGACAATATATTGTTTAGCTCAACTAAACTGTTCATAATCCCATTCTGGGCACGAGGCTTAAGATTTTTGCCTTTTTGGCCATTCTGTTTTAATGCTATGTTGAGTCTTATCATGACTGCCCTACTCACAAATGAAACATTGCATATCCACCTTGTAGACCAAGAAGCATGTATATAACTTTCAAATCACTACAAATGGTCCAGCCATGGTCGGTATACTTTGTTTTGTTGAAGACGGGAGTCAGGCTTTCATAGTATTCCATTAAATGCACTGAGTGTCTAAAGGCCAACGCACGCAAGGCCTATCACGCACGCATATTTGGAACAGCAATTAAGGACAATTTTTCAAGAAGCTGTGAGGTTGAAGGGTTGCCGTAAGATATGCTCTGTAGTCAGCTGCGCCATATCTTCGCATTGAAAATTTACTCGCAGATTTTTCTGCATCGGAAAACGAACATTTAATACACTCTGTCGCAAAAAAATATATGCACCCAGAAGAAATCAAGCTACAATCACGAAACTCGGCAAGAATGTAGTCTGGTAAGAGATATGCAAATGATTAAAATTTCGAAGCCAATGAGACAAGGCTAAGTGTGCTATGCGCATATTAGTTGCGCAACTGGGAGAGTTTAAAAGCATGCGTACGAGCGCCGTACGGCTATCCAAACGAATCTGATGACTTTGATAGACGATATTGAGACTTAGGATGCCTCTAAGACGTAATCGGCGGCAGTACGAGCAGCTGACGGACTTTGATAGGGGCCGTATAATAGGCCTCAGAGAAGCAGGTTGGTCGAATAGACGTATCGGCCGCCACCTCGGTCGGAGCGATATGGTAGTTGCTCGGTGTTGGCAACAGTGGATCACAGAAGGTAGAGTGTACCGTCGCGGAGGGTCAGGACGTCCCAGGAACACAAATGATCGCGAGGATCGTGCAATCAGAAGAGTGGCTACTTCGGCACCAACAACGTCGCTAGCATCGATTCAACGCCACTTACCTCCTTCCAGACATCCAGTGCCATCAAGAGAAACCATAAGGAGACGACTGACCGAAGTTGGCTTGAGGAGCCGACGTCCGCTAAGACGCTTACCACTGACCCCACATCATAGGCAGTGTCGACTGGATTTTGCCGACCTCGGGCAACTTGGAGTGTGACAGACTGGAGACGTGTCATCTTCAGTGATGAATCCCGATTCAGTCTCAGTGCTGATGACCACCGCACACGTGTCTGGAGGCGCACCGGCCAGCGGTCCGATCCGGCATTTATTGTCGAGCGGCATACAGCAATTTCACAAGGTGTGACAGTGTGGGGAGCAATTTCTTGGGACACACGATCATCTTTAGTGGTCCTTCAAGGCACTTTGACAGCTCGCAGATACGTGGACGATATTTTAACGCCGATTGTGCTACCCATGCTATCAAGTCGCCCAGGTGCCATTTATCAACAGGATAATGCTCGTCCACATACTGCGCGACTCTCCCAACAATGTCTTCAAGGATATGACGTCCTACCATGGCCTGCCAGGTCACCAGATCTTTTGCCAATAGAGCATGTCTGGACGCGCTGGGAAGGCAACTGCAGCCGTCCCGAGATACAGGAGAATTAACTGCGCAGATGCAAAGAATATGGCAGGATCTTCCACAGGGGGTCATAAGTGATCTAATTGAATCGATGCCACGCCAAATTTCGGCTTGTATAGCTGCCAGAGGTGGCTTTACTACTTACTGATTTTTAACCTTTTGCAAGCTGTAACCGCTTAATAAAATGATATTTTGTTCTGAATTTTTAATCATTTGTTTATTTTCATATACACTACATGCATACCAAATTTCGTGAATGTAGCTCAATTTCTTCTGGGTGCATATATTTTTTTGCGACAGAGTGTATTATTTGTTTTATTCCGCTAGCGCTTTTGTTGACGGTCGTAAACAGAAACGAAGCACCATTCTGTTTAAAATATTATATGTCATTAAAATATTATACCTCATTTCTGATGCGCTTGACGAAGCCGAAGCTGCCACCTTTACAGTTATCTTGTTTATGACGTAGGGAGCCGAAGAACCTCATTGGCTGGAATTTCAAGCAATTTTTCAGCTGACTGAGGAAAAGTTGTGTTCGGAGTGTTGTTGCTATGGTAACTTGGTAGAAATTCGTCGGAATGGTTGCTTTCAAGGAAAATTGTTCTATATACCTATGCGTGTAATAAGGATTTAACTGGTAAAGATGCACAATAGTTTAAGTGATGAAAAATGACAGCTTTAAGGATCCATTACGATAAATGTATAAATAACTTCCATTCATTTTTATCGTTGGTGGTATTAAAATCTGCTCATCAATCCAAGAACATCCGAACAGTAGACCAGATCCTCATTTTCCTCAAAGTACTTAACAATTTTTTTTCTGCTCCTGTACCAATAAAAAGAGGTTCCTTTCACCAATAAGTTTTTTTTTCAATCTGGAGACCAGCAGTTCAGCTATCTTTTCAAAAGGCACACATTTATAGTCAGATCATTAAGTTCAACCTGGGAGGGCTGAGGTGAATCAGCTCCAAAGAGGTTATAAAGAGTGTTTTTTTCCAGATATAGAAGTTTAAGTTGGCATTACTTTCCAAGATGGCGACCGATTTAACAGCTGTCAAGTGATTTATTCTCAGTTTGGTTTGGCAATTCATCAAAACGATCATCAAGCAAGGCGTAGATTCGTC
This sequence comes from Trichonephila clavipes, assembly GCA_019973935.1. Taxonomy (NCBI): domain Eukaryota; kingdom Metazoa; phylum Arthropoda; class Arachnida; order Araneae; family Nephilidae; genus Trichonephila; species Trichonephila clavipes. The sequence goes on along the minus strand of BMAU01004205.1, from coordinate 77,706 downwards.
GAATGGGCCCAAAACGAGATTGCCGTTGTTCCCGATTTTCATAAGCGAATTTTGTTTAGCAATGAAGCGCGTTTCTGGTTGAATGGTTACGTCAACAAACAAAACTGCCGCATTTGGAGTGAAGCTAATCCACAAATGTATGTCGAAACACCGTTACATCCAGAAAAACTGAATATTTGGTGTGCTTTATGGGCTGGTGGAATCATTGGTCCGTACTTCTTCAAAAACGATGAAGGCCACAACGTTACAGTCAATGGTGATCGGTATAGAGCCATGATTATTAACTTTTTCATTCCTGAATTGAACAATCATGATGCCCAGGAGCTGTGGTTCCAACAAGACGGCGCAACATGTCACACAGCTCGTGCCACAATCGATTTATTGAAAGAAACGTTTGGTGATCGCCTAATTTCACGTTTTGGATCTGTGAATTGGCCTCCAAGATCTTGTGATTTAACAACGCTAGACTATTTTCTGTGGGGCTATGTAAAGTCATTGGTCTATGCGGATAAGCCACAAACGCTTGACCATTTGGAAGACAACATTCGGCCGTGTTATTGACGATATACGGCCACAAATGTTGGAAAAAGTCACCGAAAAGTGGACGTCCAGATTGGACTACATCCTAGCCAGCCGTGGCAGTCATATGCCAGAAATCATATTTAAAATGTAGTGCCTCAAGATTATCTTTCGAATAAAAAAAATTCAGGTCAATCGAAGAATACATCGTTGTTTTATTGCAATTTAAAGTTCTATACCTTTAAAAAAACACCCTTTATTTTGTATCGCAGTCTTGAACCTAGAACTGAAACTAGATGGCAGAGAGAGACTACGATGGAAATGTTATAATCTGTATGTTTCACCACGGTATAATGAAGGTGAGCCAGATAGAGGGAAGAAATGTAACACGGAAAAATATTTTTGGTAAATATTCATAAAAATTCAAGTAGAATTGAATTTTTCAAGAAAACATGACGTTATAGAACATTTTCAATATTATTTTTTAAAATTTGTACCAAAGTGTACATAAAGGGGAGCTATTACTTCTCTTGTGTTTTCTCCATCGCAGGCCCGTGTAATTATATTAAAAGTTTCTAAGGAGATTAACTACGTTCATAACTGAGATTTTGTAAAAGCTTATGAATATATATATATACATATATATATATATTATATTTATAACATATACATATATGTGTATGTATATGTATATATATATATATATATATATATATATATATATATTTGATATTCAGTGTCAGCTGAATTAGAATATACCTAAGTTATGGCAAGAACAAATTATTTAAAGGCAACTTTTCGGCAATGTATGAAGAAAGACTGACCTATTTTCAAAAATTCTCTTTTTATAATAATTGCTTTCACAGAAAGAAAATAGTTTGCCTGTATATAGATAGGACTTCTATATCCCGGGGTTGAACTAAAAATTTTAAAATGCATAATTAAAAGGGCATTTATTCATATTTTAGCACATCAAAAGCAGAGAAACTTTAACAAAACAAAAAAACATCCTTTATTATTTCAATTGATCTTTACTCTGAAAATAATGTGAATTTTTTAAGAGGACTTGGTACCCTTTGAGCAAATTTCTTTATTTACGTATTTAAAAACTAAATTTTAGCATTTTATACAATGTTTCTATTCAAGAAAATGATACCAGATGAAAATTTTCATATATTATTCACACAGTTTTAAAAATTTAAATTTTTTGAAGAAAATTGTGAAAATTTTAAAATTCTACTCCTTTTGTAAAAATTAATTTTTTGACCTGAAATTTTTTTATAATATTCTTATGGATGTTCTAAGAAACTTTAGGGATCGATTTTAGAATAACTTCATTCGTTTTCGAGAAAAAAATAAAATGTTGATATACAGGCTAAAAATCAACGAAAAAGCCAACATGTCTTACATTTTATTTTTTTTAAAAAAAAGTATTCAGTTTATAGCAAAACGGATCCCTAATTTTATTACATGCTTTATTTTTAACACGCAGGGAAAAAATGGAAGGATTGGTAAATAATTGTCGAAGGAGTAGCATTTTGAATGCACTAAGGTTTCGAAAAACACAAACTGAGAAAAACCAGTTTAAAGTTTATAATTCTGAAAAAATAATTATTATAAGCTTAATTAAACTTAAAATACCACTTTAAGATATTAGTTATACGTTTTTCTTTAAAAAAATTGCATTTTCAAATTTTTTCAACCCACACATTTTTATAAATGATCCACTTTTAGAAAGTACTAATTGCACAAGAAAATTCAAGAAAAACGTTAAAAAAATTTTTTTTCTATCACGACAGAAATTTTAGCTGTTTTTTTTCTTATAATACTAAAGCATTACATTTGTATGAAAAATATATCAGGAATAAGAACCGAAATTATGAAATTATTAATATAAAGTGCCTTAACTTAAAAATTTTACATGCACACATTTCACAAAGAAAAAAAATGATTGTATGTATTGCCTCGGAAATATTCTGCTTTATATATTGCACATTCTTTTTTTAATGTTATTATTTCTCTTTATAAATTAGATTTTTTTTATCAAAACGCTTTTTTTAGCTTTTTTTTAAAAAAAGGGGTCGTGGCTGAATCGCCTAAATTGTTTTCAAATGAAGTTTTATTCAACTTCTAACTTTCCGACATGCACAAGGGATATATCACTCGAAAGATAATAATGCAAAGAATAAGATTAAATGAAAATAAAAAAAACGATTGGTTTGTGATTTTTGGGGTACCATGTCTTCTTAAAAACTGTAGTTTAGTCCCGTGACAGAAGTCATCCTAGCTCAGGGGTTGACAGCATATGGCACGCGTGCCACATGTGGCACGTGGTACAATTCTTAGTGGTACGTTGCACTACTCAACCAATTTATTAATTTTTGAGTTGTTGGAAGTTGATTAATTTCTAATGAACCTTATTTGACAACCATCTTCAGCAGCGCATTATGGACATTCACTGAATTACGAAAAGATCTGAAAGATTTTTTCGTAACTCTTAAAGATAATTTTACAGCTATTTTGTAAATTATTGATTGTCATTATTGGAGGGATTCAATCGTTTGAAGAGAGAAAATTCTACGTACTCCACTTTCCGCTTTTGGTTTTGCATATTTAAAAGTAAAAAATCTTTCCTCATATGAAAAATATTTCGAGTCCGCAAAGAAATTTTTTAACAACTGAATGTTCAGAATCGTGTGAAATTGAAAGTCATACATTATACCCCTGTTATTGCGATATGAAAGTAGAGCGGTGCAAGCACTATGTTTACATTAAAATTTTTATTTATCTTTTTATTTAACTGTAATGAAAGTGAATACTTATGTTATAAGTTGTCTTTTTCTTATTTTAAAATAAATATGTTTAAAAATACATAATATATGACCTACTTAAGGTATCTGACTACTTTCGAAACCGTTATTTTGCAAAAGCGTATAAATGGATAGTATTTATGATATTTAATGTCACTTAGATTAGAAAATGCGTATAAAATTGTTTTAAGAATAGTATTACAATGTACAATGTTTTGACAAAAAATGAACATAGAATGACCACTTTTCAAAACATTCTCCTTTTGTGAAAAATACTTCTATTATAATAATATTTTGCCTGTATATAGCTCAGACCTCTGTACAGAGGCTCAACTAGAATTTTTGAAATATATAACTTAGAAGTGGGTATATGCCTGTTTTACGGCAACAGAGAGGAGAAATTTTAAGAAAAAAATGCCTATAATTATTTCAATGGGTTGTAACTCTGAAAATAATGTGAATTTTTCAAAAATCATAGTTGAGCCTCTGTATAGAGGTCTGGCAAAATATTATTATAATAGAAGCATTTTTCCCAAAAGGCGAACATTTTGGAAAAAGGTTATTCAAAGTCAATTTTTTTGCCGAAATTATATATTTAAATATTTGTTTTTCGTCAAAATTTCCTTAAAACAATTTTATACATGTATTCTAATCTATGTGACACTAAATATCATGAAAATTATCCATTTATGCGCTTTTTTAAAATCACGGTTTCGAACGTAGTCGGATACCTTAAATTTTTTTCCTTTCATTTTTTTGAAGAAATAGTTATGTTTTATGTTGTTTCTTTTTATGTTAAGAAATATCTTGAAGTAATGAAAAATTAATATGTAATAAAACTGAAAATATCTATATTATTGGCATTTATTTTCTTATACTCTGCGTATATTACAGCGGGACTCGAATTGTTTCAAAAATATTCTACTGTGTGGCACGTTGAATCATATTGGTAAATTGGTTTGGCACGCCGCAGCGAAAAGGTTGTCGACCCCTATCCTAGCTATACACAGGCACACAAAATTTTAAAAAATTTTAAGCATTTTTCATAAAATGAGAATATTTTGAAAGTATGTTATTCTTTCTACTTTTTTTAATTGCAGTTAAATAATTTTTGTTACAATAATATTCTTAAATTAATTTAATATATATGTTCTAATTAAAGTGATATTAAATATAAAAAAAGCATTTCTTTACATACTTTTTCAAAATAATGGGGTTTCGAACGCGTAGTCAGTCACTTTTAAATAGTCAAATAATGAAGAGGTTAATATAACTAAAGCATAGAAAATGTGTGTGAATTAAACCCATTTTTGCCATCTTCTAATCTATTTATTTTACTAATCAAACGATTTTTTATTATTAATAACTCTGGAAAGAAAAGCGCATAAGGATAAAATGTTTCAATACAAAAGGATAATATATAATTATACATTAAGAAATCAATTTTTGTAATCAAATTATATTTATTGAGCAAAATATCAGCAATTGTATTTGATCAATTTCTTAGCCATTTGCTTATGAAATATTTGTATACATTTTAATAGCTGTTTCAGAATGTCAGAATGTCAAATTTGTGTATTGCATATTTTAATAGAAGTTGGAAAACGTAGGATTTCAATAAAAAATTTACATTTGATGCTAAGAATTCGATGTCATTTCCTACGAAAACAACGGACAAATTGGAGAGAAATTCTGTGATTAAATTTAGAATAATATCAAAACAAATTCTCTTTACCAAAGTTTTCTCTGTGGCATGCATAAAACATCACACCTACGAGAAAGGCTTCCTAGATTTAAGCCTAAATTTCTTGAAAGAAAAAGAAAAATATATTTTAAGTAAGGAATTCCATTGATGTTTCTGTATTTTCTGTTTGCCAAAAATTTTTTATTTTATTTCATTTTCTTGCGTGCCATCTGCTGATTTACTTTAAGGGCAACAGGATCTTAATACTTCTGGCTTCTGGAGAAGGAAAATAAAAGTCTTCTTTAACCACGGAAGAAAATAATTCCTTTTGTCCAAACGAGAAGTTACGAAACTTGGAATTGTCTTCCCAACCACTGAAATGCGACAGCACCACAAAATAAATCAGGAGAAACAGAACGTGATTTTGATTCTGAGTGCCCACACAGTAAACTTCACCCTTTTAAATTACTCGGAATGAGCTTGCATTCTTTCTTCGATTTAGAAAGAAGAGTATGTTATCCAAAGTTGTAGTTGTTGATACTACAAAGTTGATTTTACAGATTATCACGTTCTGACTTCATAATCTGAAATATGCTTTACGTTTAAAATTATCTGATTTCAAGCATGTTTTTAATACCTAACCAACTAAAGTATCCGTTTTCTCACGGGTTAATTTTTTTTAAAAAAAAAAATAAAAATATTATTCTTGATCTAATAGCAGAGTTGTTAGGAGAGTAAAATTCAAAACCAAATAATGTATAGGAAAATGTAAAATAAATTTTTTTTATGAGTGCACTTACTATTTATCTATAGAGCCCCTTGTGTGGCCACGGCAGCCTTGTGGACAAGGTAACAGATTCGTGGCTGGCATGACATGAGTTCGAGCCCAATCCCACTGAAGACCCGCCGTGTAGAGGAGAGATGCACGTTAAATCTGTCGAGAGCATAAACGTCCTCCCGTTAATGTGGTAGTTATGAGAGGGGGGTGCCAGCTCAGGTGTTGTCTTCATCACTTGACCATGTTTCAAAATTACGACATTCATCGCCAAAAGCCCTGGAGTAGCTGAACAGTGCGATGTTAATATTCACTCACTCATAACGCCCCTTGTGGGTTAATATTCACAAAACCTGTTTTGTAGCGTATCTCAACTCTATGAAAGGAACGCAACTTTTAAATTTCAAATCTGTAGATCTAACAGTTCAGAAACGGAATTATTTATCTACAACGCCTCTTGGGAATCGATTTTCGTTAAATCCATTAGCGGATCGCTACTCCATGAAAGGAACGTGAGTACAAAATTTCAAGTCTGCAGGTCTAATAGTTAAAAAAAAACGGGAATACTTATCTATAGCACCCTTTAAGCTCTCGCAATGCCGATTGTGAGTTGATTTAGATAAAAACGGGAACCTTCTTCGCGCGTGGAGGGGAACAAGAGTCTCCCATCCTTGATCGTACCGGGACTCGCTTTTAAGTTTTAGCAACATGCACATTGCACACTTTCTTTTTTAATACATATTGATTAAGCGACTACAGTAACTTAGTGATAATTAACAGGAACTCTTGGCCAGCGTGTCATATGCTCGAGCCCTAGTGCAACAGAAGACTCACCGCAAGCAGGCATTCATGCATTTTAAATCTGTCGAGCTCAGAATCCTCCCATTGGGGTAGGTTGCAAGAGATGGGTGCCAGCTCAGGTGTTGTCCTTGTCGTTTGACCTTAGTTCAAAGCTATGAGGTCCATAGCAACTGCATCTTATTGCTTCACAGTGCGAAGTAAATTAGAATCGAGTAGGAATAAATAAAATTCTTAAAAACGTGTTGACACCACTCATCGCTTAGATATCTTTAAACTATGGCAAAATATCGATTATATAAGCAGTCTTTCTTGTTTGACTATCTTAAGGTGAATGACTACGATAGAAATTATGAAAAAGCGTATGAATGAATAACGTTTTTGATATTTAGTGTCAGAAATAGAATATACATGTAAGTATATGAACGATAAAGAAAGTTGTTATTTAATCAAGCAAATGTTTTAAAAAAATAATTTAATACTACAAAAAATGGGACATAACAGGCCAAACATTTAAAGATTAACATAAAAGTTGGCTGAAGAGGCAAAATACTTGCTGATCTTTTTCATCCCATTGGATTACGACATCAAAGTTTGGTGGCCGAAAATTAATTCGCAAAAAAAAAAAAAAAAAAAAAAAAGTTAAATAATACAGTTTAGCTCTAAGTTTCTGTTTCTGCTGACAGTCAGACTCTTTTCGTGATGTTATAGAAAATACTACAGATGAATTAGATAAATAAAACAGCTTGAATGTAAGTAGATACTACACATACTTATAAAATTGTTTTAAAAATATATTTAGAAGAAAAAATATTTTAATGCCTTTTTTTGGCACTAAAAGGAAGAAAGAAAGGTATATTATCGAACCATTCGTTATTAAAAATGCTTCTACAATAATAATATCTTGCCTATGTATAGCTAAAAAAGTTCTATATGCTGGGGTTAAATTAAATTTTTGAAAAAATCACATATTATTTTCAGAGTTACGGTCAATTGAAACATTAATGCGTGCTTTTTGTTAAAATTTCTTTACTTTGATATATATATATACATATGCATGTATAAATCGGCTTCTAAAATATGTATTTCAAAAGTTTTAGTTCACCCCTGGTCAGTAGCGCACACACAGGAATTTTTCAAGGGGGTTCGGGGTTGAAAGTTCACATGTATTATTGTATCATGCTTCTTTTGATTTTGTCGATTTTCGGGAACAAAACGCAGTAAAAAAACTAATTTTTGAATAAATAATTAGCATTGATTAATAAAATTAATCATTAATAACAAGTAATTAATTAAATTTTACGTACTATATACTTAGAATTATAATCAATCGGGAAAAAAATCAAGGGCTTTGGGGGGTCCGGACCCCCAGGACTCCCCCCTTGTGAGCGCCACTGCCCCTGGTCTACAAGTCCTAGCTTTATATTGTTATACATGTATTTTTCGTAAAAGGAGAATATTTTGGAATTATGTCATTCTAGCTTCCTTTTATTCCGAAAAATTGCATTTAAATAATTTTTCCTTTGTAGTAATACTCTTAAAACTATTTTATACGTATATTCTAATTCAACTGAAATTACATGTGAAAAAAGTTATCCATTTGTACGCTTCTTCAAAATCACGATTTCAAACATTGTCATTTTTACTTTAATTTTTTTTCCATTTTTAAATGTTTAATTATTTTTTGCTAAAAACAAAGATTCTGAACATAGCATCAATCTAATTCTCTTTTTTTTATTTAAAACTTTTTCGAACGAAACTTAAAACTAAACCGGTTGATAAAAGGAATTACAGCAGAGACATTTTTTTTAGGTTCCATTCGATTTTTAAAGCATGATATAAAATTGAGTTACAACAAAATGCGATACAGAACGCTAAATTAGATTTTTATTCAAACGCTTTTTCCTCCTAATTTGATCAAAAATAGCACTTTTTAAGTACCGTTGAACATAGATGTAATGATATTAGGGAAATTTAAAACCTACTGAAAATTTTATTACGTAATTTTACTAGGCATTTTTGACTTTGAAGTAAAATCTTTAGAACTAAAAAGCGAAGAGATAGACTCAATTTTTTCCTTTTTCTATTTTGTAATAGAACACACGATCAATACTTCTTTTTTCTCTAGCATTAATGAGTGCTTTCTTTGATTTTTCATGATGCCATTGAATTATGTATGATGCTCCGATTGGTGTTAACCCTTTATCTACCGACGGTAATTATAAGTACCACTCACTTTAAAATAACACAAAATAACCAATTTTGCAAATATTCTGACAAGACTTAGCAGGAATATTCTTTAAAAAATCCACTCTTCCAAGATATATGACAGCACGGGTTCTATGATGAGTACTTTAGCGGAGAAGGCGAATAGTTTTATAGCAGAAATTGCGTTTTCAGCTGACGGCGTTTTCAACAGATTGCAAAGACTATCATTTTTGTCCCGAAAAAATAGTTAATGTCAAAATTTATGTGTCTTATTTTTTTTGTATGTTAATGAGGACCTTAGAAAACGATTTAACTCTTTATTTTAGGTGAACAGTGTACATAATTAATTTTACAATGGAATATCTTTAATTAACTAATTAGCTCTAACGGATTAAATTTCCCAAAGTTGAGCATTTTGTTTATGTATATCCCTTATTTTTTCATGTAGTGATAAAAAATATATTGCATGAAAAATACTGCAGTAAATCATAATGCGGTAGATAAAGGGTTAATAAATAATTATGTACAGGATGTCCTAAAAATATCACCCAAACTCTTCACAGTTAGATTTCTCGTTAGAAGTACATAAAAAATGTCCAAAGAACTGTATCTGTACTCAGTTTACGAGAAAAATACTAAAAACAAAGTATGACGTCACAGACCTATTAGACGTATCAACAGCAGTGTTTGCAAATTTTGAAAAAGGTGTTGGCAGGCTTGAGCTTTCCGGGGAATGGAAGAAAGCACATATTACGGCAGCGTGGTATTCACCGTAGTACAAGTAGCATCTAGTTAAACAACAAGCCCGTTTAAGTAGTCACTACGTCTCGATACATCAAATCCTTGAAATTGGCCCATAGGAAAAAATTCAAGGGTGTGAGATCTAGCTATCATGACGGCCATAGAATTGGAGTCTCACGTCCGATCCAACGGCCGTAGTATGTTATATCCAGAAAATCTCGTACAAGAGGACAGAAATGCACAGGAACCACATCATGAACCATCGTGCGTCATCATTTATTCATTTTCATTCACCGTATTTTCTCGTAAACTGCAGATCATACAGGTAGGTACTTTGGGCATTTTTTATGTGCTCCCAATGAGGAATCTGGCTGTGCAGAGTTAGGGTGCTTTTTTTGGGGCACCCTGTTTTTGATCTAATAATAAAGCAATTTTATATTCAACATAAAAACGTTTCAATCTTTTTCAATTGCATTATGCACAAATGATGCAATTTTTAGATGGAACACAGTGAAAAAGATTTTGGTAATCCTTCGACTACTACACTTTTGTTTCATGGAAAAACAAAATTGCTCATAAAATAATTATACCATTTTTAAAAGAACATTTAAAAAGTTGTACCCTTTCTTTCTGAGATTTTCTTTATTTATAATCCTCTATCAATATACTTAGATTTAAAAAAAAATCCATGATTCGAAAGTCTTGTTAAAGGCTGCAGATGATGCAAATTGAGATAAAATTAATTTTTCAGTAGCATTTTTCCTTCTTTTTAGTCAACTTGTAATTCTGCTTAAATATTCTTTTATCAGATCAAAAGTTTTGTGTGTTTCCAAAATAAATTTAAAAGTATCAGATATGACAAAATCACACACAAAAAAAGAAAAACAATTTCAATTATTTTCAGATTTAACTTCTATTTTACCGAAGTCAGAGGCTGCGACAACCGAGTGGTTATGATCTCGAACTGTTAGGCGGTGTTATTTCTGTCAAGTTATATATATATATATATATATATATATATATATATATAGGTTCGGGTCTGAGTACAACTAAAGACTTGCCATGTACAGCGGTTAAGGCACGTTAAACATGTCGAAACTCGAAATCATCACGTTGGTGGTGAGTGGAAGTTTGGAGAACCACCTCAGGTGTCGTCATCGTGACTTGACTGTGGTTCAGAATTACAAAATACGTCATTAATAACTCCCATGTTATTTCAGAATGCGACGCTAACTCCCATGTTATTTCAAAGTGTGACTGATTGATTCATTGATTGGATATTAACGTCGCACTGTTCAGCTACGCGAGGGCTTTTGGCGACGGACCACTTCAAAATGTGACGTTAATGAACAATAATTTTTTGTACTGAAGTCAATTGTAAAAGAATTTGATTTGAAGTATTAGAAGCACAGAAAGTAGATCAGTTTTCAAATAGATATTCTTTGAAATTAAAATTACATAATTCGAATCTTTTACACATCTATACATATAAAGGAGAAAAGCAACTCACTCACTTACTCACTCACTCACTGACTAATCACGATATCTCCGGAACTATTAAACCTACATACTTGAAATTTGGTAGGTAGGTTCCCTTCATGGAGTAGACGTCAGCTAAGAACGGATTTTGCAAAGTTCGAACCCCAAGGGGCGTTACGGGGGTTTAAGGGGCGTTATAGATAATTATTTCCATTACTAAACTATTAGATGTACAGTCGTGAAAAACTTGGTACACAGATTTCTTTCATAAAGTAGAGATTCCCTACGTAATAATTTTTACGAAAATCGACCTCCAAGGGGCGTTGAGGGCGCTTAAGGGGTGTTATACATAATTATTTCCATTTTTAAACTATTAGACGTACAGTCTTGAAATTTGGTAAGCGGATTCCTTTCATAGAGTACAGATCCCCTACTGAATGTGTTTTGTGAAAATCGACTCCCAAGTGGCGTTGTAGAGAATTAAGTGGCGTTTTAGGCAATTAACTCCTTTTTTAAACTATTAGACGTAAAATCTCGAAATTTAGTGAGCTGATTCAATTCATTGAGTAGAGATCCGCTATAAGATGGGTTTTGTGAAAATCGTTTCCTAAGTGGCTTGCGGGGGCTTAAGGGTGTTATACATAATTATTTCCATTCTTAAACTATTAGACGTACAGTCTTGAAATTTGGTAAGCGGATTCCTTTCATAGAGTACAGATTCGATGCAAAATGGGTTTTGTTAAAATCGACCCCAAGTGGCGTTGTAGAAAATTAAGTGGCGTTATAGGCAATTAACTCCTTTTTTAAACTATTAGACGTAAAATCTCGAAATTTAGTAAGCTGATTCCATTCATTAAGTAAAGATCCGCTATAAGATGGGTTTTGTCAAAATCTTTTACTAAGTAGCGTTGCGGGGACTTAAGGGGAGTTATAGATAATTATTTCCATTTTTAAACTATTTGACGTACAGTCTTAAAATTTGGTAAGCGAACTCCTTTCATGGTGTAGAGATCCGCTACAAAATAGTTTTGGGGAAAATTGATCCCCAAGTGTCACTGAGGGGGATTAAGGGGAGTAATAGATAAATATTTCCGCTTTTCAACTAACAGAACCACCTGCTTGAAAATTAGAAGGTATGTTCCGTTCATGGAATTAAGTTCCTTTTACAAAGATTTTTGCGAAAACGGACCCCCAAAAGAGTGGGGTTGCGAGGGATTAAGGCGTGTTATAGAAAAATTTCTGTTTTTGAATTTAACTCATTTACTTGAAATTTGTTGAGCACTTTTCTTTAGTTGAATAGAGTTCCACTAAGAATGGATTTTACGGAAATCAACTCCAGGGGGAAGCGGGGAGTTATTGGGGCGTATTGATAGACAAAATTCCCTTTTTCGAACTGCTAAGACTACAATAATAAAATTTGGTTTGCATGCTTCTTTTGTTGAATTGGAATCCTCTAAGAGCGCTCTCAACGAGGTATTGATGATAAAAATTCCGTTTTTACTCTGTTAGATTTAAGACTTGAAATTTAGCTCGCATGTTTATTTTATGGAGTAGAGATCCACTGAAAGTTGCTTTGGTGGAAATCCACTTGATTATTAGGTTAAGTGAGCGAAAAAATCTTTCTACTTCTATTTTAGATATAAATAGAAATTAGATATTATAATTTATGTTCATTTTATATCAAGGGGCGAGAGTGTAACAGCTATAAATATTTTTTTTCAATACAATCGAATTCTTAATGCTAGATATCAATAATTAATATATATATATAAACAGTATACATATATACAAAATCGCGAAATACGCAGTGAAGTGGGTGGGTAACGGCTAGTTATTTATAAAGGAATGAGGTTTTTAAAAAGTACAGAATGTTTAAAATATAATCATAATTTTAAAATCATAAGCATATAAAATTAAGAAGCTTTTCTGAAATAAATATTAAGTAAATTTTACGTTGCAAATGCTAATTTCTAAAATAGCTGCCTTTGTTGTATAAAACTTTATAGAATTATATATAAAGTACTATACTCTTTAAACCCTACCTAATTTTAGTATTATATATCTTTTGTGTTTCAAAATATTTGAAAAATATTAAAATAAAAAAAATTTTTTTTATAAAAATGTAATTTTTTTATTTTTTAAAAAACATGATTTATTATTCTACTTATATAAAAATAGCTACAGTGTATAATAAGAATATATTTAACTTTATAAATCAACTTATTGTTAGTAATTAGAGCTACTATTTTAAAAATGAGATGCGCAACGTAAAACTTAATTAATATTTTTTACAGAAATGTTTCCTGTTTTCATATGCTTATAATTTTTCAAATTGTAGTTATATTTTAAACATTTTACACTTTTTTGAAGTCACATTTCGTTATAAATGACATGTAAAATATTCGAATTATTTAATTTTAATTTCAAAGAATTATATCTATTTGCAAATTGTTCATATTTGCAGCCCCCGAGACGAAGTTAATACCTATAAATAAAAATATGTTTCATTATAATATATCTAACTAACAAAAACATGTCAAGAGAAAAAAAATAAACCTATTTTAGCGCGCGATATACCTTCTCACGCACAAGATCCGTTATTCAAATATCACATTGATATTCCAAAAGATGTATTCCATTTATTTCTTCTAACAGTACTTGTCAGACAAGAAAGTTCGTCTTGCTATACAAACAATTACAAAGTAGCAACGAAAGTGAAAAAGGCGGGAAATAGAACAATGGGATCTAATTAAGAATAGAAAAACCGGTGAAAGGAATCCGCAACGGCCGCTGTAGGCAACTATGTCTGGGTCAGGTCAGAACAATGGATACTGTCCATCCACGTCTTAATTGTTATTGGAGGGTGAGAAACTTAAACAACAATGGGAAATGTCTTTTATGTTACACCTGAACTGGCATTTTTCACCCAAGGTTGCACACTTAAATGGGTGAGGATTGTTTGAAATACCCTGTTGTGAGAATAATGAGGTTTTGTGCTATTTGGACAAGATGGTCCACTGAATTTTGTTCTTTAAACAATGGGCCATTGGACAATAAATGGTTGCGATTATAAGCTTTTATCTATGATTGTAAGACCTGTTGTTTGAAAGAAAAATACCTTATTATTTAGTTCGTTTTGATGATATTTTTATTGAATATGGTTTTTAAAAATGTAGCTTGTGCACGAAAAGTTTTGTGGGAAACTATTGACAAAAGAATGTTAGATTTTCTTCTTGCAGCTGAAATATAAGAGTTCATACATTGGAACTCTAAGATAGGGTAAATAGTTTGGTTCCTATTTTAAGCTACTTCTACATTTATTGTCACCTTGCCAAATTATTGTCGCCGCATTGAATAGATTTATAAACAGAAAAACGAGCAGTTAGCGTAATTTGACACCATTTTTTCCGTCATCGAAGGTGTGGATTAAGCTAGGATTTTACCCAAAATTTTTAGTTATTTCACTCAAGGCCATTTCCTGGATGATAGACCCGAAATTATCGAAGCGTATGATTACGGATATTATATGAATAATGATGAATATTGTGAATATAATAACGAAGAAAAAGTTTTTTTTATATTGCCTATACAATGGTAGCTCAATGCACATCCGCTTGGAATAAATCCAATTTTATACACGCTCTATTCTGACACAAATTTTTTGTTTGGATATGTCTCGTGTGCGTCGAAGGATACCCACTTATATCTTCAGTTGATGGCTCGATATAAAAAATGTATAAAAAAAGTAAGACCCTAACAAGGCCTTATTAATTAATACTCTCACTGTCTGGAATGATCAAACAATTCCATAATTTCATAGCAACCTGAGAAGAAGGCAGAAGGAAAGCCTTTTAGATAAATTTTATTAAATGTCACACCTAATGATCCACAAACAGATCCTAGTAGGAAAAAGAGGCAAGATAGAAAAATTTTAATGTTATTATTTTTTCGTTTAATCATTTCTGTATTTATGTATTTTAGCATAAAGCAGTGTGTTTAAATAATTCTATGTATAATATTATAGTAACAATATAATTTTTTTCATGTTTGTAAGCGGATTATCTTTTTCTGTGTACATAACCGCTCCATTTTTTTAAGATAAACCGGCAGTGGGGTTATGTACAAACTGTAAACCGTTGATATAAAGATACTTTTTTAAAAGAAAACTGAAGGGATTTTTACATCAAACTAATACAAACTAAAACTAATATAAAGCATATATTTTCTTCATTGAACTTGAACGCTCATTCTTTTTCAATGCATTTCTTAATGAAAAGTAGCGAACATACCTAAACAGATTTTTTTTAAAAAAAATGTTACGAAGTGTTTTCAATAAAATCAACGTAAAAAATTGCTTAGAATTACTTTTTATTCTTTTATTTTATGTATGTATTAATTTTTTTGTGTGTTTTTGAGAGGAAAAACAATTGTAATCCTATCGGTAACACTGAAGCTAAAACTAAAGAAGGAGAAGAAAGATAGGTTGTTGTTTAATACGGCAAAATTTGAAGTGAATCCAATTACACCTCAGTTCACTCACAGAGAACAATACTGCATCAAATCCAAAAATTAAAAATTTAAAGTTAAAACACTAAAATCTAAAATAATGTTGATATTACACAACTAAAACTGTAAGAATCGAAAACTCGAAAGTATAGATCAGAGGTCGGCAACCTATGGCACGCGTGTCACATGTGGCATGCGGTACAATTCTCAGTGCTACTCTGCATTATTCAACAAATTTATCGATTTTTGAGTGGATGGAAGTTTATAAATTTGTAATAGACCTTATTTGACAAAGATCTTCAGAATCAAGGACTTTTATGGAATTACGAAAAAATCCAAAAGATACCTAAAAATAAATTTACGACTATTTTGTAAATTATTAAATGCCATTGCTGAAGCAGATTTTATTTTGATTGTTTGAAGAAAGGAAATTGTATGCACTCTGTTTTCTGCTTTGGGCTCTAAATATTTAAATAAAAAATATTTCCTCATATGGAAAATATTTTTAATCCGCAAGGAAATTGTTTAACAACTGAAGGCTCAGAATCATGTACAATTGAAAGTCACTAATTATACCCCTCATTTTGCGGTATGAAAATAGAGAGGTGTTAGTACTAAGTTTGCATTAAAATTTTTATTAACTATAATGTAGGGAAATAGTTATATTTAATGTTGTCTATTTCTTATTTAAGTAAATACCTTTAAAAATATATAATCTATGAACAATTTTAATTTTTTAAATTTTTTAAAATTTTTTTTGAAGAAATAGTTATACTTTATGCTGTTCATTTTTATGTTAAGAAATATCTTTAAATGATGCAAAACTAATATGTAATAAAACTGTAAATATTTATATTATTGACCTCTATTCTCTAACTCTGCGTGCATTATCATGGGAATCGAATTGCTTCAAATATGTCCTTCTGTGTGGCATGATGTATCATATTGGTAGATTGGTAGATCGGTAGACGCCACACCTAAATGGTTGTCAACCTCTGGTCCAGAGGAAAGTCAATTTTGCAATCAGCACATGAGTTTTTTGGCCTCTAAATACAAACATCATCTCTATTGTGACTTAGGCTCAAGATCTGGGCAGAAGAGTATGAACTGTGTATTCACAGTGGCAACTTTACAAATAGGGCATAGGCTGTTTGTCACTATGCCTATTCTGCCAAGGTGTTCGTCTAAACATTCATGCTCTGTTTTTAATCTGAAATAGCCACAGCCTCTTTATGCGGTCCACAACTAACTAATTCCAAACATCCTTAATATTCTACCAGAGTCTACCCTTCGATTAAATTGATATTTACGCTGCAAAGAATTAGATGGCAACACTGTTTTAATTGGTAAAAGAGGGGGCGCTGCTAGATGATGAAACCGGTTTTTCCTGAGAGCGGAAAAGGGATTAAAATGGAAAGTCATGGTGAACAAGATGGCTATAGTAGTTTCCGAAGATTCTATATCGTTAATATTTGCAAACAGAGTTGTATGTTTTAAGCAGGGGCGTAACTACCACCGTATCAGCCGTATCAATGATACGGGGCCCTTGAGCTATAGGAGCCCCAACACGTGTTACTACAGTCCCACCAACAGGTGTCTCATATCTAAAAAAAGGGCCCCGAAGGAATTTTCAAACAAGGCCAACTCAGAACTAGCCACAAAAGTGGTTTTAATTGATAATAATAATAAACACTAAACCGGTGATGGTAGTTAGGTTTTCGACATAGGAATATAACACCGCGATGTATGCCATCATAATATATTTTTCCTATACATTTAAGGGAGTCCAAAGAAATAGAACCTCATTCAACAAATACTCTGTAGCCTTCTCTTTCACAATAAATCCACTTTTTCATTATCTTCAATATCTACATTTGATGATATTCATTGGAATTCTTCAGTTTTAGCTTTCATATTTAGGTCAATGATATTATTATGTTTTTATTTCAAGGGGGGGATGCTCAGAGCAGTGTTTTGAGGAAACTGTTATTAAAGAAATTGTGGCTTGTTATTAAAAACAGATTGGCATCGGTAATCAGAATCGGTCTGAAGCATTTTCCAATGAAAATCATTTCTACTATTAAAACCATATGAATTTAGGAATTCTGATTGTGGAATATGTTTCTGGAAATTAGTGTAACAATGTATAATTAAATTAATTTTTATTAGCTGTTTCAAACTCCATTCAGTGCATGTAACATCACTATTTGTAATCTGTACTCCTCTCTGGTTAAAAATGTAAGAAGACACAGTTTTTCTATTTTAATACTTTCTTGGTGCAGAAGAAATTTTCTGCATGTGAGTAATTTTATCTCCAGTTAAAAAATAAAATGGATTAGTGCCCTCCTTTCATAAAAAAATTGTTCTTCCTGGTATCCTCCTTTTTCGATAATACCACTTTTATTTCTCTGTAGTTAATGCTTACAAATTATCTTTGAGGCGACTAGTATAAGAGGGAAGAAGATTAGGGACATAGAATCAAATGACACTGAAAAGAGAAATAATGAATAAAAGAGCATTTATTTTTTAAAAAGGTTATTTAAATTTTTTTAAAAAAATGCTATTTTATCCTGTCTTAAGTTTTCCTTTGAATCAAAATCTCCTATTCAAACACTTTTAATACCCTTCTGACTGCGAAAATTGTTATATAAAGAAAACGAAATTAATACTTAAGAAGATTGTAAAATAATAATAAAAAAAAAAGTCGAACCTACTTTATCTGTAATTGTTCAATATCCCCGGAAAAATTATCTTTCCGTAAAACAATTTAGGAGAATAATTCCTTTAAAAGGGAATAATCATCTGCTACAAAATCAGAATCATTAAAATACTGCATATCTTTGTGACCCAGAAGTCGTTTTCCAATTTTGTCAGTTCTTCACTTTAAAAATACTAATTTTTTTTCAATTAATCCTCTTTTAGCGCGATCAATGAATTTATATTTTCTTATTTATTTCACAGTTAAAAGAATGCCGTAGCTGAGAGATTTATTCACAAATACTTTTCACAATTATATGAGGAACTCATTTGGTACAGCCTTTTGTAAATGAAAGAAAGAATTTGTGTGCGTGGGTGGAACCCTGAAGCGTGAAACTTCGTGCACTGACACCGTAGATGATGATGGCATGCACCCCACAAGAGATTTTCCCGAACCTTTCCTTATATTTGCTTTAAATCCAATTTTGAAGTAATTCTTTTGGCGATGTGACCTCATATGACACATTTCTATCAATGTGGTAAATTATTTTCCTCGGCATTTTCTAGGACGTGTTACATTTTGCAGATTTTGATTATTGTTCCATTTATTTATCGCTATACTTTTTTGTTTGTTTTTTGAGGCACAATTACAATTGTTTTTCGAATGAACCATTGTAATAAAATATTTGATTACATATTCAATTTGTCGTCTACAGTAGCAAGACTCCACGCGGGTCATTTCAAAAAGTTAGGAAAATATCTCCAGATAATTCCCGATCTTACCCCATCTGCAGAAATTGTCCACAAACCCAAATAACACTAGACGATATTTTTGACTGCAAGGCCATTCATACATCTCTTTTTAAACTTTCTGCATCACCACAGGACATTCTTTAAGTCCTCAAACTCCAGACCAGGCCTCGCTTGTTATTGGGGCTTTTGGACCAATACAGAAACGCACTAAATTCATATACAAGACAAGAAGAAGAAAAAAGAGTATTCTTTTAATAATTTATTCTAGTTTTGGAAATACGGTTTTTATTTATACTCTTCCTTGACGTGATTTGATTTAATTCATTCTAAATTATCTTATCTTTTTTAGTATATAATTCTAAATTAAAATTATTTGATTTATATCACTTTCAGGTAGTTTTCAACTTCAGTTTTAATACTGCAATTTACTTTTCAGTTTATTCTTATGCTAAATTAGTTTATCTGCTCAAGATTTTAACTTTGATTAAAGTGAATTTTGCAATTTCTTTTTTGGCTTAAATTTTCTAATGCATGTTACAGAGTTATTCATATTTCCCTCCAAGGTTTCGAAGCACTATAATAAAAAACCCAAGACGAATACAGCAAAAAACAATATTTGAAAGAATACAGAAACAGTGCAAGCTTTATTTACATACTTTACAGGTGTTCTATGCGCGAAATTTATTTCATGCGGCATACATTAATGCTATAAACCAGGAGTGGGCATTAAGGCGATTGCGATCGACCGGTATAACTCCAAAACATGTTACGGTGACCGCCTTTACTGAGATCTAAGACGCACTTACTAAAAAACATTTATGGAAATCGATGCCTGCTAGAATAAAAAATTGTCTTTTTTCAATCAATGAGATTGACCTACCTGTGTGAATCTGCATTTTTAACGATGAATATAGCTAAGATAACATATTGTTCCCGTTTGATAGACGACCACTAGAATCCAGTGTAAGATTAACAATTGGTAATTATATACAGAGATATTCTAGACTTGCGAAAGTATGCAGACTATATAAGTCTTCTACTTACTACAACTACGAGAATTACCTTTAGAAGAAAATTATTTACTTTTTAATGTATTTTGAATTGCTTGATATTAAATGCATCATGAGATATTATTACATTTGTGAGTGTTATTATTATGTTTGTATCTTACGTTTTGCTTTGAATAAGGTTCTAAAGCTTAATTTTTTTAATTGTAGTTATGTAGGTAAGTAAATATTCTGTATTTGATATTAGCATGATATAAATATTGTTGATCTTTCTTTTAACTCATCACACCTACGCCACTGGGGGAGGGGGAGGCGCAGCACCTTGTAAAAATTAGAAGTAGACCACAATGTAAAAGTCTGCCCACCCCCCTGCTATAAACCAATTCGTGCCACAATCAACTCAACATGGTACTATCAACGTTATTAACAGCACGTGTTATCCACTCATATAGTTCTGCTACATTACGCGGCAAGGGGGGACTTTGTCTTAGGTAAAAGACCAAGTTTTCGGACAGCACTGAAAAGATAACTTTTGTCACAATAACATTGATCGTGCCGTGTTGATTAAATAAATCAGGAACTGGACTATCGAATTGATGTTTGCCGTGTAACCAAGATTTTACAGATAGAACCCTAGCAAAAAATATGTAAATAATGCTTAAATTGCTTCTGAATATGCTTTCAAATGTCCTTTTTTTGCTGCACTTCGAAAACCCAAGAAGGAATTCTAAATATATATGTATTTTGAAGTTTTTTGTTTTGTTTTTTAAATCTTTCTTTCTCTACAGTTATCTCAAAATTGGGATTTAATGCCTTTTTGACTGTCTTTTTTATAATTTTATAATTTTTAAATAAGCCCCTACAACCTATAAAAATTATCTTTACTTAAAATGGAAAGATAGCTAACGTTCTTTATCCAGAAGCTTTTTTTGCTAAACCTATGGATGACGAGATGCATCTCAAAGCGATTTCCTCACATTCATGTTTGGATTTCGTTACAACCAACAGTTGATGTGATTTTTTATCACATAGCATCCCAGTTTAAGTTTTTTTAAGAATATATTCTTCCTGTATTTTTTTTGGAGATCGTATACATAGCGTATATATTTTATACATATGTGATACATACATGATACGTATTTTAATTATCATAAAATGTGTTTGTTTTCTTTGCTGCAGAGTTACATTTCTTTTTTTTAAATAAAATATTATAAAACATATTCTTTTAAAACTCAGTTTTTTTATTTTTGTCAACACGATTTGTGTTCTGTTTTGCTTGGGTACCGTTGTTAATAGCAGTTTAATTCAACGGGCTTATTTTATCTGTTTTAAATAGTTTTTTGAATTCAGTTCAGGCTAATTTAATTTCTCTTTCAATTGAAGGCTGCCAGAAATATATAGTATGCATGATAGTAGTTTTAGAAATGCAATATAATCTCCCTAAGCTATTTTTTATTCTGTTTGTTTTATATTATTTGTCTTAAAGTCGACAGTGCTGAAACTTACTACATGCATTATTACTTTTCTGTAACATTTTATCTTCATGTTTCCCTTAATCAATTTCTGTTAGTCTTTTTGGCATGTTGATTTTCTTTTTTTAGACACAAATATATATTTATGTTTAATCATTATTTCGTTTTCGGGGCCAATTTGCAGTTCATTGAAAATTATTTAAAAGGTGAGCGTTCATTCAAAATATTTAAAACTTTTAGTATACATTGTTTTGCATTGTGTTTGACCTTCGTTAAAAAAATGTTACAATACCAGTGGAATTTTATTTTTCATAAATTTAACTCTTGAGAGGAAACGATAACGAAAGCTAATTTGTAATAAACTCTTTGAATTATTCATTCTGATAAAATTACTATTCACTTTCAGATTTTTTTAATATTGTGGTCATTTTTTAAAAAATGTATCCTTATGCTAAGGTGACCAAACTTCTTCCATTAGGGAGGACAGTCCTCCTTTTATAGGTTCTGACCTTCATCGAAAAGTGTCCTTTTCAATATTTTAAAATTGATCTATTAATCTCTATTTTCAGAGAGGAACCAAACATGTTTCCAAAATGTTAAAGAATGGTCTGAAACAAATATAACAGGAAATAACAGTTTTCAATGGTGTTTTTTGACTTCACCCCAAATAAATTGAGCAGATATAGAAAACTCTGTTGATTTTTTATCAAAAGAAATGCCTGAAATTAAAATCGTTGACAATGATTTGTTTGATGAAATTGGAAGACTGAATGTACATTTTAATTACAATAAATTGAAACAATTGTAACATCAACATGCTGAAATCGATAAAAGATGAGTGGAAATACTTAACCATTTAAAAAATGAACTCATTCCATTTTAAAATTTAGTTATTCTTTTTGAATTTACGTTATGCTTCCCTGGAACTAATACAGCAGTTGAAATTTTTTTTCAGTTGGTAATGATTTTGGGAAGTGACTAGTGAGAAATCAAAATTGAATGTTAATATTTATCTACAGTGCTTACCGTAAATTCAGTATGAAGGGTATTTTTTGCCCGAACTTTCCGATATATTAAAAAATGATATTCTGATAAAAAAAAATCATTCAATGTGAAAAATACTCATTTAAAATAATAATTAAAAATAATGTAAGCGTAATTAACGAATTTTTGTTTGAATTAATAAAACGTTTCATTTATTTAAGTTGTAATTTTTTCTTAAATTTTTCGTCCTCCTTTTCATTGTAAAAAAATGGTCACCTTTCTAATGCTCTCTTTTGTCGAAATCGTCTAGCTTCTTGGGTATGATTTTACTCGACGAGTTATTCGTTCCAGTCCTTAAATTAGAACATCCGTCAGTGTTTATTGGACGCTGAAGAGTGTTAAGTTGTTTTTTTTTCGCATTTTTGTAGGGATTTAGAAAACGTTTCGTGACTTTTAATAATTTTCCATGGTGATAATACAGAAAAGGCTTTGTGATTCTAGGTTAATCGGGACAGATTTTGCAACAAAATATATCTAGAACGTCAGCTGGTGTCGTTTCGACACCAAGATAATTTATCATTATAAATAACTGTGTGCCGTTCATCAAAAGATAGTTGATTAAGTAAATAGCATTAGTAAAACAAATTACCGGAAGTAATATCGCACATTTATTTGACTTTGAATGTATTCTTATTGGGTTCACAGTGGAAATAAGCCAGTTACATTAAAATCGTTGTGTCTATGGGCTTCGTTACATATCGTTACATAGCATTTGCGTTAAAATGAATTACAAGCTTTATATTTAATAAAAGTTTTATTTCAGAATTTCAAACCCAATAACAATAAAAAAATTATTTTGAATAGAAAATTTAATGAATAACTTTAAAAATTAATTTTTTTATTAAAAAAAATCAGAGAAAAAATGAGATATTGTCCTCCACTGACGATCCTCTTGAATTGCTGACTTTGCTAAGCGATTTCTTAAATTTAGAATGTTTGCAAAGAATGAATTTACAACTCTGTTCAAACTCGATAAATGAGGGGGGAAATACCCCTGGAGGACAGCGTAACATTTTTGCCCATTCAAATAAGATAATAATAAATTCTGCTTACCATAAAGATATTTCTGTAAGTTTGCCATGTTTCTTAGTCGATGAGATGCCACAGTAAGATCTGTAAAGAAAAAAGACCTTAATAATTTAGAAACAATTTCAATATGTAGTTTTTAGATGTTACAATCTATTTCTTCACCAATTTATAAAATAATATGTTATAAAATAAGAGAGAATAATTAACTATACTCTGAGCATTCCACCGCATTGTTTTCTCCTTCAAACTACTGTAAACATTGTACAGTCTCAGACAATAAAGTTCTGTGAATGAAGTCAGAACGGACGATCTGGCAACACTGTCGAAACAAAACGCTGCACATACGAAATGGCATCTGCGCCATCGTTGTTCAGTTGAGCGTCGTTTGTGCTCTGTGTAAGACTATCTTACCAAGTGCTTATTTAGTTCTTTGGTTCTTAACTGAGAACAGGTAAATGAACGAACAAAAGACAGTCAAACAGTTTCGGACAAAAAAGGGGGCGGTGCAAATTTTACAACCACCAGATCTAGATCCTCCAGACATCTTTCTATTTCCACGATTCAAACTCGCTTTGAAAGGAAAGAGATTTGACGATATTCCTCACATTCAACGAAACGTGACAAGACATTTGAACTCCATCCCAAAAGAGGACTTCTTGCAAAGTTTCCAGGATATGTATCGCAGATCTAAGTGGTGCATAGTTATGGAAGGTGACTATTTCAAAGGACAGTAAGGTAACTTTCGTTAATATTTCCTCTACGTTAATGTAACATGACTATTCACCGAACTTTATTATAGGTTTATTACAGGATTATTGCAATCAGAAGCGAAAACTGCAGCAGAGATTTAGACAAAAAAAAAACTCTCCCGAAATCTATTCATAGGTTGTATTACAGGATTATTGCAATCAGAAGCGACAAGTGGGACCGAATCCGAATCGATTGGGACCGGACACCTTCGGAAACGCGATTGTTCGGATAACCGAAAACCGAATGCGATCCACATAGTATATGAAATCGGACACTATACGAATATTGTAAATCATCACATGCGGGAAACGGGCTTAAAGGAAAAGCAAAATAGGTGCAAAATGTCGCAATTTTACCTTTATTGCGGAAAATAAGCACTTAATTTTTTTGCTGTACCATTGTACACCTTCGCTTTTTCGCTGCAATGTCTCTGATTCTCTTGAGCAGCAGTAGTTGAATTGGACAGCACTCTGATTGTTGTTCGTACTACTGCATAGGTGTCTCTAACGCGGAAAACGCGTCAGCGTTTGATGGACTCTTGCTACTTTCGAAAACGTATTCATATGCAGTACATGTAGTTGACAGAAAAAAAAACTGATCCGAATATTTGACGCTCCGGATAATAAACGTTCGGATAAACGACGTTCTACTGTATGTATTTTTTCAGCTCATTTTTAATCTGTGACATCAATTTTCGTTTACGTAACTACACAATAATACTTTGACGCTATATAAAACTACAATAGGACCCTAATTTTACACCGTGCAAAGGATTAAGATAAGTATTAAATTTTGTGTATGATAAGCCCATTGAAAAATCACTAGTAATTATTAAACTTGTTCTTAACTTTATTAAATATATTGTGCCATACTGATACATCTGTAAGTATGCTATATATATATATATATATATATATATATATATATATATATATATATATATATATATATATATATATATATCTGTAAGTATAAAGTGGCCGCGGTAGCCGAGTGGTATAGGTATCGGACCGTGGCTTGCCTTGTCACGAGTTCAACCCCAGTACCACTAAAGACCCGCCGTGTAGGGCAGCGATGCATGTTAAATCTGTCGAGAGCTGAAATGTCCTCCCGTTGGTGTGGTGTGGTAGTTAGGAGAGGGGGGTGCCAGCTCAGGTGTCGTCCACGTCACTTGACCATGGTTCAAAATTACGTGGTCCGTCGCCAAAAGCCCTCGTGTAGCTGAACAGTGCGACGTTAATATTCAATAAATCAATCTGTAAGTATAAATGTGTATTTTTTTTATTATGTCAGAATATATTTTGTTTCCTTTTAGTAAATTGATAATTTTTTAAATAATCTTTTATTTTCGACTTTCCGATACACTCGCGGCCCCCTTGTAGGCTTATCACCCCCCAAGGGGGGTACGCCCTACAGTTTGAGAAACACTGCTCCACCGTGATCTTATTGCGACCGTTTTGTAGACAATGGTGGGCTGAGCATATTTTGTCAACATCATATCGATACATTTTGCTGCTGTGGATTACGTTCTGAACAAAGCTATTGCATTACATCTAGCGGATGTGTTTGGAACTAACTGTTTTTTGTAAAAGATAAAAATTCCATTATCTCTTTGTACACCAATGGGTTAAATTTATGACGGTCATATGATAAATGCAATCACGTGTTCTCCATTTAATACAAACCTGACATTAGACTTGTATTGTCTTCACGTGTAAAATTTGAATGTAATATAAAATTTCACAATTCAGTAAAGATGTTTAAGGTATCCAACTAACCTAAAATCAGGATTTTCTTATGATTTTATTTTATAGGCCATCTTATTAGCTTTATAAAAATTCCAAGTATTTTTTTCCCCTTTTCTAGAACAAATACTACAACTGTTTTAGTAAAAGCAGATGCCATAACATTATATAAGATATCAAACTTTAAAATGTGTTTTACTCGAAATGGGTTTTTTTTAAAGATTAGACGGGGACAGCGATTGCTCAAAAAGTTTTTAAAATAATTTACTGATTTTTTTTGTGTACGTTCTGTATAACAGTAGAAGTGTTTTAACCTTCAGATTTATCAATCACTGCTTTATTATAAAATTTACAGTTCTTTATGTGAATATAATCACTGTTTTTTAAGCAATTTAATACAATAACTAAGATAAAGCGCTCCAGTTTTTGTAAAAATTAAAATATCTCTTACCCTGAAGGTCGTTTAAAAAAGAATAGCAAAGTAAAACACATCAAAATTGAAAAATGGAGAATTTGTTCATTTACTGTTTGTACAGAGCGGACCCATTTATGTAATTTTTTTGTCAATATTTACCCATTTTTTCCCATTTTATAGTAGTAATCAATTATTTTCTCTTCTTAATTTTAGCCTCTTTTTTTTTATAAAATGTACTAAATAAATCTAAAAACCACAAAAAATCTCCATATCTCCATTTTTTTAAAA
This sequence comes from Trichonephila clavipes, assembly GCA_019973935.1. Lineage (NCBI taxonomy): Eukaryota > Metazoa > Arthropoda > Arachnida > Araneae > Nephilidae > Trichonephila > Trichonephila clavipes. Next base: position 50,986 of record BMAU01004205.1, on the reverse strand, counting down.
AAAGATTGTCGCAAGTAGTCGGATACCTTAAATATCAAAATTCTTCAGAAAGTTTTTCCAAAAATTTAAAAAAAACGCTCTTACATTACACGCGTACTTTTGTATCAAGTGCATTTTGTTTATCCATGGCGTTATTTTTTGTTGACAAATATATATTTTTTATCAGAAAGTTCCTGCAAAAAGCAAAAGTTGGCAACATTGAAGCACAAGAAGCGATTTGTCGGAAACATCCGATTGAATTTAGCATTTAACTATGACGTCACATGAATTTATAAGCTAATTGGCTGGAAACACGTGATTGCAGTTTATGTGACAGTATGGTTACATGAATTTAGCCCTTCTCACGAAAAAAAAATGAAAGGCCGAGCAATTCAATTTTTAGTGCAATCTGCACGTAAAAGTAAAGTTTAATTTGGAACATTCGTACTTAATTTGTTTTGGCTGACACAAAGTTAAAATTCCTTTTCACGTAAGAAAAAATGAATATTTTACAGTTGTTAAATGTGTCAAAGTTTCAAGAATTTAATACAATAAATAGAGATGCATACGCATGAACAGACGTTATAAAAAGTATCTATAATATGAATTAGAATTTAAATTTAATTAGCAACGATATTATTGATTATAATAACATTAAACGACATAAACTTCAAACAAATTATTAAGACAATACGTCTTTAAAATAACAATGATTAGTGAAGGGTTGGAGGGAATGATTCGAGAGTGAAAAAAAGGGATTGAATAAGATGAAAAATTATACTGTTTCTTTCATTCAATGAGAATTTAAACGCAAAGAAAAACACTAAAAAAAACAGAAGCGACACTTTTCGGAACAAATCAAATCTTCGTGCTTCAAGGTTAAGTAAAAGTTGTTTTAAAAAGGAATTGCTCGGGAATTTCTTTCAGAAATTTCTTCTCGGAAGATCAGCCGTTTCTGTGTGATCAGCTGATGATTGCACACTGTTTCTAAACACAATTTCCAATACTCGTAGAATTATTCAAGAACAGAAGATGAATGAACTGTTCCTGATGTGTTCTCATCTGTCAAGTGCAAACAGAATTTTTAGTAGTTTATGGATCAAAATCTCTTAAGAAATGTGTTATGTTTCATGGTTAACACATATTCATTGGAATATCATTTGGATCAAAAAAGGAACTGGGCACTAGGTGTATAAGAATTTTAAATATAAGATTTGTAGTGTTAATGGTTGAAAGAAAAAAATCTAAAATTTATCTGGTTAGGGGACATGGTATCCTGTGCACATTTTTTTATTTGTATGTTTATATGAAAATGTTTACATGCATTCTATGTGAACACATATAAAATAAACATTTCAGAAGAAAAACACAGTTTTTAAACAAAAAATAATTTTAATTTCTTAAAAATATTTTAAAATTTTGAAATTTCTAATATTTTTGAACAATTTTTTTTCTGATATTCCTAGAAGTGTTCCTCAATTCTATGCATTGTGTTGGTACTACAAGTGATAGTACATTTTTACAATTTTTTTTCGTGTCGGACACTATAGAATACAGTAAAGAAACCGCTATATCTAATTACAGTCGAATCTCCGCTTTACGAACCTCAATTTTACGAACTTTTCTCTAGAAACAACATTATAAAGTATATTGAAAATAAATTTATATTTAACGAAGTTTCCCCATAAAGAACTTTTTTCGGGATTTAGTGAATTCGTTAGATAGAGGTCTGATTGTATATCTATTTTTGACACTTTTTTAAAATATAACTATTCACATAAATTCTTAATCCCTGCTCAGAATCACCGAACATATTATACAAAACAACTAGAAAACGTTTCAAAACTTTATATTGATTACAAGTAAAGGTCTTAGCAAAGCTAAATGCAGGTATAACATGTTCTAGATTTGATTTTTACTTCATCATATTGTTAAAAAATCAAATAATTGGCTAAAAAATGTAGCTAGAGCAACGAAATTTTGTACACATATTTACAAAAGTCGCACAATTAAAATGAGGCAATAAAAAAATTCGATATTTCGATTATTTTGGGGGTACTGAGTCCTCTCTTGATTTTTTATTATTCAAAATAATACGGATATTTCTATAAAGCAGTCATGTAAACCATGTCCTATAAGTAATACTGTTTTTATACTGTGGGAGATTAGTAACTTTTTCTTTAGTAATGATGAAAAGCTTTCGTAAATAATATGTGTTTGATGAATAGTTATTAGGTTGGAAATATATACCACTAAAATCAGCTTTCAGGTTATCGACATTTTAATCTCGTAGTCGATTTTAATCTTTCCGTTGTGTTGCCATGGTGTACAGTAAAAATGATTTTAAGCGACTGATTGCGGCTCTCTTATGTGGTCATTTTGAATTCATGAATGTAATGTCAATCCTACGGAAATCCTACTTTCCTCAAATCAAATATAGACTGGTGCATAGATTTTAATTCAAAAAAATGCATACCAAAGAAGACAAAAAAGGATGAAATAACATTTGGTAACATTTCGAAATATTTCTGAAAAATCTAAAAATTCACAAATGAATCATCAAAAAAAATTTTTTCTAGAGAAATCATTTTTTTGTTGAACAGGGTGCTTTTTATCACATACACTGCCACTAATAGCTGCTACCCCATTGATCAGGTAGCTTAACCTCCCCCAGCTCCCATTGGTCAATTTAGATTTTCTTAGCTTTGAAAAAAGCTGTTTCTTTTAATATAATTTATCAACATTTTCAGAAATTTAATTTTTAATGTACTATACTCTCTTTTTAAGTTTCTTTTTTAAATGTTTAACGCAATTTAAACATGGGCAAGTAAATTATTCTTCATGCTATCATTAATCACCTAGATAGGAGATTAAGGTATCCGACTACGTTCGGAACCCGATTTTGCAAAAGCGTATAAATGGATAATATTCATGACATTTAATGTCACTTACATTAGAAAATATATATAAAATTGTTTTAAGGATAGTATTACAATAAAAAATTATTTAAGTACAGTATTTTGACAAAAAATGAACATAGAATGACCCATTTTCAAAATATTCTCCTTTTGTGAAAAATGCTTCTATAATAATAATATTTGTCCTGTATATAGCTCAGACCTCTTTACAATGGCTATACTAAAATTTTTGGAAATATATAACTTAGAAGTGGGTTTACCCATGCTTTTTGACAGCAGAGGGGAGAAATTTTAAGAAAAAAACGCCGATAATTATTTCAATTGGTTGTAACTCTGAAAATAATGTGAATTTTTCAAACACCATAGTTGAGCCTTTGTACAGAGGTCTTAGCTATATACAGACAAAATATTGTTATAATAGAAGCATTTTTCACAAAAAGAGAACATTTGGAGAATAAAATATTATTCTAAGTTAATTTTTTGCCGAAATATTTTATTTAAATAGTTTGTTTTTATCAAAATGTCCTTAAAACAATTTTATACATGTATTCTAATCTAAGTGACACTAAATATCATGAAAATTATCCATTTATGCGTTTTTTAAAATCATGATTCGGAACGTAGTCGGATACCTTGAGGACCTGATGGACTATGTGCTCGGTAAAATAAACACACACAGCTACACTTTATTACATTCAAATCTTTGTGCTTGTTTTGAGTTGAGAAGGTAAGTAGAATTTTCATAGGATTAACATTCCTATGAATTTAAAATGATCGATGGATGAAAACCTGAAGATATAATATTTAATAATTCCCTTATGAAAACTTTTTTTTCTCATATTATTTGTTCGCTGTCGTGATTAATTCAAAATTCTTTGGTTATAAAGCAAATTCTCGTTCATGCCAAAGAGTTCTCTTTTTTTTCTTTTATAATTTTTAATTAAAATTCACATTTGCTCAATTACGCAAACTTCTTTTGTATGATTTTGATTTAAAATGAGATACTTTGAAAATATGTACTTCTCTTTTTACACGACTTATTTTGATATAACACGATCACTCCAAATTTTAAAATTCTTTTTCTATAAAACTCCGTGACTTGTGACTAAAATGTAAATTCCAAAAGCTCACCTTTCATACGGTTTCTTAGTTTTAATTTATTAACAAAAAGTAAATAATGAGACAAATTCTCACATATGATACATTATTAAAAAAATAAAAACACTTCCTTTGTTAATTTTTCAGTTTCTACTATTATCTTACTCTTTCCCTATATATATAAATATATTTCTTGTTCGAATTTTCAATCGTTAATAAAATACATTCTATTCACCTCCATTCAAGTTCAAATAAATTTTTTAAAACTTGTAGTGGATGGCACTTGATCTTAATACAGTTTTTTCAAATATTAATTCATTCATTAAATTAAATTAATTACCGGTTTTCGACACCAACTCAGATTCGTTTCCATTATTGTAATAATGCAACTGTTAAAACAATGACTAAAAGGGGCATCGAAAACCAGTTATTCAGCCAAACTAGCAAAATCGGATGTGCATTGTTAGAACAATGTAGTAAATCTTGTTCAACGTATACGTGTCTCAAATTAAAGTAACATTGATGACTTCTGTTGTTGCAGGCTGAATTAGAATCAGCTGTAAAACGGTTTTTATAAGCGAGTCTTTAATATTACTCATCTCTGAAAATAGGTACTAGCAGGCATAGGTATATGAAAATATGGTTATAATAACATGAATCAGCTTCTTCAAATAGCTAAATGTGTCTAGAATCGAATTCCATGTTTCCAAATTTTCATTATTGGCATTTTTACTGTATTACAATTTCAACTTTTTCCTTGTTTCAATAAATTTTTTAATCCATTTTGAACTACACCGGAAATCAATCCGTTGCATTTCAAATTCTTCAATTTCCTACCAATCCGATTGGAACAAGTTACGTTTATAAAGCGAAATCACATCAGGATACATAATAAACTTGAACGTTTTCGGATAATTATTTGAAATGAGAACATCTCGCTGAAAATTCCTCGATTGAAGAACCAATTACGGAAATGAATTCTTCTATAACCCCTTCTCTTCATCTGGTTTCTCATGTATATCTGAATCTTGGATATTTTTTTCAAGATTGGGAAGTACTTGTAGTTTCTTGTAATAATATCGTTTCTGAAAACATGCAGTTCAGCGTCAAAAGCACGAATGAGATTCCTCATGACGATTACTTCATAGTGAACTTTGTTATTTTAAACAAGAATGCAAACTATTTTGATGGGTGGCGTGCCCAAAATATTGTGTCGCGTGCCATTAATGGCACGCGTGCCACTGGTTCGCCATCCCTGCAGTATATATTTACAAACACCCATGCCTTCTCCGGAATTCGAATCCAGGCCCTACAACAGGGGTGTCAAGCTCTTGCCTGCGGGTCACATGCGGCCCAAGACGAACGTTTTTGCGGCCCGGGCTTTATATCGGTATACAATAATACATAATAAAATATCAAAAATTTTCCCGAAATAGGAAGGGTAGTAACAGGGAAGAATGTCAAGTGCAGGGACGTAAATATTAAATTTTTCTTGTTCTTTTATATGTGTTTATTATAATGTATTATTTGAAATAAACTTACGTTTCTATGAATATTGATTTTTTTGTGGCCTACATAAGTCAAACCTTGTTTTGCTTGGTCCAAGTTAGTCTTTGAGTTTGGCACCCTTACCCTACAGCACAGCAGTCAGCGTCACTAACAACGACACCGAGTGGGCGGTAGAATGAATCAAGCACAAAAGTTGTGTAAGATTATAATTATATTCAAATTATGTTTGTTTGTTTTTTTAACAGATTTGATATCTTTGAAAAATATATATGTTATTATACTAAATTGTCTTACATTATAATGAACGGTATACTTAAATTTCCCAATGGAAATCGTAGCAACTAGTAGGTTAAGAAGAATTTTTTAGCCTTCTTTGCTTACATATTTTAAGAAAAGGAATCCGAGATTCTAAAATAGGGGAACTAGGAAAGCTATTTATTATTCATAAAATTATTCTCTCCAACAACCGTCACACTAACATCGGTAATAATTACTACAACTTCATTTGGAAGCTATGAATTAATCGTATTTCAGAGTGTACTCACAAGTAAGGACACATTTCACGTTAGAAAGTATTGCTAACTTCATTACGTAGACTTGAAATATTAGTGTTGATTAAGACGAGTTAAGCAATGACCTTAGATCTGAATTTTGAGCTACACATAATTTAAAAATTAACTCATTTTATAAACGGTATATTCATCGCAAGAGAGAGAAGACATAATCTGCGGATGCATATGACTGAATTTTTAATTAAAGCATCGCACACACACATTTGGGAATTATGAACATGATGTAGGATTTCGAGAAATGTACAATAGAATCTGCTCTAAATTAGTAATGAGACATTTTTAAAATCTATGCTTTCAACTTCCGCTCTTCGCTTCCGTTTTAAAGCGGCTCTTTGTAATAAAAGACGAAGAATGGAATTATAGAAATAGAAACTAGAGTTCTGCAAGAGGAAGCAAGAAAAGATGCAACTTGTCAAATATAATGGCTGATTTGGGCCTAATTTTTCAAATCTGTTTTTATTGAAGACTATGCTATTTAATGCCTCGTGAGGAAAAGTAGGAGCTACTGTTATTTATATTTTGTTGAGCTGAAAGAGAGAGTGAGTGAGAGTGAATATTAACGTCGCACTATTCAGCTACACGAGGGCTTTTTGAAAAAGAAAGAGATAGTCTACATCAGTGCTCCTCAACCTTTCTATCATCGCCGACCGAACAACGTTTGATAATTTTACCACGGCCCACTGAAGGAGGGAAAGCTGACTGTTTATATTTTAGATTGCTTTTTAATAATTTTAGTTTAACTGTATTTAAATGGGCCTTCAGAATAAAATACAGTTACACCAAGAAATTAATATTAAGTTATTTAACATGGTGTATAAAATGATTACCATAAAACCCTAGAGAAGTACACCACAGTATATAAAATAAAAATATATTCCTTGTGTGGACCGGCTCTATTTGGTCCACGGACCAGTACCGGTCCGCGGACCGGGTGTTGCGGATCACTGGTCTAGATCAGCGATACTCAGCCGGCGGCCCGTGCGCCGCATGTGGTCCACCGGGACTTTCTAAGCGGCCCATTGCACTAAAAAACTCAATTATTTAAGAGCAATGTATTAAAATGTTAGCGGAAACTACGAAATGAAAGATTTTTTTTTTCTATTTGTAACTGAAGTGGTCAGTAATAACAAATAACAGGAAATGAACTGGAGTATTGACTAATTTGAGTGAAACTGATTTTTAATTAAAAACAGATAATACTGATTTCAGTCAGGAATTCAGTCAAAACTCTTTTTTTCTGCCATTCTGCATTTGATAAATTAATATCGGAAATAAAAACAAGTAATACAAAGAAAAATGTTTTTAAAGTCAATTCCTACTTAGATCAACAAAGAAAAATTTTATTTTAGCTACTTCTTATTAAATAGTTACAAATACTATAAATATGTATATATACATATGAAAGAATCACAACATTAAGTGGTAATTAATTTTTATTAATTATCAATAACGTATCGTATTGTCATCCAAAACAATCGTGTAAAAAAATTTCAGTTCAACCGAATGCTTTAAAATGTGGGAAAAAAACATTTTCAAGTTTGACACAATTCGCCAAAAATGATGCACTGCGTGATGTACAACGTGGCTGTGTTTGTAGTTATTTAAATAATTAGTTTTAATCATTTAATTTTTATTAATTATAATTAAATTATTGTATTGTCATCCAAAATAATCATGTATGTAAAATTTCAGCTCAATTGAGTGCTGTAAAATGTATTTTATTAACGATTGAAAATTCCACCTAGATAAATAAATAAATATATAGAGATTGCGAGCTAATAGTAGGAATGGAATAAGAGAGGCTTTGTCAAAAGAAAAAAAAATTCAATTATCAAACTTCATGGTAGCTTTGTTTGTATGATAGTAAAATGTACACTATAAGGGCTTGGTAATGGATAAAAGGGAACCGAAAGTACCCCACAACTCGGTAAAAATTCATAAAACCGAAAAAAATATGTATGTATTTAATAGAGATTAATATATTATTCAAAGTCAAAAATGAGTTTTGATATTTAGATCACTTTTCCACATTTTAAGTGTCCCATATTGCCTTGGTTTTATGATGTTTTTTCCATTAACATTGAAGTTGCGACCCGCATGAAATTTTTGCTATATCTATGCGGCCCTGCGGTGAAAAAGATTGAGTATCCCGGGTCTAAATGAAGTGTGGCGTGTAATATATATGACATACTTTTCAAAGCATTGAAGTGTGGCAAGTTATACATATATGTGACATACTTTTCTAAAAGTACTCTTTTAAAATGTCTCTTTAATTATTTTAATAACGCCAAAAAAACTTTAAAAAAATATCAGACATTTTTAATGTCGAAAAATTCATTATAACAAATATTTACTCCTATATTAAGATTTAAGATCTAATATTCTGTAACTTGGAGTGAGTCATAATTATAAAATCAAAATATTTGTTTTTTAATTAAAAAAAGTTCATGTGCTTTTGATTATACGGTAATAGTGAAAACTTCTGATTTATTCTGGGCTAAAGAAACCAATTGTTCGGATGTATACGTTTTCTTTTACGACATTTTCGCGCAAGGGGCTTGAGTACTTCCCTTTTCATGCCCATGCATCGGTGGATTTGTTTATTCCATCCATTTTCTGTAAAGGGTGTGAGAACCCCCCTGGGTTCCACCCTGGACACTAAGATTAACTTGAGGCAAAGAATGATCAGACGCCATTTGTATAATAACAAATTATATTTATTCACTTAGTTCAAATATCAACTTTCTAATTACAAATATTCAACTATATGTCTACGTCAAAGGGGTTTACCTTTACTATTAAATTAAATTACGAAACATGAAATTAATCAATTACTAAGCTCAAGATCGATCGGGTTTACCGGAATAGGAGGTCCGAGAAATACACGCAACATGAATTATTAACATTCATTAAATTTAACTAACTTTATTATCTCTCAACGCTTGTGGTCAGATAGACTAAGTTAGAATATATCACCTGGCTGTAATGTAGTTCTCTCCAGGTAGATTAATATTTCTAAGGCTACTTCGCTGAGTAATAGCAGCAATACTCTAATCTCTTAATCCACTTGAATCTTCCTAATCTCGTCACTACTGCTCCTGGCTCAATCGCCTTCTTAAAGCTAATTCACAACGCTCTCCTTAAATACCCTATCCAATTTGTATATCCCATTTTCTTCTTTTAGAGATGATTGGAAATATACGCGAATTTACAATCCCCAAAGACGCCTAAGAGTATTAGTGGAAAAGTACCGTAAAGATTCTTCACAAGGGCAATATTTAAATAATTATGAATTTTTCATAAGTATAAACGATTTAAATGATAATTTGTCTAATTATTTAAAAATATATATGTAAATTACTTATGTAGACTACATTTATGTAATATATATTTTTATATGGTACTTACGTACTATAGCAACAATGCCAACGCTCAAGATAACTCCCCAAGTTGGTAACCCTAATTTTTCATGTGTCTTACGTACTGAACTTGCTACTATGTGCTTGCTTTCATATCGATAATACGTAAGTACCGTTTATATAACTTATATAACGCCATATACTATGTAAGGTTAGAAAAACTTATGCCCTGAGAGCCGATTACTTTTCTTAAAATTCTCTAAGCAAACAAAAGGATAGGGTTCGTATTTTTTTTTACAATTCATGCTTTTATTTTCTCGTAATATCTTAGTTGTCATCATTAATATAAACCAAAATATTGGTAAATTTTTTGCCAATTAACTTCATTAAAATTTCGGAATTTAATTTTTTGGCACACTTTTGTGCTTGAATGCTCTTTCTACTGAATCAAAAAATAGATCCCAAATTTCGTTTCTCATCTTCGATCTCCTACATAAGAACAATCATTTTTTCCCAATGAATTTTCGCTCGCGCTCTTCTCTCGTTTACTTTTCGGGAGTTGAGTGAAAGTGGGCTGCATGACAGTACTATTTAAATGGAGAAAATAAAACTAAATGAAGGAAAGTGTGCATGAATTTTTTAATAAAAAAAAACACGTGCCTAAAAAGTTTTCAATTCGAAACGAAACGAGTGTCGCCGACTTGAGTAGGATTGCTGCTTGGAGCCGAGTAAATCCAAATTAAGCGTTAAACCTCCAAACCTGACGCAAACCTTACACTCTTCAGTAAAACGCACCTAAATGAGTTATCATTTAAAAAACACAGTTATAGAGCTAGAGTTAATAATTTGTCATGACTGAAAAAGCAATTTAAATAAACAAATGACTCCCCAGAAACGCACATTGAACCTTTTCATGTATTTTTAGCATAAATGTATTAAAAAGTTTAATGATATAAATTGACCTATCTATTGTTAAAACTTTTCTTTTATACACATAACCATTGAAAAAATCTTTCCTTTGATATGTTTATTCGAAACAATCTATAAATGCAATTCGGAGTAGAAATATTTTATAACAAAGCCATATTGTTTATAAGTTCAGTATTGGGGCTCAAATAATTTAATAACAGCATTTTTTGTCCTAATGTAAATTTGAAATTTACCTACTACTCACGGTCAAAGTAGATTTATAAATTGAACTATGATTACAAATGCAATTTTGGCAGTCAGTTTGGTGAATTATAAAATTTTAGACAAAATTAGTTTAACATATCAGTTCGTTTGAACCGGTGCGAGCCAGTTGAATCCCATCAATGATTAAATTGAATGAGAGATTAGAAGGCTATCGGAGTTCTTTTTTTGTTTGATATTTTGTATATTTGATCATAAAATGTCAGAAAAGAACCAGAAATATCATGAAAAGAAGGTCCGCCATGCTTTATTGTTCTTTTTATACACAAAAACAAAAAACAGCACCAAGAAAACAACATGATGTTCCAAAGAAAGAAAGCATACATTCAAACATTCTTAGTTACATCTTTGATTTACATAAATGTTTTCTCTAACAAAAACAGAATGATTTCCTTCTTTCCACATCTAAGCTTCTTAGTATAAAAGCTCATCAAAGAAAACAAAAGCGTTTTGAAGATGCAGACAATACCCAAGGGCCTGCGTTCCACCAAAGAAAGAAGAAAAAGCCAAGCCAACTCTATCATACCTAATGAGTTCCCGTACCGAATAAACCATAACAAATCGGATTATTATCAGTCTTTCTGATCATCCACCTGTAAGCATTAACTTTGGATTATTCCTGATAAGATTTCGGCGCAAGTATCGCAGGGGAAGAAAGAGAATACGAAATAACACATGCAACCGGAAGTTTTTCAGCCATTAAGAAATGGTGGTCTTTTTGTCGATGCCCAATTTACTGATAGTCGATGGTATCAGTGAGTGAAAGTCATGCTTTCGAAGACAAAGACATCGTATATCTTTGAGATAATGCATGGTTTGATGGTAGTATCATTTACAGAGCAATTTGTTACCGTTTAGAAGTCGGTATTGTCGACGTTTTCATTCAACCGTTTAGTTAACAATAAATTAGACACGCTGTTTAGGAGGTAGAGAGGAAATTGATTACCTAATTTGTATCTAGTTTTTTCAGCTTTGTTGATCAGTAAAATTGTTTAACTTTTATTCTCTTGGGGAAAAAACTTGACCTTTTTTTAGAGAGAATGTTGATAATTACGGTTGTGTGTATATTATTAATCTTTGACTGAAATAAAAAATAGTGAATCGTTCATGAATAAGTAAAATGATAATTTTGGAGGTCATATTTTATCAATTACTTCTTCAATACAGTATATATCTTATGTATTCGAATCTAAGCTGCCATCGATTCTAAGTCGCATCCCAAGTTCTCAACAAATTTTTGTGAAAAAGAAAAAAAAAGAGCGTAAAATGGTTTATCTATATCCAATTTTATGAAATTAAAATATATTTAAAATATGAGAACTAATATGAAGTGAACAATTAGTTATTTCACCAGTATTATAAAATTTTAAATACATACATGAACCTGTAATTGCTTTAATTGCCCCATTTAACGAATTTTTTTCCATTGTAATTCGCAACTGATTTTCAGCAGTATTAACATTGAAAAAAAGTGCGTCTTAGACTTTATAATACAGTATATTCAAAGTGAACGAATTCTTTCTCTGTATCATGTTTGAAATTCGGTGCAAGAATATGTATCAAAATATTTAAGATAAAATAAATGAAAACAAAAATTATAAACGAGTTTAGGAAGTAAAATTTATGCAAAGGATTGAAAGAAGAATAATATGTATTTTGCCGCTTCCCCGGCGCAGATCATAAAGTCCGGAAAAGCGATACAACCGACGCCAAAAGTAGTCTTTTACCGCCACATTTCAAGACCATTTTGAAAAAAATTTAAAATATGTGACTATATATACACTGCTCAAAACAATTAGGGGAGCAAGCAAAAAAGTGAAGAAAACCGTGTGAGACAGCCACGTATTGGCATACAATGCATAGTACACGCGTATCAATGCGCAATACAGAAAAAAGGCGTAAAAAAATTTGGAATTAAGCTTTAATTCTTTGAAAATTATGGAAAAAACATTAAAAGATGATTTAGGGCAACAATTTGGTTACATGTAAACGATAAAATAAAGGTACTGTTTCGACATGATGCATGAGTTTTAATAGGGCGTGTGGTCTCCTCGAATAGCTAAGACTGCTGCACACCTGTTTGCCATGGATGCGATGAAGTTATCGATCAGACTTTGGGGAATACTGTTCCACTCCTCAAGAAGTGCAATCTCCAAGTCTCGGACCGTAGCAGGCGGCTTTGGTCGCGCAGCAATGCGTCGTCTGAGCATGTCCCAAACATGCTCGACTGGATTCAGGTCAGGAGAGCACGCTGGCCATTCCATACGCTGTATTGTTTCAGCTTCAAGCATGTTCTCCACCAGACGAGCTCTATGCGGTCGGGCATTATCATCCTGGAAAACAAAGGAATCTCCGATGGCTCCAACGTAAGGGATGACATGAGGTCGAAGTATCTCGTCTGCATACCTTCGGCCCGTCAAAGTGCCATTACGAATGATATGCAGGTCCGTACGTCCGCCTATGCTGATTCCACCCCATACCATCCAACCAGCTCTTCTATATTGTGACCTTTCAGGAACGAATGCGGGGTTATTTCGAGTGCCCCTGTCCCTCCATACAAGAACACGTCGGGTGTCACACTCTAGACTGAATCGGGACTCGTCTGTAAACAGCACTTGGCTCCAATCATGTTGCTCCCAATCTCGATGTTCAGCAGCCCATCTTCTTCGGGCCGCACTGTGGCGGGGGGTCAACGGAATGCAGACCATTGTCCTACGTGCATAGAGCTCTCCCTCATGAAGCCAATTACGTACTGTTTGGCTGGACACCCTTTGTCCTGTTGCCAAGAGCAACTGTCTTTGCAGCTGCGTAGCATTCTCTGTTCTGTTTCGACGGGCTGTTAACTGTATATACCGGTCATCAGTTGATGTAGTGGCGCGTGGCCGACCTGCCCCTGGTCGACGTCTAACATTTCCTGTTTCTTGGAATAGATTCCACAGCCTTGCAACAACACTTCTGGCGACTCCAACAGCGTCCGCGACACTACGTTGTGTTTGCCCGGATTCCAGTCTGCCTATGACACGCCATGCCACGGATTCCGGTAAATCACGTTGTTGAGACATTCTCAAGTAACCTTGCCTCAAAAAAAAAAATACTGCGCAATCGAATTTCACAGTTACGGCAATAAAACAGACGTTTCTGCAACATCCCTCTTATCTCCTTTTTCTGGTTTTTGACGTCATAAACTTTGATTTGCATATAATGTTTTCTTCTTCCGTTTCCTGGTAGGCTTTAAATTATGGATGATTCATTTTATGTTACTTATTGGTATACATCTTTGCTTACTTTTGTTAAAATCATTTGCTCCCCTAATTGTTTTGAGCAGTGTATATATATACCTTCGTAGAACTTTTTTTGAAATATATAAATTTTCAACTATATAAACATTTTTTATTTGAAATGGGTCATAAAACAAGGAATTCAAATACAATTTCCACAAAATATTAAAAATAATTTTGGATATATTGGGAATTTTGAGTGAAATTTTAGTGAAAAACTGCTGTTCTGGTAAAGGTTGTATCAAAAATTATAATTAATACATTCAAAAAATATTTATACATTACATAAATAGCATCATTATCTATACTTAGAGCTGAAAGATTCTTAATACTTTTGAAAGTGTTTGAAATGTGTCAATTTTTATGCAAGAATTCATTTTTTTACAAAAAACTAATGTTATTTTCTAACAAAAAGTGCAATAAAATACATAAATATATACACAGAAATTAAATAATAGTCTAGACTGCAAATAAAACAATATAAAACATTTTCTGAAAATTTCAATCCAATATCTTAAAAAGAAATTCTGCAGTGAACTTTACCGTGGAGCAAAAAATTGAAAAACATAGTTTCTCAGAAAATGCATTTAAAGATTTTAATACAACATGAAAAATTTTCTACTAATTGTACATTTTTTAAACTTACCATATTTATACCTCAAGCTCTCTTTAGCTTCATGTTTAACTAATTCGGACTTTTTTTTTTACCCTTTGGGTGTTCTCTGGAGAGTTTTTTAGATTATAACAATTGTTGTGTTTTTAGTGAAATATTAATAAAAAATTGCAGTTACGATCTTTTACACTAAATTTTAATATATGCATTCAAATAATATTTATACAGTACATAAATAACATCTTTATATGCATCAGGAATTAAAAGATTTGTAATACTTTCGAAAATTTTTTAAATATGGCAAATTTTATGCAAAAACTCGAGTTTTTAAGAAATTAATGATCTTTTTTTATTAAAAAGCAGTTAAGTACATAAATATGTACACAGAGATTAGATTTTGATTCATAAGACAGGATGAACTAAATAAAATATGTTGTGAAAATTTCAATTCAATATCTAAAAAATATTTTGTGTAGGGATCTATCTGTATCCCAGTGCTTCTCAAACTTTCAATACTGGCGCCCCCCTTTTCGATCACAATTTTTATCGCGCCCCCCTTATAGATTACTAATGCACTGAATGCAATAATAATGCACTTTGACGCTAAAGCTACAATAGGCGGTCTTAATTATAAACCATACAAATTAGTAACATAAATATTAAAATTTTGTATGCTACTTTTAAGCAAAAAATAAATAAATAAAATAATAGGATAATTATTATGTTATTTTTCCTTTCTCTAATTTTGAAATTGAACATATTGCAAAATGTGGCGTAGCTGCTTAGAAGACAAAATATACATACCTGCTAAATATAGAAAATGAACTCAGAGGGTGAATTTATTATAAGCATTTTTCATATAAAAACTTTGCTTTGAAAGACAAGCCCATGGAAGTCATTAATACTTATTAAATCTGTTCTTAATTTAGGATTAATTAATTAGTTATAAAATACTCTGTGTGCAACACTGATACATTAAAACTATACCGGCTGAAGTGCCCGCTCTTTGCACGAGTTCATTTATAAGAAAATAAAACATTATTGATATAATAGCTGAATTGTAAGGAGTGCAACGCCAAATACTGACAGTATTTACAAAATGTAAAATGATTTTTTAAATGACTGCTCAAATTATAATTAGTTTTAAGTGAATGGTAATTTTAAGCCTCACAGAATTAGCATTTATATTTAATGTTAAATAATGAACTATAATATAAAATGCCGATGAAGAATAACTGTATTATTTTAATATATTTAAAGCGAAAAGACTTCAACATGTTTTAACCCCGGAGCAGGCACGCACTCGATACGGTCGAGCGAGGTTATTGAGTCACCCGAATCCTTTTTTTATATAATTATTTTATTGTACCGGATACAAATCGTGATTCCTGGGAATAATTTAATTATGAGAAAATTTACTTACCTACTTTCATGGGCTTTTCAATTTTTCTTAGGTAACAAATAAACAGTTTTGCCAGAATTAACGATTTCGTAATCTGTGCGTCCCGCGCGACCACTTCCGGGTAAAAAGTGTATTCATTATGATTATATGAATTTATGTAAAACGTTTTTCGCGTTATGCTTCATATGTATAGAAAACTCATAAAAATAAGTGTTGGCCAAGTAATCGCTCTAAGTGTGTATGTGTTCTCCGTGTTTTTCCAAATATCATAAAAGTCTTTTGCATGCAAAAAGACCTATCAGAGAAATGCATTACTTACAACTTCCCTAAATGAGAAACAAACACATAAGACAGAAGTCATAACTAACTGTACCAATAACTCAGAAGGTTAAACAGATTACAGCTATAATGTGCAGTATTTCAAAAATAATGACAGTAATGAATTTTTTATGTTCCTAAATTTTTTCGATTCTGCGTCTGGGGTTTGTTTTTTCTCTGAAAGAGTTGTATGTTAGGCTTAAACATAAAGCGTAATAAAAAAATCTCTCATCATGAGATTACAGCAAATCAAATAAAAGTTTTTTTTATTTGGTTATAGGATCAAAGATAGCTAATTAGGTATTAAAGAAGTTTTTATTTTTGATGACTTAATGTTGCGCGCGAGCGCCTATAAATTATATTAGAGTAAAAATGCATTTTTTATTATGTCTGAAAGTATTTTGTTTTAATTCATTCCAGTAAATTAATTATTTTAAAATCTTTTACTTTCGATATGCTCGCACTCCCCTCGTAGGGTTATCGCGCCCCTTAGGGGGTGCACCCCACAGTTTGAGAAACATTGTGTTAATGACATCCCATCACACCCCGCGCACAATAATTAATCTTTACGCAGATGACACCACGATTTCTGCCACCTACAAAAACATAAAATCTGTTTCAATAGCTCTAAACAAACACCTGGCCCTACTAGAAAACTACTTCAATAAATGGAAAATAAAGATTAATGTGGATAAAACCAGAGCGATTTTATTCACAAAAATTCGCAAAAAATTACACCACCCACCATATATTCCACACCACTACGTTGGTCTCAAACCACTAAGTACCTTGGTGTAATATTTGATAAAACGCTCACTTGGAAACACCACATTCTACACGCGCGAGATAAAATCCGAATCGCGTGAAGACAAATTTACCCCCAATTAACCGGAATTCCGATATGTACCTTTACAACAAGTTACTTCTCTACACGGCCGTTTTGCGACCAATTCTGAGTTACGCTTGTCCTGTGTGGGGCTATGCTGCGAAAACGAATATCAAAATTTTAGAAATTGCACAAAACTCAATTACTAGATGCATTGTATGAGCTTGCATGTTTAATTCGAACGCTAATATTTTTAGAGCAACCAAAATTACCGCCTTTAAAAAATACATCCAGACCCTCGCCAAAAAATTCTTTGATGATCTCCCCAACATTAATAATCCCAATATCGCAAATTTTGAAAATTACACCCCCTGAATCGACATAAGAGACCTAGGAGAATTCTCCTAGACACTTATAATCCACCCTAGTTATATTTCTTTTTTCATTCACCGTTTCGGTGAATGAACCCAATTGCTAAAATTTCCTTTTCAAAATTATTTTTATTCAACTCTAACTTAAATTTGCTGCACCCAAACAGGCAAGCTCCCAAAACTTTCCCTCAGTAAATTCTTAACCCAACCCCTGCACAGCAAGTTAAGAGGTTTCTCACTTGCTAGTATCATCCAATAGAAGTGCTTCCTCTCCACTTACAGAACTGCGATCCACAATCTAACCGACAGAATAACAATCTTGAGTGCTGACAGCTTCTGCTCCCACCAAGTGATGACGTCACATAGATGACACGAGACCAACATCAGACGCCGACATCGTAAATCTTCCCTGCCACTGGAAAACACACT
Source organism: Trichonephila clavipes (assembly GCA_019973935.1). Classification (NCBI taxonomy): domain Eukaryota; kingdom Metazoa; phylum Arthropoda; class Arachnida; order Araneae; family Nephilidae; genus Trichonephila; species Trichonephila clavipes. The sequence goes on along the minus strand of BMAU01004205.1, from coordinate 33,123 downwards.
GCTTCCTGAGAGTCGATGCAGACAGATCAGGCTCCGACATAAATCATCAGGACTGACAACTGAACCGCAGGACTCCCAAAGATGATCTTGCATCAATTAGACTCAATATGAACAATATTAGACATAATTGAACAATATTTGATGTAATAGACTCTATTTTTCAGGGACTTTCTCATCCGTTTTTCCACATTAAGGCCTCTATACTTTTTCGATATGGGACGAAGAGTTTTATAAAACCCAGTGCCCAATGACCCCCCGCTTTCCTAAACGCGATGGCAGTTCGTGGTTCTAGATTGAAGAAGTTTTAGATAATGTTACGTGGTGAAGAATAGTAATTATACGTGATATAGATCCATTAATCAAGGTGTGTACCATTGCACACGAGTTATCGCAAGACCTCATCTAAAATTATTGTGATCGTTTACTGATACTACAACAAGGTAGGATTGATTATATAATATTAATATTAGGATCAGTGTGTGATTGTATTAGAATTGAGAGTAAGTGATTGAGTTATTGATAGTGATCCGAGTTAGGTTAAATCGTTATTATAAATATAATGTGTATGGTGTGTTTGGCCATCGTAGATTCTCTCACAGAAATTATTATAATCCAATTTGTTAAAGGTTTAAGTCAGTGGTTCTCAAACTTTCACTACTGGCGCCCCCTTTTCAATCACAATTTTTATCGCCCCCTTATACATTAATAATGTACTGAATGCTATAATAATGCACTTTGACGCTAAAGCTACAATACGATCATAATTATAAACCGTACAAATTAACAAGATAAGTATTAAATTTTGTATATCTTAATTTTAAGCAATATATTTTTTTTTTTTTGCTTTTTAGTTCGATTCACTATAAAAGCGTGTTTTTTAGTTTGTTTTAAAACTATAATTTATTTTATAGTTATTTTTACTATACACTATAAAAATCACAATTCCAGTGAATAATTTTATTAAGAGAAAATATACTTACCTACTTTCAAGGAGTTTTCAATTTTTCTTAGAAAATTTGAGAACAAATCCAATAAAACTAAAGAAAATGTTCCAAATGTGCGTGTCCTTATTAAAGGACATAAATGACAGACACTTTTCGCTAACAACACAGGAACGTTATTTTCCAGCTAAACTCAAATCAACTCAAACGTTTCATGTCTCACGATTTTCTGATACTTACTTTCGCTATATATCTTGATTAATATGCATTATTTCAGTTGGTTCTTCAATTGCTTGATCAGTTTCAACTTCCTTTAATAGGGATCACAGATGCCCATTTTTTTTAATATTCTGCTTATTTATATTTATAAACCATAATAAGTCGTACAACGCAGTAATCAAAACTACAAAATTGCTCATGGGGAAAGTGTAGCATGTTCTAAAAAATAATTGTGTAAAACGTTCTTCATTATGCATTATATGTTTCAGAATACTCATGCTTATCCATATATCATAAAACTCTTTCACATGGAAAAAAGATGAAACAGAAATATATTTTATATATTTACAACTTCCCTAAAAAAAAGACCGAGATAACCATACCAGTAAGTTCGAAGGTCAGCTAAAGTAATATTTTAGGTTAAAAGAAACGTAATAAAAAATCTCTCATCGTTTGATATCGTTATAAGAAACGTAAAAAAAAATCTCTCATCGTTCTCATATTGACCGCAAAGGAAACAAAATATTTGTTTAATTTGGTTATAGGATCAAATACGGCTAATGAGCGTTTGAAGTGGAATCTTTTATTTTTGATGAACACCAGATGATAAAAATAAATTATATCAGTGTAAATGTGTATTTTATTATGTCAGAAAGCATCTTGTTTTACTTCATTCCAAAAAAAATAGTTTTTAAACCTTTTATTTTCAATATGCTCGCGCCCCCCTCGCAGGGTTACCGCGCCCCCCAGGGGGGGCGCCCCACAGTTTGAGAAACACTGCTGTATCCGGTTTTGTAAACTTCATTTCCAGTTTATTAGTTATGTTATAATTTTGTTTCTAAATATCGTAGAAACAAAAATAGAATGTTTTTAGAACCTTAAATGTATGGGCTATAAACTAAAAACATAAAAGTACTTTTAAAAAGTTTCCCCAAAGCGATGAACTTTGGGTAGTCACATATCTTAAATGATATTAAAATATTTACTCATTTAAAGAGGAATTAACATTTATTATAACATTTTTTATCTGTGTGTTGCCGCCAACGAAGTCTGCTTGGCGAGATTCGCGCTGGCGAAATGGAAAATTGGAAGCTGAAAGTCGTTGGGAAATGGAACACGAAGTGTTCCTCCATCTCATATCTAGGTAGTAAATGTGACCTGAAAGTGGAAGGGCCTTTATGAGAGAGACTCTCCTGATTAGTTGAGAGGAAGTGGCAAGGAGGCGTAGTCAAGTTGACTGCTTCGGAAGGCCTCCGAAGTTAGCGCGGGAAAACTCCTGAAGTACCGAATAATATAATTTCAAATATTTTTCTGTTCTTGATTTGCTATTAGTGAAAACAATATAATAATGAAAAAAATCGTACTTTCTTTCATTACAATTCTGAAAAAGTTACGAAGTACTTTCAGAATTATAATGAAATAAAGTACGAAGTATATAGAAACTGTAATAAAACTTTAACACATTTTATACTTTATTGCATATTACTTTTTTAAATACAGTTTTAAATAAAATGTGATAAGACTTTTTAACGAGTTCCTCACGAATCTTCCATCTTAAAACTAACTTGGGTTTTTTTTTCCCTTGATGTTTTAAGTGCCATCTTCTAAAAGAGAATTCTTTAAAATGACTTATTGAGTCACATATACCTATACAAAAGAGGATGAACATTATATTGTTTTTTTTAAACTTTTTTTCTATAGGTATTTACTTTGATTTGTAACTGATTTTTGTATTGGTGTTTTTTTTTCTTTTCTTATAGCTCTTTCTTCATTTTAAAAAAGTTCGAAACCGTATGTACCTCTACCTTTAGTTGGAGTCTTGATCAATAAATTGATCAATTTTTTCCCCGATTGATAACGCTGCTTAATTAGCATTTAGAATTTTTTATGTCATACTTTTTACACCATTTTAAATACACTGGTGTTCAAACTTAAGATAATTTGCATTTTTTTTACAGAATTTCAGGAAAAGATTTGAGTGAAATGTAAAAATTCTGCTCCAAAATAAAGATGTATATACAATATTTTGTGCGGAATACTTAAGCGCATACGCATGAGTGAGCAGAGCTAATGGAGTAACAGGATTAAAAGACGAGAGTGCCTAAATTCATGTTTCGTTCGCCAGCACACCTCGTCAAAAATTTCTTGGAGGTTTTTTTTTTTGCAGCAATTGATTCAATTAAAATTCAGAGAGTAAAAATGAGTAACCACTAATATTTAGATGATGGAATGAGGGGGTGAATTGGGGGTAGGCTAGAAGCACGCCAGTCTCAAATCCAGATTTGTAGTGAATTCTAATAAATACCCAGCATATCGTGTTTAATTTATGGAAACAGGTTCACACAGGATAATGGATCCGTTGAGGGAAAGTCGGGGTGAGGTCATCCAAGAGCCCCGAGGACAAGAGAAGATACCATTTACCCATTATAGTGAAGCATAACAGGGATACTACAGCTTCTCAACTCTCTCGTAAGTTGCGTACGGTGTCAAGAACCCCTGAATTTAAAGGATGACTGTTCCCAGAAGACTTCATTAGAAAGGGTAGTTTGTAAGACTTGTTATCGTCCCTCTCAGTTCTGCGAATAAGGGAGCCAATTTAAAATGGTGCAGAGAACATGGAGATTGGGGCATGGATCAATGAGTGACCGTTCTCTTCACTGATGAGTCCAGGTTCAGCCTAACCAGGAATTCTCGTCGTACTTTCATATGGAGAGAACCAGGGACCCATTGCCTGTTTTGCGATGTCCGAGAAGTCTACCCTTATGACAGTGGAGGCTTGATGGTCAGGGCAAGCATCAAATCGGATAACCACACAAAACTCTATGACTTTGAAAAAGGCACTATAATGGCTGCGGGTTAGCCTATAAGGGCTTTGAGCCCTATGTTTGCCTTCTCACGGGTACAATTGAGCAAGATTTTATTTTAATAAATTACAACGTGAGGTTATATCGAGCTCGTCGAGTCGAAAAATTTCTTAAAAGTAAGGATATTCGCAGAATGAATTCACCAGACAGATCTCCAGACCTCAATCATGTAGAGTATCCCTAGGACGCTCTGGGGAGGACACTTGCAACTCGCAGCCTCCTCGAAAAACCACCCAAGGCCTGAAAACATCGTTACTGAACGAGAGAGACCAAACGCCATAGGAATTCATATAAACTCCCTTATTTCCAATACAAAATCACGATACGAGGCATGTATATCTGCAAGAGGAGACCATACATCCTATTTACCAATTTCTGTTGTTCTGTTCTGCAACTGCTGTTTCATACCTTCCGATTCCCATGAGTGTTACGCAAGATCATACGAGAATATGCCATAATTATTTTTTGCATTTCATTAGCCAAACGTACATACCAAATTTCATTAAAATTAGTCGTGTAATTCCAGAGATATAATCGACCCAATCTGAAAATTCTCTTAACTTTGAACACTAACTTACGAAATAAGAATATTTATCCACAGAGAAACCTTAAAGGTATATTTTCGTTTACGCAGCTTGTTTGCCTCAACCATCTTGACAAAAAATATATTTAAAAATATCAGACGATATTAATTTTTAAATAATAAGTTGTTGGCAAGACTTTTTTTCCCCTCAAAACATTTGCATTTTTTAAAATCTTTCATCAAAACCGTTCCATATATATAAAAACGTTTAATTACCTACTCTGTAATCTCTCAATATTTGCTTATATTCTTTACAAGTTTGAAAATGAATAGTACGTCTTGAGGCTTCCTATAAAAGTAGAGCTCTCGATGTACTCTTGTTTTTCTTACATTATCAAGAATCTTTAAAATTAAATTAATTGAATCATGAATAATTTTTGATTGCGTTGCAGTATAATATTATTATTCATTTATTTAATCACATGGGTATAATACGATTATATATAAGAAAAACAGTCAAGACGAAAAACACGAATAGTTTTAGGGTTTAAATAAATCATAAATACTGAAATAATGCATTTACTACAATTTTTATTTAATACAATTATTGTATTTTTTTGTTTGTTTGTTTATTGCATTTTCTAACTTTGTTCATCATAAGCAATGCATTTTAAGTAATACATTTTAAGCCTCGTAAGCTATGTATTTTAAGCACTTTTTCATGGCAGAGGAGAAAAAGAGTTTATATAGCAAACAAATTCGTCGAGACTGCAGAAAACTCTTTTTATGCGGTGAAAGGGGACCGCATAAAAAAAAATCGCACTTAGGAAATACGCCGATCATTTTCTAAATTTATGAGAAAGTACTTCTATAACAAAATAAATTATTAAATTACACATGTAAATATTTTAAAGACATTTAGTTTCGCATTGTATACACGGAGAAGTTTTCAAAATGCACGTACATAATTCACTGCTAATCATCGTAATCCAAAGCGTTCATCTTCTTGTGATGAATTAGTTCAAAATCGCATTCGTCACTTGAAGATACAATTTTAATTGATTTATATTTTGGTACCATAAAGTAAGAGATAAGTTTTTGTGATGATGGTCACGCGGATGCTTGTAATGTCAGTTGCTTGTAAATGTCACGATAACCAAATATGCATGATCAAAGCCCTTTTGAAATCTCACACTCCTTTCCGAATTGATATCTATTTTTAAAAAATGCTTTCTCAATTTGTTGGAAAGCTGTATCCCTTCATATATTTTATCAACTCTCAAAGAATCCGGTTTTTCTTGTCCGTCATAATCTATCAAGTTATTGATAATGTCAATGTCATTGAACGTTTCGTCTGCTAACGCGGACTGCTGGCACATTGATAGAAAGCAACTGAATATGCAATGTCGGGAGACTGTTTATAACAAATGAAAAGAGCGTCTTGAAGTGTATATGTATACATTGCAGTGGCGTGACGTACACCCCCGCAACGCCCACTTCGCAGGGGTGAGAGATTGGGACTCTAGGGGACCTAAGGCCTGACTGTGACTCCAAGTACATATTTACCTAATTTATAAAATATTAAAGGCAAAACCTGACTTTGCAGAGGATCCCTAACATTATCCGTTACGCCATTGGTACATTGGTAGAAAGCATTACAGTGGCATAGTCGTTGAAATTCATATACCGCATAAAAAAAATCGCACAGGAAAAATGGCACAAAACAAATCGCATAAAAAAGGACTGCACAAAAACAGGTTCTACTGTACCTCGACTTACTCTACCCCGACTGACGTGAACCCGGAGTTACGCTATTTTCAAATTTCGTCGTTTCGTCTTTTTTTTAGCACTACACAACTCGATTATTTACTCCCCACTTCCAGTTTTGCCTAATTGTACTATTCACAAGCAATACCGCCCCTTACGTTATAATGGCGATTCAATGAGAACTTGGCGAAATCTTGGCGGTAGAGCCAAGTTGGCATCATTTTTGGCGACCGCCAACTGGTGACTTTGGCGACCATTTTTGGCGTCATTGGTGACCTTCTGTATTCTTCTAGAAAGTAGTGGATCTCGCCACTAAGTTCACGCTTAATGACGTTTACGGATTTTTCTGGAAGTTTCCGTCGGGTTTATAAATATTAGTGCCAGCCGCAACCAGGCAGTCTGATTTCTACCAGCGATGAGTGAACATTGTTTTGACTAGCTATTAGCTCGTCTGTGCTTGTGTGAATAATCTTTTATTTACGTGTATTTTTAAACACTGAAGATTGTGTTTGATTGTTGTTGAAGGGTGAAGATCTTCGGGGATTTACTCTGTGAATATTGCTGCTGAATCCTATATTTAAAGGATTGGATTTTTGATAAAAAATTTGCCTCGCTCTTAAAGAACTGTTTATTTTCTTTGTAATTGTTTTGCATAAAATCCACGAACCCAGATCTACATAACAATATGTTCGGACGTATCGCACGGAATCGACGCTTAGCCAAAATAATTTATTTTGTGTTATTTATTTCTTATCTATGGAGTGTACGTGTGTTAATACAAAATAATTGTTTTATCGTGTTTGTTATATGCATTATATCTAAGTAAATTTGGGAAATGTTGCCACCCAAACCAAGTAGAACTAATTTTTCTGCACTAAACAAGAAAGGAAAACCTTTATCTTTGGGATGTAAACTTAACATTATTACTACCAGATTTTGATACAAAAATAAAAATTCGTGAATTGGCAAATAAGTTTAATCTAATGGAATCGACGGCCCGAACAGTTATAAAAAGTAAAGAAAAAATTCTCGTAGCAGTGGAAAAAGATCAGTTTTTAAATTCAACCATCGTTTGTAAATGTCATGGTATTATCACTGAAATGTAAACTATGTTGAAATTATGGTGTGATATTCAAGTGCTAGATTTTATGAAACCTTCTACATCAAAATAACCTCGGTTTGTGATTTTGTATTTGTGTTATCTAAAATTTTATTAAACTCTTTTTCAATTCCTACTATTAGCTCGCACTCTATATATATTTATTTATCTTCGTGGAATTTTCAATCGTTAATAAAATACACTTCAAAGCGCTCAATTGAGCTGAATATTTTATATACATGATTTTGGATGACAATACAATAATTTAATTATACTTAATAAAAATTAATTGTTTAAAACTAGTTATTTAAAGAATTACAAATACAGCCACGTTGGCATCATTTTTGGCGACTAAGCGACCCTTTTTGCGACTTATGTTAAAACTTGAAAAGGTTTTTTTTTCTCACGTCTTAAACCATTCAGTTGAACTGAAATTTTATATACACGATTGTTTTGGATGACAATACGATACTTTAATGATAATTAATAAAAATGAATTAACACTTAATGTTGTGATTCTGTCCTATGTATATGCATATTTATATTAATTGTAACTATTTAATAAAAAGTAGATAAAATAAAATTTTTCTTTATTGAGCAAAGTAGGAGTTGACTTAATATTTTTTTATATTACTTATCTTTCTCTATAAATTATTATCCTCTTTCGTCTACGGTCCCAAGCAAAAATAATTTATAAGCATTTACATTCGAAATTATACCCCGACATGAATTCAACTTACGCTGTTGTCACTCAGTGCCATCTATCGCGTAAGTTCGGTGTATATATTGCTGTACTAAAACCATAATCTAATTATATACTTAAGATAAAACATGCATTTACACTATTTTTGTAAAATTATCAACCAAACATCTTTCACTAGAGCTAGATACTCCATTTTATTTTAAATAAAACAAACAATACGGGGAAATAGATTACATTTTCATTCCTCAGCCTCTAAACCATCATCTTTCCACTAAGCCTTTAAACAATAAGGAACGATGACCGTTTATATAAAGCCTTAAGAAACACAGCATCGCGTTTTCTGTGAAATATAAGAAATGGTTCCCGCAAAAATGACATCCGGATCGCCATTGTTTTCAGTCAGCTCGACTTATAAAGCTACTGGGAAGAGGGAATAACATCAATATGTGGTTGTGGAAAACGTTAATCCCTTGATCGATCTGTAAGCGACTGTAGTATTACATTCCAAATCGATACTTCTAAATATGAGGATTCTATGAAAAGGATATGCTCTAGTTATTTTAGGGATTCCGTCTCATCTCTGATGAAACGATTATTTGTTAAGAAATTAGAGGGTTTCGGTAGATTTACATCTATAATCGAGAGAAAAACATGAGAAAACATCATCTGATATTACTTGCTTGATTCACACACACACATGAATAGTAGTATAATAGGTTTTTAATGATGATTTTACAAATGAAAATGAAGTTTTTATTAACATGTTTGCTTTCTTACAATAAGTGTTCATATTGTTACGAATTTTGTATAATTAAAGCTTAATTTTATCTTAAATTAGTGTAAATAATTTATATCTGGATGTTTAATACGTTAATATTACTGTTGTATTTATTTTATGATAAAAATTGTATTATTCGCAAGAAACTCCACCTCTCACATTATAATGGTGTATCAATCAAAGCGAAATATTCGCGGTGAAGCTAAGTTGTTGTCATTTTTAGCGACTTGATGACTCTGTGGATGCTTCTGAAAATTACTTGAGAAATCCATAACATCTCTATATATGACGTAAGCTGGGTTTTCGAGAAAGCGCTATAAGGTAATCATGCAGACTATAAACAGCAGTCACTCGTTGAAGCTGAGATTCAGTATTACTTCGACTGTTGAAGAGGACAAAAGGTTGATTGCGGATAATTTTAAACATTACGTACTTGTGTTTTCAAACACTGATGGATGTATCTCAGTGCTGTAGAAGGTCTGCAATCTTTCTAGGATTTATTGAGCTAATTTTTGTGCTAATTTTAGCGTATACTGTATTTTAAGAATTATTTTTCCACAATAAATTTTCCTCACTCTTAAAGAGCTGGTTTTGTCTTTGAGACTGATGGCATAAAACTCACGAACTTTGATCTACGTAACAGTATAAAATTTAAACACAACAACAGCTAATATGGCTTTATTGAATGAGTTTTATAATAATTAAAATTTTGTTTTTAAGCCCCTTTGTAATTCTTTGAACCAGCTACTAGGTACTTAAATTTAAAGGTTTTTGGTCTCTGACGAAATTAAAATCGATTGTTTATCAATATCACACCAGGGAGAAAAGTAAAAGCTTATAGCATAATTTAGAACCGCGGTTTAAGTAACAAAGACGAGATCTGTGCTGACACTTCGCTTTTGAAACATGTCTCGACAGATATAGCACAGGCCATGAGTTCGCAACAATGATCAGCTAAGTTACTTATCTACCAACTACTACAAAAAACATTCTGTCGTCAAAGCAAATGATTTAGGTAAAGGATTGATAGTTACTTTTGTGGTCAATACAAGCTAGATATTGCTATCAAAGATATGCGAAAATTCTATACCTTTTTGGAGATGCAAATTTCCAGTTAAAAAGGCGGTTCGCACATGCCGTTATGATGACCAAAATTATTGACAAAAACAACAACAAAAATGTGTGGATTCCTGAATACTACTTGTGATTGTGAAGCGTTTGTAAAAAAACTCTGAAATGATGTATCATGGAAATTAATAAAGCGCATGTGAGACATTGTTTGTTGCAAAAGTTCCACAAAAGCTGTAATGTTCAGCCATAATATGCGAGAAGTTTATGGAGATGATGGAATTGATGATAGTATATAATACATAAGGTAATATATAATGCACATAATATATAAGGTATAAAATAAGGTGTGAACACGAAAAAAGACTCTTGATCAAGACATAAAAACTGCCCGAATCGAGTCATGTCAGAATTAGACAAAGCTTTCAACGTACACCAGATAACAGTCAAAAAACAGTTAAAAATATTGTACTACACAAAAAAGTTAGATAGTTGGATTCCTCTATAGCTTGCTACAGAAAAACTGCATTGGTGTGTTTAGTTGCTTTCCTGGTACAAAAATGAGTCCATTTTGATTTTGACAGGAGATAAAAAGTAGTTATGTAGGGTAATGTAATACGTCCTCTGTGAGCTTCGGCCTTATGGATCAACGCAAAAGACGTTGAAATTAGTACTTCTTTTCAAAAAATTTTGTTGAATGTGTGGTGAGGTTTGCTGAAACTAAATCACTTAGAGATCCTAACATTCAACTAGATTAGCGGTCGCCACACTCTTTGACCTCACGGACCACTAAATTCATAATTTAAATCCCGCGGACCACTAATAAGATTTTTTAAGTGTAAAATTATTGTCGTGAATCGAATTATAATTCAATGCATCTTAAAACATAACTTAATGTGATGAGAAAGTATATTCCCTATATTTTTCTGGGGATCAGCGAAATTTTCTCGCGGACCACCATTTTGGCGACCTCTGAACTAGATGGCATATACCCTCTTCTATTGTCTTCACTTAGACCGCAATGCTCTTAGGTCGTGAAGAAACTCAGTGTCGTCAATCTGCATGGTGTTATTCTCCATAAAATAACGCCATGCTCTATATTGCTTCTCATTACTAACCGAAAAAATAATGTGGAAGGAGGGCTTAGAAAGCCTTACCACCTACATTCTCCTGATTTGGTGCCAAATATCCACGTTTCGTACTTTGATCAACTTTGATGATGTTGATCATGCGAAAACTACTTTTGCAAATTTCTTCACTTCAATTCTCAGTACTTTTAACAGTGTTGGAATCATCTCCTTCCAGAAAGATGACAAGAGGTTTAAAGTATAGCGGTGAACATGCTCAATCTTTTACTACATAGATTTTGCGTTCGTTGCCTTTCATGATCACAAAAAAAATACTTAAAATCTTATATTTATTTAATACAATGAACAAAATATATAGCGGAATAATAAATATTAATAAAGCTCGTAGTTTAGAAAAAAATCAAATAACTTAGTTATATCTAAAATTTAATCGCTAAGCTACATTGCATTTTTATTTACTGAAATTCAGCTTACATTTTTGAACAATACTTGCTTTGTATTTCAAATGAATTAATATAAAATTACAATAAGCAATTATTTCGCTCTCTTTTGGAAAATATACAGGGATTTTCTTGCAAAACCGTTCGAGAATGCAATGATACTACTCAACACAAAAGACAAAAATATTAATAACAATCTAACAAGGCATTGTTTGAATTAGAGAACAAGTAATATAAAAAAATTAAGTCGATTCCTACTTAGGTCAGCGAAGAAAAATTTTATTTTAGTTATTTTTTATTAAATAGTTGCAATTAATATAAATATGCATATAAAGAGTGTTTTTTTTCCAGGTATAGAAGTTTAAGTTGGCATTACTTTCCAAGAGGGCGACCGATTTAACAGCTGTCAAGTGATTTATTCTCAGTTTGGTTTGGCAATTCATCAAAACGATCATCAAGCAAGGGGTAGATTCGTCGAATGGGCCCAAAACGAGATTGCCGTTGTTCCCGATTTTCATAAGCGAATTTTGTTTAGCGATGAAGCGCACTTCTGGTTCAATGGCTACGTCAACAAACAAAACTGCCGCATTTTAAGTGAAGCTAATCCACAAGTGTATGTCGAAACACCGTCACATCCAGAAAAACTGACTGTTTGGTGCGCTTTATGGGCTGGTGGAATCCTTCTTCAAAAACGATGAAGGCCACAACGTTACAGTCAATGGTGATCGGTATAGAGCCATGATTACTAACTTTTTCATTCCTGAATTGAACAATCATGATGTCCAGGAGCTGTGGTTCCAACAAGACGGCGCAACATGTCACACAGCTCGTGCCACAATCGATTTATTGAAAGACACGTTTGGTGACCGCCTAATTTCACGTTTTGGACCTGTGAATTGGCCTCCAAGTTCTTGTGATTTAACACCGCCAGACTATTTTCTGTGGGGCTATGTAAAGTCATTTGTCTATGCGGATAAGCCACAAACGCTTGACCATTTGGAAGACAGCATTCGCCGTGTTATTGCCGATATACGGCCACAAATGTTGGAAAAAGTCATCGAAAATTGGACGTCCAGATTGGACTACATCCGAGCCAGCCGTGGCAGTCATATGCCAGAAATCATATTTAAAATGTAATGCCACAAGATTATCTTTCGAATAAAAAAAAATTCATGTCAATCGAATAATACATCGTTGTTTTATTGCAATTTAAAGTTCTATACCTCTAAAAAAACACCCTTTACATATGACAGACTCACACTATTAAGTGTCAAAATAGAAAGTGATTTTCCTTTCTATATAGGGTGTTGGAATATTTTTTTGCTTGTAACTATTTATTCATTAATTAAATTTAATTATTTTACTAAAATAGTATAGTAAAAAAGAAATCATATTCTCAGAAATTAGGCCACCCCAGGTGGGATTCAAACCCACGACCGCTGGATTAGAAGTCCAACGTCCATTGCGCTACAGGAACTCTACGAATGATTTTTCCTTTCTATGTATGCTGTTGGATTATTATATTTGTTTGTTACTATTTATTCACTTTTTAATTTAATTAATAAATTAATGTTTGAACAATTGTATTAACATCCAGTGTCATCCACTACAAGTTTTAAAAAATGTCTTTGAATTTGAATGGGTGAATATAAAGTATTTTCTTAACAATTGAAAATTTGAACAAAGAGTGAGAGAGAGAGAGAGAGAGAGAACTAATAGTAGGAATTGAAAAATGTATATCGTTCTAAGAGTTATTAAATATATCTCTACAAACGAAATTTCAAATTAAAAGGCATTAATGATCCAGCTACATATCTAGACTTTTCACCTGATACCTTTGGAATATTCAGTTTTCCTGATAAATATTATTCAGAATTAACATTTGAATATTCAATTTATTTCGCTTTAGAACTATTAGAACTATTTAAAAATATAAAACAAAAGCAATTATGGAAATTTCTGTGAAGTTCTTTACAACGAAATTCAAAGCTGGTAACAAGCCACAGTTCTCCTGTTTGTAAACGTGTTCGAAAATTTAAAAAAAATAGCAAGCATTTTTTTAAAGAACTTTTTGTATTTTGACTGAAAGGTTGTCATAGAACATGTCTAGCTCTTTTAAAAATTTAATATTGCGGAAACGTTTTTTTCTGTGAAAGGATTATAATTCCATTTCTATGCACTATCAAACCTAGTCGATATAAACATTCTAAAAAGATAGCTAAGAAGATAAAAATTCTTATGGTTGGCTTCCTAATAGTTTTTTTTAAAAAAAATCTTAATCTAATCATAATTGCAGTTGATTTCTGATTTTATTTACGAATTAGGATATTGCGTGGAGTTTTTTTATTATTACCGTTGCAATCGAAGCATATCTAGATGACAAATGCCATTTTTTAAAACACATATTACTCTCAAAAATGTAATAAATTACAAAAAAATTTCTTAAATCCTAATAAATGATAAAATCTAAGACGCACCTAACATGGGAACAATATAAACAAATAATATTAAAAAAAATTTTAAATTAATTCCTACTTAGGTCAACAAAGAAAATTTTTATTTTTGTTACTTTTTATGAAATAATTACAATTAATAAAAATATGTATATACGTATGACAGAATTTCAATATTAAGTGATAATTAATTTTTATTAATTATCATTAAAGTATCGTATTGTCATCCAAAACAATCGTGTATATAAAATTTCAGTTCAACTAAATGCTTTAAAATGCGAGAAAAAAATATTTTAAAGTTTTGACCCAAGTCGCTAAAAATGAAGCCAACGTGGCTGTATCTTTAATTCTTTAAATAAATTGTTTCAGTCAATTAATTTTAATTAGTTATAATTAAATTATCATGTACCTAAAACAATCGTGTATAGAAAATTTCTGCTCAAATGAGCGCTTTAAAAAGTGAGAAAAAAACCTTTAAAAGTTTTGATACAAGTCGCCAAACATGATGACAACGTGGCTATATCTGTAATTCTTTGAATAATTAGTTTTAATCAATTGATTTTTATGAATTATAATTAAATTGCCGTATTGTCATCCAAAATAATCGTGTATATAAAATGTCAGATCAATTGAGCGCTTTAAAATGTATTTTATAAACGATTGAAAATTTGAGCAAGGTATATATATATATATATATCTTATTTATTTATTATATTATTAAAATTATTTATTTTATAAGTTTTATTTATAATTTTTTAATTTTGTTTGAAAACAATGGAATTTTTTCTTCCATATTCGCCATTGATATTTTGAAATAGGAGATTTAGTATTATAAGATTCATATAATTTCAATTTTTTTTAATTGATTATTAAGTTGTGATTGATTTTTATATATTTAAATATTTTTCATTCATATGTTGCTCTGCTTTGCGCCTGCAGGTGCATGAATTCACTGGTATATAATATCTAATTATTCGAATATAAATATTAAGACCAAAAATATATAGTTGATTTTGAATTCTTAATAGAATCAGGATTACAGCTATTAATAATATATTTTGTTTACATTTGTTTACTTTTTAACTATTGTGTTTTTTGAATTTTCTTTTTATGTTGTTTGGTTTTTCAATGTTCATTTTTAAAATGCAATTTAATGGTTTTTCAATGCTTATTTTCTTATATACATATTTATAAAAAAATATATGCTGTCTCTGAGTCATGTGCAATTGAAGGTTTCACGAAGATTGATTTAGCATTTAGTTTTGATTCAAGTGTTTGACATGAAAATTCATGTGATAATCTTATGGATTATGATTTTTAATTGAGATTTGAGAGTTTATTTCTGCGTGTGTGGATGAGGAGAATATAAAGTAATTTTAATGGAAATTTTATATATATTAACTCAAACATAATGATATTAAAGATTTGTATATTTTTAAAGATTGGCAACTTGGCTTTCAACTTTGATTGTCATTGCTCGGTGGTACAATATGATGGTGTTTGTGCTATCGTCAATCAATTACCATTAGAATGAGACTGATATTTTTGGGTTAAGATGGAATATGATAAAATGAAACAATTGCATAAGAGTGATTTGGAGGAAGACAGGGGGCGCAGACAACATGAGACAGCAATTATAAATAAAATAAAAAATTAAAAAAAAACGTTAGCTTCTTGTTCGTTGGTTAATGAGAATTTTTCGAGGTTAGGAGTACATGATAATCAAAACATTAAGAAATATAAAACGCGTATTATTTGGAATACTGGATTTGTAGGGAATTACTGTGATGTATCGAAGTGGATGAATTATGAATCGAAATGTAATTATTTTAAATGTGACGAAAAATTTGAAAACAGGTTTCATAGTGATTCGGATCATTTAAAATTGAGATTTAGAAAATGTGGGGATAAAAGATGCAAAACCTGCCCCATGATGCAACATGAACAGAATAATGAAGAATCAGAATTTAAGTTCTGTAAAACATTCAACTGCATATATATATTGACATGCGGTGTCTGTGGCTTTAAATATGTAGGTCAAACATCAGGAACTATGAACCAGAGAATTAACCAACATAGATCCGACATTGGAAAAAATACATCAACAAAAAATATAGGTAGGATAGAGATACAACATTTTAATAAACATGGTTTTGAAGGTGCTATGTTAAATATTATTAAGATTGTTCCAAATAAGATAAAAAGACTATGGTATGAAAATGTTTACATCGGTATTTATAATGATATGTATCCTTACGGATTGAATGTAATATGGAACAACAAAAATTTAATCCAGGCTTTGAAATAAAATGATAAGGAGACTATATATAATGGTAATAAGACTAAAAGGGTTGGAAAAGGTGGACGCAAGAATTGAGAAAATAGAGGAATAGATACAAAAAATTAAAAAGGAATTAAATAAATTTTTGCAAGACTTTGAGAATAATTTTAGTGTTGGACAAATAAAGTATTTCTTATTTGGACTTAATAAAAAGGAAATAATAATAGTTTTGAATTTATTAAAAAGTATTGGATTAAAAGATAATCACGGATCACACTTGGTCGTGGATCTATGCAAATATATTACTAATAGATTAAAAATAAAGATAGACTCTAAGGATGCTTATAATATAGAATATTGCACTTTGCTATACATGAACAAATCATATAATGGGATACAATTTTCTGAAATATTTAGGAAACACATGGATTTATTCCCGGTGAGAAATGTGTTAATAAAACAAGTGTTCGGGTATAATAAAAAAATTAGTAGATCAGTTTTTAACTATAATAATATTAATGAATTGGTAGATCAAAAAGAATATAGATGCAATGATTACAGGAGTTACGTGGACGAATATCATGCGCACGTAATAACTGGCAACTTAGAAATAGTTCAAGATCAGAAATTAAGAGAAGTTATGAGCAAAGGTACTGGTTATCGATTAACTATTTCAAACAGCAATTTAAATGTGAGAAAACAGCTATCAGAAGATATTAATAAATTTATTCTAAATGTTGCAATTAAATATAATTTACCTACTCAGGCCTTTAAGGAATATGGTTTTCATGTCCTCAGGGAATTAATGAATTTTAATTTTATAGAACAAAAAATGATGATTGTTATAGAAAAATTAAAAGACCAATAGATAAACTTACAAAAACACTTTGTGATTGTCTATGTAGATAAAGTCCCAGGAAATTATGCAATTATGTGTAAATATTACTATAGTAAATTAATAAATGATCATATACAAAATAATAATGCATATGAAGTAAGTAAATTTAATTTGAAAGAAATTAACAACAGATTATTGGCATTTTGTAAAAAATTAAATATTTCTAGCAATAAAGTTAAATATCCCCATATATTTTTGACTCCTAAATTTCATAAAAATCCAGTCAAATTCCGCAGTGTAACAAATGGGTTCAATACTTATGTATCCAAATCGGGAAGAATTTTACAGACCATATTACAAGATACAATAGACAAATTTAAAGATACTTCTATTATAAAAAACAGCCATGATGTAATAAAGAAGTTGATCAACAAGAGGTGTTTTCTGTGCTTGGGTTCTATTTCGAAGATTTATTTAATTCCATCAAAATAGAAGATATAATTCAGGTACTTTCAGATGCATATGAGAAATATGGTTTGAATAATTACATTAGTTTTGAAAAGTTCAATACACTAATTCGTTTTGTAATACAGGAGAACTTCATTATTTTTTATAACAAACTTTACAAACAAATCAAAGGATTGCCTTAGGGTGGCCCAGCCAGTAATAGTCTCGCTAACCTGTATTTACATCACTATGAATCAAATCGAAGATATTAACCATCTTGTCTCTCATTAAGATACATAGATGATTTAATTGTTAAAGGTCGCGAAAGGGAATTTAAACCTAGCATTAATTTTTATCCGGAATACCTAAAATTAGTACAGACAAATTTTAACTCGAACAAAGTTGAATTTTTAGATTTAAATATTATTGACAACAAATTATATAGCAATATATATGATAAAAGGGAAGCATTTAAATTCAATGTCATAAAGATACCGAACTTTAATAGTTGTCTACATATATCAATAGTTAGAAATATAATTTTAAATTTTTCGATGAGAAATAATAATTTGACTACACACAATATTGATAAATTCAAGAATATACAGAAATTTATATTTTGATGCATACAGAATGATTATTCCATCAACTTCCTGAGAAAATATATAGATCAAAAATATTTCTTAAAAATATCTTTAAACTCATAAATGCACAAATCCACCACACAACATTATTTCCGCAAAGTCAGCTTGTTGGAGGTCCAGCTGTGAAGAATATGTGCATTTCACACACAGGATACATTTTAATACACACATAGACCAATATTTACACGACTACACCTTAAAGTTATTTATGACCAATCAAGCAAGTTTTTTGCATGCAATCTGATTTGCATCTAATAACAAATAGTTAAACTCTAATGTTAGATTATGAATCATTTGGATTGACATGGCATTAGTTGGAGTTATGAGCAAAATATAGGAATGGTATAATTGTTGTATTAAATATGAGAAATCATTCAATAATTTTGGATTGAATTATTGATACGGTTCTCTTTGGTGAGTTTTAAATATTTTACGCTATTCATTTGTGAATATACTGGGTTTTTAATTTGAACTTTCGGATTTTACATCCCTAAATTCTGAGTAACAATTTTTCGCTTAGAGTAACGGTTAATCCACAGTTCATAAGCTATAATGCGCACAGTTAGTTGAGTATCTTTATTGATTAATTTCCTTTCTTTCTCTCAGTGTTTTTCTCACTGATGGAAGTTGCAAGTCTTTTGCTACGGGGGCTGCCAGAAACACTTTCCCTGCTTTTCGAAAACGGGCGAACTACTCGTACACATACACTTCATGGAAAATGCTTGATCTTCATAAACACGTACCAGCATCACATAAGTTTCTTTTTGTGTCTTGACAAGCTTAAAATAAAACTTTAAATTGATCTTTTGTTCGTTCATTTTCCTGTTCTTATTTAAGAACCAATGTACTACACAAGCACTTTTTAAAACAAGCCTCACACCGAACGCAAATGAATCTCAACGGAACAACGGGGGGATGGTCAACACCTGCCGCTACGCATGTACAGCGTTTTATTTCGCCAGTGTTGCTAGATCGGTCGTTCTAACTTCATTCACCGAACTTTATGGTCAGAGGTTATAATTATACCGTATATGTGATTTTATCTTAATAAAACCTATTGCTTTTCATGAATGTCTTTTCTGCACACCATTTTAGGTATATGAATGAAAGAAAATAAAACACTCCTGAGAGAGAGAGAGACTTTTACATATGCTTAGTAGCATCAAATGAAGTATTCATAATTGAAGCACTGAATTGATATAAAACTTTTACAAAAATTCATTTGTAGTTTTGCTTTTGATTAATTTATTTCTTTGCCGAAAGATCGAAGCAGACATAAATATTTACGTTAAACATTACGTCCGATAGCAAAAGAAAATTAAACGATTTATTCACCCATCAAAGAAATAAATGTTTACTTCCATTTCCAATTCATCGTCAAAATAAGAATTCATCGACTAACTTCGAATGAATTCATTAAGAAAATCATCTCTTTGACATGCTCAGTTCTTTTGTAAGGTAAAAATTAATTTCCTAAAATTAAATGAACATTCTTCATTTCTGTTTCATAATTTAATTTTGCTTAATTTTTGGTCTAAAATAATTGAAAAATGTAATTTGATTCTTTTGAAATTTATTAATTGGAAGCTTTTTTAAGTTGCTTAATTGCTGCCCTCAACATATATTTAATACATTTTTACGACAGCATAATTTTTAAACATATTTAAATGTATGCCTACTTTAATTGAGAATGATACGTATATTGATGCTCGGTATAATTAAATTTACACGAACAGAACTGAATTTTATTTCAACGCCGGAAACCTGGGTTAGCGTACATGTTTTGTTTACTTTGACCTAAAACTACATAATCAATTTTAAGTAATAAAATGTTATTTCGAATCTAGAAGTAAAACGACATTTAACCAGTGGCGTAGCCGCAATGATTAGGGTCCTCCTGCAAAGTCGGGTTTTGGGCCTCAAGCCGGATCTTACAAAGGTTTCTTGGCGTCAGTCAGGCTTTGGGTTCCCTTGAACCCTGCTCCCCAACGCAATGCAGGGGTTGCGTGGATGTACGTTACGCCACTGCATTTAACTCTTCTTTGCATGGTGATGGAAATTTCCATCATAACATGTAGTGAACAAAAAATTTCCCTCAAAGCAGGTGTACTATAAATTGTCTGTTGTTAGCAACTTTATTTCACGACTATTAACGCAAAATAAAAACAAAAACAAAAAAAATCAAATGTCAGAACCATCCTTACCGAAGTTTTTAACTTGTCATTTCGCTGTTTTCTGTGGTGCGATTCCTTGAATACTTTTTTATAAGTAATCTGAAACTTTTTTTTTTGCGAATAAGAGCGATAATAAGAGAAAAAAGGTTTGCTTCTTTGTGTTCTGTTATTTTCTGTGCAATTTATATCGAATACCCCAAACAATCTCCCCAAAACCTTGTGACAGAAATTTTACATCATGAATTTACATGTTTACTCGTAAATTTGCATGATAATGGATATTTCCGTCATACGGTTTTTTTTGTTTGTTATTTATTATGTATTTATTTTAGAATTTTTTAAAAAAATTTCTCTTTAATCTAGAGCATTAATTATAACACCCTGATTTATCCCCCCCCGAAAAAAAGAAGAAAATTCAAATAGTATTATCTTCTAGTCATTTATACGTTTCTTTTTTGATAAGGAACTTAGTAGCTTTTTTCACGTTGTGCAATTCCTATCGAAGGTGAAAAAGTTTTTTGGACCTTTGCAAGTTAGGGTTCTATATAAATATGTTTCTGTATATAGAAACGAATATACATAAATTTTCATGCAGTATATGGAACGTTGGATACGACGGAATAACACTGCTTGTGTATGACAAAGAAATTTTTAAAAAAAACAATTAAATGTGTTTTATTGATAAGATTATTTAAAGAAAAACAGTTTTGTCTTGGATGAAAAAAAAATTGTTTATTACCTGAAGGATGAACAAAAAATAAACAAACAAACAAAAATAGTGAGAGAAAACGACGATGAAGGTAAAAAATTTCTACAAATTGCGTTTGCATATGCAATGTGTCAAATATTTCGGAGAGAGAGAGAGAGAGAGAGAAAATTTCTAAAAATATTTCGTATAATATATTCTCAGTGTTGTCTAAAGACTACATCACCAGATGACTCAGATTTTCAAAGAAATTCTGCTGCAGTTACATTAAAAAAATCTTTCGAATATTATAATCTTTGCGTTCTGACTTTTTCAATTTAAACTTAAATTCTATTTAAATTGAAACGTGTTTACCAAAATACTAAATAAAAATGAATTCGTTTTGTAGAGAATTTAAATTTCCTGTTAAACTGTGAAGTATCAATATTCACATCACTTCTATATTAATTTTCTGTCCTCAAATCGGATACTTTCTGGTTTAATGAAAACATTTTATTTTCAGACCTGCAATTTTCCATTTCAGCTAATACGAAACTGTGATATTTTAATACATTAGATGAAGGAATATAGGAAATACACAAACGTAATCTATTTATTTTCTTGAAAATAATTGCCAATTTAAAAGTAAAAGATATTGTGAATTTAAATAACATTTTTATTATTTTTTGTAATAAAATTGCAAACGATTATTTTTAAGGATTTTTTTTTACATAGAATAAGATGAATATATTTTCCAAAACATTTTTATTACAATCCTGTAATAAATCGGAATCACTTTTTTTTTCTTTAGAAATATTTGAAACCGCGTTTGTACAGTTTCAGTTGTTTTAAGTAAACTTTTAACTATTTATATGAGTAAAGTAGAAAATATCCATGAACTGATGCTTTTATATTTTATTGAAAAGTCAATTAATAAATAATTTCCTTTTCCACAAATTTTATATTTAAATCAGTGCTTCTCAAACTTTCAATAATTGCGCCCCGATATTCCAGCATAATTTTCATCGCCCTCCCCCCCTCATACAATAACAATGTAATGCATTCAATAATACTGTTCTGCCACTGGCGTATATAAACGTCCCACTTATCCCAAACATTAATTGCCCCGAAAGTAAAGACGTCTTTCCGAAGTACGGTCTTTTCTGTGAACTGCTAGTCATAAAATTATTCCAAAAGCTTTGGAATGCAATAAATGGACTATGACAGTGCTTGCACAAGATTTACCTATTTCAGAAGATTTGATTATTTATTCCCCTTTTCTCCCCCAATACATCACATACGTGTGCCTACGTAAGCGGTGGCATTGGAAAGCAAATTGCATAACTTTTAATCAGCAGCTGAGGGATTAATTATAAACAGTAAAAATTATCGAGAAACGTGTTAATTTTTGTATAAATTTTATGTATGACAAACCCATGAGGTTACTGGTAATCATTAAACTCTTTTTTAACTTAGTATTTTTAAATTAATTATTAAAAAAAAACGTGCAGTACCAGTGGCGCCCACAAGGGGGGGGTCCTGGGGGTCCGGCCCGCTCTCCCAAAAAGTTCTTGATTTTTTTTCCGATTGATTATAATTCTAAGTATATAGTGTGTGAAATTTAATTAATTACTTGTTATAAATGATTAATTTTATTAATTAATGCTAATTATTTATACAAAAACTAGTTTTTTACTGTGTTTTGTTCCCGAAAAATAGACAAAATCAAAAGGAGCATGATACACACAAGAATGGTGAACTTTCAACCCTGGACCCTCCCCTTGAAAAATTCCTGTGTGCGTCACTGTGCAGTACTGATACATTTATAAGTGTATTACATGAGTGTAAATGTGCGTTTTATTTTTGATCATGTCAGAATGTATTTTGCTTGTTTAATTTCAGTAAATTAATAATTTTTTAAATAACATTTTGTTTTCTACTTTTCAATATACTCGATCCCCTCGAAGAGTTATCACAATTCCCTAGGGAAACGCGCCCCACAGTTTGAGAAACACTGATTTAAGTAAAAAAATTAGCAAAAAAAAAAATGCCTCCTTAAAAGAATAATTGAAAAATAAGTCTATAAACTTTGAATGCATTTATATCGTTTTTATCGATAAAAAATCGATACATCCAAAATATTTGATTCACAAAATTGAGGATATCACTCAACACTATTGTACATTTTTTCCTAAGAATTTTTTGTTAAAAGAGTGTGTGTGCATTGATTTCTTATTAATACAATATATTGTCCATGTATTCTGCGAATTTAGTTATTTAAATTTACTAGTAAAGCAGTCTTTGAACAAAATAAAAAAGTGCATAAAATACCACACTATATACTTAAACTAATTTCTAGGTAGTTAAGCTAATCATGTTGAGGGTTTCTCCTAAACTAACATTTTTGAAATCACGAATTTAATGTTATTATTTTAGTCTAGACCACGGGTCACCAACCTTGTAGCTCTGGTGTGTCAAGTCAATCTACTAATATCTGAATCAGGATGCCGCACTGTGAGAAATATTTGAAACCAGTCGATTCCCGCGGCAATGCATGTAGAGTTAGAATGTAGAGGTAAAGAATAACCTGAGAGAGATTCAGGTTTTTTTCTCATATATTAATTTTGCCTCATTTAAAAATATTTATTAACTTAAAAATAAATAATCCTTACTAATATTATAAACGTGAAAGTTTGTGTGGAGAGATGTTTGGTACTCTTTCACGCAAAAACAACTTAATGGATTTTAGAGAAACTTTACAATAATATAGCTTATATATCCGAATAACACATAGGCCAGGAATGGCGAACCATTGGCACGCGTGCCATGAATGGCACGCGACACAATATTTTGGGCACGCCAGCGATCAAAATAGTTTGCATTTTATTTCGAAATCACAAAGTTCACTATGAAGTATTACGAACAAATGCGAGTGATCGGTCGTGGGGCGGCGGGGAGCACACTCGTTTGTTATTGTCTTGCCTTAGTTATGTCGAGGACTACAATTGCAAAGTTTGTCTATGCATATCATAGTCGATTTCATTGACGCAACTGTGTATTTGTATTATATTTATGATTTTAAGTGTTATTTAACATGGCTAGTTCAGCGAAAAAAAAATAAAAAGGGCAAGATATAGTAAGTGTAACAAAGAATTTCAAATTTGGTGAATCTAGAAATATGGCAATATTAGTAAAGGCGACAAAAAAAGGTGTGTGTGTTTTATGTTCTAGAATAGTGGTATGCAGAACATCGTCTGTAAAACGGCATTTCGAAACACATCGCAAATCCACTTGTCAAAAAGTGAACGACATCAAAAATAATTAATTGCTTAAAAACCGATTGGCTGATGACTTCTATATTGAGCATGTATTCTACTAAAAGCAATATCTTACAATCCTAATATAAGTTATTTGTCATCCAATCTGCAACAACAGAAGTCACACTAATGTTACTTTAATTTGAATTACACGTATATCTAAAACATTTACAATTATACAGTGCAAAAGGGATTTTTTCGTAGTAAACAAAGAGTTTTGTCTTCTTAGTAATAAGTTTTATTATTTTACCATAAATCACAAGTCGAAATTATTTGTGGTGGCACGTTTTCACCTCATAAAACACTTCTTTAGAAAAAATGGCTCGTGCATCCAAAAAGGTTCGCCACCCCTGACATAGGCTATAATTTATAAAGATATTGTGTGAAATGTCCAAAATATAACGATAATTGTCAAGTAAGTAGGAAAACATTCTGCCATCTGCAAAAAGCCCGCGACAGCATATATCTATCTTTTATGTGTAAAGCAAAACTTTGCATTTTGTTTTGTCTATGCCAGGCGCCAGGAAGTGCGAAAGCTTGAACGGGGTGGAGTGTAAGGCTGATTACAATTTTAACATAAAATAAATACAACAAAAAGTAATATTAACGTATTACACTTCCAGATATAAATTATTTATACTGTTTTAAGCGTTCATTACACAAAATTTGTAGCAATGTGTTACTTTTGCTGAGCAGACATCAGCTTAGAAAGATGTTTTTAAAAATTGACCCACAAGAGAATTATGGGGAGTTATAGATAAAAAAAAATCCTTCTTATCAGCTATTAGATCTACAGACTTAAAATTTAACGAAAAGGTTTTTTTTTTTATTCAGCTGAGATATGCAAAATACTTTTTTTCGTTAAATTTGTAATTCACGTAAAATTAACTCATTAAAATCTGCTTTATCCTTCAATCTGTAGCCTTTAATTTTTCAATTCACCCGTGCGAAGAACGGGTATAACGGCTACTACAAAATATAACTATTCTCTTTCAGCATAAATAAAAAAATTAAATTAGTGCATATATTTTGAATAATACAAATACAATAGTTCCGACAAATACCTATAAATTTTCATGTATCTTTTCTGTTAACACGAAACGAAAATCACTTAACACGAAAAGATTTCTCTTCTGAGTATGATCACAATTCGGAAAACACCAGCTGGATGGAACTGTCCTGTTGTAAATATTATCGGAAGAATTCATTGCAGTAAATGAGGGTAATATGTTTACAGCCTCAATTATGGCAAAGACATTTTGGAGTTAGTTCAAAGCTCAAAAGATTGCAGAGTCCAACGGCGAAAATGAAATTATTAATCTGCTCCTGTTCCCACATCATCCGAGTGGCCGCGGTAGCCGAGTGGTATAGGTATCGGATCGTGGCTTGCTTTGTCACCACTAAAGACCCGCCGTGTAGGGCAGCGATGCACGTTAAATCTGTCGAGAGCTGAAACGTCCTCCCGTTGGTGTGGTGTGGTTTTTAGGAGAGGGGGGTGCCAGCTCAGGTGTCGTCCACGTCACTTGACCATGGTTCAAAATTACGTGGTCCGTCGCCAAAAGCCCTCGTGTAGCTGAACAGTGCGATATTAATATTTAATCAATCAATCAAACCCACATCATCCGAAATAAGGAGCGTCATGAAAAGTATGTGCAGTTATTTGGACACATTCTTAAGGTGAATTGAATAATAAAATGGCCGATATCAAACGCTTTGTTGACAATTGGATGCTAAAAAACCCAATTCAAAGAAAAATGTTAGATTATTTTCTAAAAGCTGTTTTTCTGAAATTTTGAAAATTTTGTATTAAATTTATTAAAGTTCTTGTGAATGTTTTTGTTTCCCATTGAGTTTTATAAAACACACGCATGTATACACATCTGTGTAAATAAAATAAACTCTAATAAACTTAAATTTGTTGATATATATATGTTTTTTTTTTCAATTTCCTTTAACACGAAACAATATTTCAGTTCCTTCAGTTCTGTGTTAAGCGATTTTCACCGTAAAAAATATTTCCTGACAATAGCTCAAGAAGCGATATGGTCCGACGAAAGAATTACTATTCATCCTTAGCTCTGCTTCAAATCACTTTTGTGCGGTCCTTTTTTATGTGATTTGTTTTGTGCGATTTTATTTTTGTACGATTTTTTGTGCTGTCTTTTATGCGGTGTATGAATTTCAACGGTTTTGGCGCCACTGTAATGTTTTCTATCAGTATACATATATACACTTTAAGACGCTCTGTTCATTGGTTATAAACTTTCTCTAACAATGCACGTTCAATTGTTTTCTCGCAACGCAATAGCAGCACGTACTCTGATTGAAGATAAAATTTTCAATGACAGCGACATTATCAATAATTTGATAGATTATGAAGACGGACATGAAGAACCGGATTCCTTGAGACCAGATACAATATACGCAAGAATTCAGCTTTCCAACGAATCGGAAGAGCATTTTCTTAAAATAGATACCAATTACAAAACAAGTTTGAAATTCAAAAAAAGAGTTTCGATCATGTATATCTGTTTATCATGACGTTCACAAGCAACTGACCAACCGACCGTCGTCTCAAAAACGTATCTCTTACTTTATGGTGTCAAAAAATAAATCAATTGAAATTGTATCCCCAAGTGATGAAAGCGATTTTGAACTAATACCTCACAAGAAGATGCGTGCTTTGGATAACGATGAGTAACAGTGAATTATGTATGCGCATTTTGAAAATATCTCCATGCATACTCTGATAACGAGCTGTCGCGGTTTGTCAAGCTGTTTGGGTTTAGAAGAAAGAACAGAGATAATTGATACAACTCTAATTTGTTGTTCTTTCACTTAATTTAACAACCCAAGGTAGGAAATGCACACTTCTGAGTATAGGAGCAATTAAACGGCAGAAATGATACTTAATAGTT
The DNA here is from genome assembly GCA_019973935.1 of Trichonephila clavipes. Taxonomy (NCBI): domain Eukaryota; kingdom Metazoa; phylum Arthropoda; class Arachnida; order Araneae; family Nephilidae; genus Trichonephila; species Trichonephila clavipes. The sequence goes on along the minus strand of BMAU01004205.1, from coordinate 5,876 downwards.
AATTATAATTCAATTCATTTACTCTTGGAATGCTTTGGTTTTCTACGGTCTAAATTACCATAATTCCGTTCTCAGTTGTTCGACTTCCGGTCGTTATTATTCAATTCTAACTTTATTGACTAAATCGTCAATTGACGATCTTGGATTATTCAGCAATTAATCATCGAGTAACTCTCAGTTGCTTTCCACTAACCACTAATTTCGCGTACGTAAAAGTTAATGCTTAAATATAACCCTTCATTTACATAAACCGTGTCTCTTCTTCTTCGGGAGGAAGTTTTCAATAGAAAAACATTTAAAAGAAGGCAATTTACCCCAAGAGGATTAGTGAAGGCCCGCGAATAGACCCGTTACAATACATTGAGAAATTAAATGTTTTTAAAATTTTTCCATGTGGAATTTAATTATTTATTTTGTTTGGATGTACTGTCCCATAAACTTCTTAAATAATTGATATATTTTTCCACCTTTCTTTCCACCGATCCTTTTCCACCGCATAGAAAAAGTTTTTTGTAGTATATCGACACAATTATTTGTTATATGTAAGTATTTATAAAATGTTCGAATATTTTTTTGTACGATTTCTTTTATGCGGTCCCTATCTACCGCACAAAAACAGGTTTAACTGTATTACTACACATACCATGTTCCCTCTGTATGAAGGTGACCGTTAAAAACTTTCAATAACCAAGAAAACTTTAAATTAATATTAAGAAGAGAACTTCGCCATTTAGTCTTCCGATCAGGATTTGTAGAATTAAAGGGGCCATATAATAGCTTATTAATCTTAATTAGAAGTCTAATAATCACGTGATATTAAGAAATAGAAAGATAAAAAAATAATCGTTTTGAGCAGGAGCAGCATTGCATTCGGTTTCCTCAAATATCTCTAGAACAGATTCGAATTAAATTTAAATCGTTAAGACCACATTCTATATCTAATTCTGCAAAATAAATAAAATAAAGATTCAAAACAATAAAAAACGTTAAAGGTTAATTAATTATGTCCAATGTGTTTGTGTGCGAATTAATCAATATATTAACATTATAATTTAGATCTCTTTAAATTTTTATTATTGATATTGAGTTCGCTTTAATATGTTTTGAGAAATGTGAAATTTATTAAGTTATTGCCCATTTTTTGATGACTGCACATACATGATTTAAAGAGTGTTAATTAATACAGCTTTGACAAGAAATAATAAACTATTATTGTTTACAGGGAAACTTGAGTCACGAATATGTCGGATACACTACCTCAGTTATATTTCGCAACAGCATTGTGATATATTCTAAAAGTCATTTCATTACACATACCCCCAATCATTTCATACCACATTTTACCACCAGTACCTTACAAGAAATGACATGTCAATTCGATCACGATAATACGAAAAAAAATGAGTATCTTGATTTAAACCCCGTGTGATGACCGGGGTTCCACAAAGGTTGCCAGGTGGTAACCAAGGGGTAAGAATAGTCCCAATGTATCCCAATGCATATCGTAAGAGGCGACTAAAATAGGGTTGGGCGCAGGGTTAACAGCCCTACCTCGTAAAAAAATTATTGTTACGAAACCTCAACAGATTGCTAAAACCGGCTCTAATATACCCAGATGACTCGGCATGAAAAAGGAATTGAGTATTGTAACATGGAATATTCGTACCCTATATAAGGGTGGAGCTTTGGAAAACTTAATTGATGTTTTTGTGGACTACCACATTGATGTTCTAGCTATTCAGGAAATTAGATGGCTGGGAACTGGAATACTGGATAAAAAAAGACTGTACACTGTACTACAGCTGTCAGGAGAAAGCTCCCCATTTTGGTGTAGGTTTCATTGCGAATAAAAGATTTAGAAATACTGTCATTGACTTTCAGGCCATAAGCATGAGACTGTGTAAAATCCGACTGAGAGGAAGACATTGCAATACCACCTTAATCTGTGCCCTAGCACCGACTAATGATAAAGACGAAACAGAGAGGGATCTTTTCTATGACTTACTCATGAAAAGTTATAATTCATGTCCTGCTCAAGATATGAAACTTGTTATCGAAGACTTTAATGCTAAAATCGGGAGAGAACTTTTTGTTAGCTCCAATGCTAACCTTCATAGCCTACACAAAGGAACCAATGAAAACGGACAGAGACTCTGGGAATTTGCTGTATAAGAAAACCTGTTCATCATTAGTACAGCTTTCCCACATAAGGAAATACACAAATACACATGGATATCCCCTGATGGTCAAACCCACAACCAGATTGACCATGTACTTATAGATAGGAGACATCGGAACAACATTATGGATGTAAGAAGCTACAGAAGCGCAAATGTTGACACTGACCACATACTCGTCAGGTCTAAAGTCAGATTTAGATTGTGCAAGAATTTTTTCCGAAAGAGGGAGAATGGCAACTATAAACCTGATACCTCTAAGCTAATGGAGAAGAATATTCTCAAAGAATATAAATTAAAGCTATCAGCGGGAATCATATCAGAACTGGATTCATCATGCAACGATTTCAATTGAAAATCTGTGAAGGAAATAATCTTGAAATCTGCAAATGAGACTGTACCTGGTCTAGAACGTCGTTCCAGAAATGAATGGTATGATGAGGACTGCAGAAAAGCGACAGAAATGAAGAATAAAGCATATTTACAGTTGTTGCAAAAGCACTGCACAAGAACTCATGAAGAGAAATATAGAGAGAGTTGAGAAAAGCAGAGAAAAAACTACTCAGAAGAAAAAAAGAAATCTTTTTCGATAATTCATTAAAGAACCTGGAAAACTACAACAGCCAAAATGAGTGTCGAAAGTTTTATAAATCAATTAATTGAATGAGAAGTGAGTTCAAGCCAAGAACTATAACTTGTAGAAATAAGAGGGGAGAACTCGTTAGTGAACCACATGAAGTAACTAAAGTGTGGAAAGACTACTTTCAAGATCTGCTTGAGGGGAGAGATGAACCTATTGTCCTCCAGAATGTCTATACTGAACAGGACATGATAGCAGATGAGGAAAACCCACCACCTTCCATCACCGAAGTAATCCTTGCTATTAAAAAATTAAAAAATAATAGATCAACAGGACCCGATAGCATTCCATCCGTGCTTTTAAAGGTTGATGAACCAAAACTCGTTAATGCCTTGCATAAAATTATGGTTAAAATATGGGAGACTGAGAAAATTCCTATTGAATGGGAAGAAGGCTCTGTCTGCCCCATTTTAGAAAAAGGAGACCAACTTGAATGTCGTAACTATAGGGGAATTACTCTCCTTAACACGGCATACAAAATATTCTCCAACTTGCTGTTTGCAAGAGACTTCAGCCTTATACTGACAAAATAATCGGATACTAACAATGTGGTTTTAGACCACAGAGATCTACCATAGACCAGATTCATACGTTGAGACAAATCTTGGAGAAAACTAAGAAATATAACATCAAAACTGTTAGACATTTAAAAAGTAAAACCATTCGACATATTTTTCGGATCCAAATTTTTATGATCTCCTTGTGTTGTTTTTCCAATCCCGTTCCATGATCTCAATGAAAGTAAACACACCGACTCGAACCCGATCTTTTGCAAGTTTCGTGATTTGTGTTGGCAGCAACTGCAATGTAAATCGAGCGACTATTTAAACTCGGCTCATGTTAGTTTTTCAGAGGGAAGGAGAAAAAAGAAATATAAGAAGTGTGTGAGTGTTTTAACCTTAGAGGAGATGTGGCTGGTTGGCAATGCAACTGTATGTTGCATCACCATTTTCAGGTTATAAATTCATTTTACAATATTAGACTGTAAGAAGACGGTTCAAATCGGGTGTCTGGTAAGTTGATTTTTGAACTTATTGTTTTTTTATCGCTCCAGTAACGAGCACATTGACTTTATCATTGATTATTAAAAGCCAATTTAAAGAAACTGCTTTCGTCTTCATGCCTCCTCGACACAAAAATTTCACTGCTTGCTTTGCCAAAATTTGGGTTAGTTTACCAATAAGTGTAACAAATATGGTTATGGGCCCAGTCCATGTACTGTGTCGAGACAGGCTAAGCAGTTGAACCAGGCCATGAACTTTGTCTATTTAAATACTGTTCCAGTCTAGAACTATTTTTTATGAACTCTGTTGCTAGTACGCTAAATCGAGTAACAGATATGGAGTTTAACAACCAGATATCAGTGTTGACTCAAAATAACTGGAACACATGGAAGCATGATATGCAAGACCTTAATGCATTATGGTTGCTGGCAGTTTATAATACAGACCAAGCCAGAGCAACCTGATGAAGAGGCAACATACAAGGAAAAATTAGATCTACAACTTCGTAAGGATAGATGTTATACGTTGATCTATACTAACATCAGTTCAGATTTGAAAAATCTGATAACGGAAACAACTGACGGAGTAGCGGCATGGAAAATATTAAAAGATCACTTCGAACCAGTCACAAAAGCAAGAATAATCCAGCCTTTAGATCATTTTTTGAACAAAATACCAGGGGTGGAAGATGTTGGAATCTTCATATCTCGTGTAAAGACAGCGGCAACTAGATTACAAGAAGCGGGTCATAAATTGGACGACCTGTACATAGGATTTCAATTAATATGGTGGCTTCCTCAGGAATTCCAGTCTACCGTGCAACAAATCTACAGATGGAAAGAAGAGGACTTCAGCGTATTCAAAATTGAAGCAGAGCTGATATTAGAAGCCAATCGTCTTCAGTTGATGAAACAAGATTTGGAGAAAGCGGAGAATGCTAACTTGAGCAGTTTCACTTCGAAGAAGTCAAAAACGTTACCTGGTGCTACGGCTGCAGCTCATGGAGATCCAAATGGCAAGAATGATTACCAAAAGAAAGGTGGTAAGGTATTTAACTGTAAAACTATTAAAAATGTTAAACAATCTATTAAGACTATAGGTCCGTGTTATGTATGTAATATAAGTACGGGCATCTTAAAGTAAACCGTAAAGAGAAAAAGTCTACAAAAATCTCCTTCAACTGTAAATGAAACTTTTAACACAGAGTTTAATATAAATTTAAGATTTTGTGAAGCTGAATGTAGTCTTTTAGAACTAGATAAACAACTCGTAACTAGTTGTATCTTATTTGAGGAAAACTCTGATAAAGGTGTTTGGGTAATAGATACTGCTGCCACGAGTCATTTTTGTAATGACAAGAGAGTTTATTTTTAGATCTTAAACCGATATCTAACATGAAAATGTCGTTAGCAACGGGAGGATAAAAGTTGTCCCGTAGAAGGAATCGGTACACTTAGATTTCGGGTAAAATATAAGGGAGTTTTCTTATGAAATAACTTTTGTCTGATGTTTTATTTAATCCTAAGTTGAGGAGAAATTTCCATATCCGGTTCCAGATTAGAAAGTAAAGGTGCGCATTTTGTGGGTACTAAAGGTAAAATTAATGTTTTTAATAAAGACTGGATAAAATTGTTCTCGGCGACACGCCATGAAAATTTGTATTTTTTTAAGCCGGATCATTATATTATACCAAAGAGTAAAAGAAAATTAGTTTTTTTTAGTGATGTAAACCGCTAAAACAAAACGGATCAATAGAAATATGGCATCAACGCTTTTGTCATGTTAATAACGATTACTTGGTAAAAACTAGTAAAAATGATAGTGTAAAAGGTCTCCTACGCTTAACTGATAATGGTAAGACTCATTGTATACCGTGTAAATTAGCAAAGTCCAAGAGAGTTTCATTTAAAAAAAGACGGGAGCCGTAAGATCAAAACGTCCATTGGAATTGTTGCATATGGACCTCTGTGGTCCAATGCCAACCGAAAGCCAAGGCGGTAATAAATATTTCTTGAGTATAATTGACGATTATTCAAGAAAGGTGACTGTATTTCC